>JAYKQN010000004.1:11590000-11862500 GCA_036785175.1 Eupleurogrammus muticus | reverse complement strand
AGATAGATGCCGTTGACTTTCACAGAGATTAAAGTCAACACAGAAATGTATGCAATGTAATGTCAGCAGGGACATTCCAACATGTGGCTAAAGGCGAGTCGCTTGTAAAGCAAGAAAAAGCCACAAACCCTTTTGTGTTTCAGGGAAGCAGGGTAACCCTAACCCTGACCCAAACCTGACACTGCCATGCTTAACGGAACAGCACCATTCACTCCTTTTGTTTATAGTGAGCAGAGAGGTCCAGCCTCTGTTAAGATTATGTGCATGCATGGACATAGCAATTGTTGAGCCTTAAGTTCATCAGGTCACCAACACAGATTTAGGCACACAGATCCTCATAAAAAATCAAGTTCTCTTTAACAACAAATTTG
Source organism: Eupleurogrammus muticus (assembly GCA_036785175.1). Taxonomy (NCBI): domain Eukaryota; kingdom Metazoa; phylum Chordata; class Actinopteri; order Scombriformes; family Trichiuridae; genus Eupleurogrammus; species Eupleurogrammus muticus. The sequence continues at coordinate 11,862,129 of JAYKQN010000004.1, read as the reverse complement.
GAGGGTTCTACTCCATTACAGTAACAATAACGGCCTGTGGCCCTTGGTTGAATCCCCATCACAATGTAGGAGTAAGTAAAGGCTAAGCTGGAAGAATAAGTGTCAAAACGCCATTCACCAAGTCCATTGACTTGGTATCTCCCTTGGTTCCTGCACACAAAAAAGGCAACCAGGAAATCTGGCTCTGCATCAACCTAAAAAACCACAACACAGCACTAATGCAATACCCCACGCACACTACTGAGCAAGCAGCAACAGAGGTACCACTTGTTTTTCAGTCCTGGATGCTACAAAATCATTATGGCAGATATACCTTGACATGAAATCTTCCGTGATGTTCAACACCCAATTTGGGCACTACAGGTACGGATACCTGTAGGAATTCACACTAATCGAGGAGTGTTAACACACCATGGACCAGCTGTTCACTGGCAACATGAACATAATGTCAACTTGTAGAGAGTGCTTGAGGGGGGTAAAACAGCCAAGCTACATCTTCCCAGGTGAAGATCTGAATGAGGCTGTACCAACTGAGGCCTCCAAGACTGCATCAATCGCTGACATGAGAGCCCCAACAGACTTACAGAGTTTTCGTCTTTGCAATACTTTCTCGGCATGGTCAATTGCCTTGCAAAGTATGTTCTCAACCTCTGCAACATTGCAATGTCGCTGAGAGAGTTCAGCTGCTAGGTGAATGCCTAGTGCTGGTTGCAGCAACATCAAACAGCATTTGACCAGTTCAAGTCATGCCTGCACTAGTGTCGGTAACCTATGATGTCAAGGACTCACCTGTGATGCATAATGCTGTTGGCTGGGGGCTGTGTGCATGCAATACTGGTAGTGTTTGCATCACTGCCCACAACTCTGAAGACTGATCACCAATCCCTGGTGACCATACTAAAGAAGTCCATCCACACTGCCTTTGCCCGCCTCCAGAAGATGTTGCTGCAGCTGCAACATTATGACATCAACTTGGTGTTCAAAATGGACAAGTACCTGTACCTGGCAGACACTTGTTTAAGAGCCTCAAACACAAAAGTCTTCCAGAGCTCTGCTAAGAACAATATCATGTAGGTAATCTACACCACCACAGCCCACCCAGAGGACCCACAGCAGAGGACAAGGTGATACAAGCACTCAGTAAACCTATTCAGTAATGGTGGCCCACTGAAACAAGTCAACCCCAACAAACTCTTTTCAGTACACATCTTGCCTAAAGCGCACTTGCGGGCCAACTCCAAAACATATTCATTTAAGATTTTTGTTTTTGCCATTGCTGAATGTTATTGAAGAGAACATTTTCTATGCACTACTATTTGTTTACTGTGTTAAATACAACAGTTTGAACGGAAGAAAAGAGGATGTTGTGAGTATTTGCTGACATATTGAAATATGTGTAGTACCGACTGAAAATTTTGCAACTTTTTACAGTCGCTAACCATTAGTTGCAAAAATGAAGAATGAGACAAATTATCTGGGTTCAGATGCTGAGAAGATTTGCTACCAAAATAGAAGCCCCAGTAACAGGAAATGACAAATAATTTTAACTATGTGTCAGCACGTCAATTCAGTGGTATTAAGTTACAAGGTCCCACTGCATTGAATGTCCCCTGAAAAATATCTCAGTGCCCACACTAACCAAATTTGATCCCGGATTAATCACATATTGTTATTATACGACAAGTTACTGCCGAGGTACTAGCAACAACCGCATCGCCAACATGATCGTCGCTGGTGGGGCTGAGAAGCACGCTCTGTAAAAGCTTGAAAAAAAATTATATATTTTATTGGAACTCCAACCTTCATTCAGAGAGCAGAATGGAATGCAAGCTTAGCATGCCATATGTTACTTTTACACGGCTATTGAACTCTTGAGTAACGTGAGTGAACATGGTGACAAGATGCTTTAAAACCAAACTGCTTTATGACAAGGTTATAAGTTTGTCGTTGTGAATTATCAACTTATGAGATAGCCGATTTGTTTGCCAAGAATCCCCAGTGTTGGTGGCTGGTGAGTTTCTTTTTTTTTTTACAGCATAGACTGTTGCAGCAGGTGTCACAATTTGGAAAATTGTTTGGTGGATGAATTAAATTTGTTTTTGCTGCACCATGGCAACAATTCATAGGTTTTGGCCGCCTTTTTGCATATTTTCCCAGATTCTACCTACAAACACATTTGCATCCCAGACAGCCAGCAGCAGCACGTTTATAACATTACATGGAGCACAGAAAAAGGGGAGACAGAGCTGAGACAACATTTATCTGAGGGGGCCTGGCCCCCTTCTTCCTGTATGTACTGTATTGACCTGTCCTTTTTGATGTTGGTGTTTGAATGCTGGGATAAACACAATTTTTTTGCTAAATCTGAATCTCAAAGCAGTCCTTCAACAGACCGAGCTATTAGATCAGCTGCACTTCAGCTCTTGTTTCTTAGAGGTTTTCGCTTTTTCCTTTGTACCTCAGACTTCAAAAGTCATTGAACCACCTGAGGATTAAAGACACAACTCCCCATGAAATCCCTCAAAACTTCCAAATAGTACTCTTGTTGTCCTGGAGCTTTAACACTGTATCAGAGATTTGAAAAGCACAGCGGTGTCTTTTCTACGTAAAGAAAATGAAGCATGAAAACCTGTCAATATAATGTTCTAGTGAATTTCTACCACTGGGCCTTCCAGAGCATGCTGATCGACTGTGTCAGTGTGGTTCAGCAGCTCCACACAGGCAGGGCAGCAATGCATTTCAGACAATGATAAAGACCGGAAAGAAAATCCTTGGGGTCCTCTACCAGACATCACCACTATCCACACCTTTTGCTGCTGTATTATACCATCATCAGAGGCCAAACGCAAGCAAGGATCATCAAAATGATGAATACTTTTGCTTCCAAGCAGTAAAGGCAGCCAAACAAAATTCCCCAGCCTACACCCCACCTCTTCCCCTAGCACCACCCTATACAACCTCAGACATGAACATGTAATGTGTGGTTTAAATGTGTTGCATTTAGGGATACACTTGTGAATATATGCATGCAAAATTCACACTTTGACATTTGAATTTGCAATTACTTGATTTCATTATATAATTATTGATGTTGTTATATATTAACTTTGTGCCGTTACTGCCCTCCACATTCCTGCCAGGACAAGTAAAAAAAAAAGCTTAGTTCACTAATGTTCTACTGGAAACACGGCTATTAATTTCAATACAAAGACAAAAAATTATGAGGTGAACAGACTGAGACTTTGACTTTAAAGAAAAATTGTAAAAATTGTAAAGAAAAGGGCACGTACATATATATATATAATATATATATATATATATATATATATATATATATATATATATATATATATATATATATATATATATATATATATATATATATGTACGTGCCCTTTTCTTTACAATTTTTACAATTTTAAATATTAAAATAGAAGTGCTCTAATATTCTAGTAGCTGTAGGAGGCAAACTGGATTGGTTGCAGTTTTGCACTGGGTTTAAGTTTTTTTTTTTAAATCACCTTATGAATATTGTTATGATTGTGTTATGTGAGTTTCAACATGTTTGTGACCAAGTTGTTCTACAGCTTCTCTATATAGCAGCTATGCAGCCACCACAAATGAGACACTTGGTGTATTTGCTGTGATAAATGTATTTGTTTCTTGATAACTGATTGCAGTAAAAAAAACTACCACATGCGGATATTAAGCGTGTGGATTTTCTTTGTTTTAGTTCAAGTCTTGGAAATAAAAGTCCTAACCGACAACGTTACGGGTCTGCCGAGGAACGGCTCTTATTCTGAAAGGAACTCCCGGAAGTGGAGCGACCAACGCGCACGAGCTTGACGCTGTTAGCTAAAACTTCAGAATGGACCCAAGCAGAGGAAAAGCCGTTAGTTAACGCTACTGGAGGAGAAAATCTGTTCGTCCATGTCTTGACTACAAATATCAACCCCCCCATAACAACATTATTGACAGCAATGTCGAGAGAAAACACCACTCGAAGTTTGGACAGCATAGACCTCGCTGCTTTAAGAGTAAGTAACGTTAGAAGAAAAATGCTGTCTCTCGTTTTTTAAGTGTTTGAGTAACGCTAAACGTTGTAGGATGTGGTGGGTGTCGCTTTGGAACTTAACGGTATCTTCAGGCAGGGTTTGTTTTTTATTTATTTATTTATTTTCTCTAACAGTCTAAACCCTGTTTTCTTGTAACGTTCCTATTAAAAAAACTTTTATTCTAGGGATTAAAGAGTGTCTTTATAGGCGTCCCTGTAACATACGGCTCCCTGGCCGCTCTGCATCCTGTTTGTGTAACTGCAGGTTTACGCTAGAAGAATGTTTACACACATTTGTCCATTGACGGACTCGCTGACATGTAACAAGTAGCGGCCAAGAGAAAGGCCGCTAAAATAAACTTTCTGTGCTTATTGACAGGTAAAAACAAACCGATGCCTGTTGTTGCTTTAGTTCACATCAGTAATAACCCTTTAAAAGCCAGCGTGAGGAAAGCTGGTGTCTTTCTTTCCGTGGTTATTACAGTGGTGCGACTCTTCTCTCTATCGGCTCACACTAATCCTTTTCAGTCACCGGGTTTGGGCCTTTTAAAAATATAAGGCAACTTTTTAAGTTGTTGTCAAACTGATTTTCATTCGTTGTATCTCATGTTATTCACATCTGCAGCCCCACTTCCTCAGACCCATAAAATACTCCATTGCAAGTAAAAGGCCTGCATGAACAATCTGGAGTAAAAGTTACATCTCGAGTAAAACACAAAAGCACAAGTATTATTTGTTCATTTTTTTTTTTTTTTTTTATAAAAGTACATGCGTATTATCTACTTAAAAGTAGTTAGCTTCCTATTGCAGTAAAAAATAAAATATGTTGATAAATATGATTAGATTTTTATAAGGAAACATAAGTGTGTAATCAGCATGTTACTAATATTTGCAGCCACTTATATATGCAGTTAGATAGTTTAGTCCAGTGGGTTCTCAACCTAGAGATTGGGGCCCTCAAAAGGGTCACCAGATAAATATTAGGGGGTCATGAGATGATTGATGGGAGAGTAAAAAAAAAAAAAAGATTCTGATATAAAAATCTGATTTCTGAATCTTTGATTTTTGCTTAACTATTAGATTATTTGAGCATTTATTAAAATGAAACCATGTAAGATGTTTAGAATATCTTATAAATGTAGTGGAGTAGAAAGTACAATATTTTTCAATTTAGTGGATTAGAAGGTTAAACCAACATAAAATGGGAATACCAATCAAAATTGCACTTGGTCTTCATTTGACACAACGCTCCCTTTACATCCCCCCAGTCCAATAAGCCTCTCATTTCCTTTCTTTTTCTTGACCATGTCGCATTTTTCTCCAGGATCCAGCAGGCATCTTTGAATTGGTGGAGGTGGTAGGCAATGGAACCTATGGTCAGGTGTACAAGGTAAGCGGGTCCACTCCCGTGTTGCTTTTCTTTTTTTTTTTGTGCATGCTTGGTGGAATATAAACTCTGCTGCAAAACAGCAGAACAACATGATGCTAACATAGACAAACACATTGATCTCTGACTGTAATTGATCACACTGGTTGTATACATTAACTCCAGCAGTAAATTGGATCACAAAAGTTGCAGTTGCATTATCTGACATGTCATTTCTGGTTAAACTTACGGGAGATCCTTCCAGTTACTCAGAAACCAAAAAAACTCAAAGTTGACTGAAATATCCTCTTACAAAGAGAATACACACACACACATACACATACACACACGCATCTACAGCATCTGCAGCATCTGCAGTATCTTTTAAATGTCCTTCATGGGTGGGGCCCACTTCCTTATCGCAGTATCTGTTTGTGTATGTATGTGTGAGTGGTTTGTGGTTATGGGAGGTGTTTGGTCTTATTTAGAACTGTGCAGCTGGTTGAGCCCTCAGTGCAAATCAGGGTTTGCATGCCTCTGCTGCGCTGCGACCGCTGTGTTACTATAGAACAGCTTACACAGATCGGTTTCAGTTCAGAGCATGAAGGAAAAACAGGCCGTGAATCAATTTTAGATTTTCTGTAACAGGTTGGTTAAAAAAATATGACAGTTGTATCATCAAAACATCATTGTCATTGTTTTGCTGTCTTATTAAGAAGTACAATCATACCAGTAACATAACAAATATGGCTTAGAAAAGACAAAAAGACATGTTTATACAGTTGATTATATGACATCTCCCTAATCCAAAACTAATAACAAAGTGGCATGAACATGTAACGGAGGAGACTTATTTTTCCTGCAGCACAAAACATGTTCAGAAGGTGTAAATTCAGACTATTGATTGTCTATCTAAAAAGCTCTCTCTGATGGGATTCCATACAGTCACAGTTTAGATCTGCTTGTGCTTTGTGGCTTGTGTGTGCGTGCATGAGTGCCTGCCAAAGTATGAATTGAGGTGGAGGTTAAAAGTTCAGGGTTCTAACGAGTGAACAAGTCTACGGATGGTTCTCAGAAGTGGGCGTGTGCCTCGATTGCCACTTGATTTCCTGAAAGAGGAAACGTTGCCAAAGATGCACAGGACAGTGAGGCGTGTGTTGGCCCCGACACAGGCCGCTTTTTACACAGGGGTAACGAGTTCCAAATTTCATCCTGTGACTCGCATTCGTTGATGTTTTAACAAGTCAAACCCCTCCAAATGTGGGACGAATAGTACGCAGTCTCATCCGGCATAATTTACAGCGATAATTCTGATGTTTTTCATGCGAAACTCCATAATAAGGTAATGCAGCTTACAGGGAATTTGAAAAGGTGGCTTGTCTGAGAGCAGTTTTGTTTTGTAATGAATAAAATGACATGAAAACACAGCCCTGCTTGAAACCACGAATTTAAAAGTGCTGAATCGGGATGAACTTTTTAGTAGATATTTGTAACACACTGGACCTTAGTGAGGAGGAGCAGTTTGATCTGTTCCCATACAGTATGGACTCTTTCTAAGTGTGAGTGTCTGCGTGTGTTTCGGCCCTACAGTGCCCACAGAATGACACATTATGCACACACAACCCCTTAAGAAAACACTCGGCTGCAGACTGACATGGACGCAGAAGATGCTGACAAAGCATCTGAGTTCTTCCTCTGTTTATTTATGTGTGCTGTGAGCCACATTTGAAGCATGTACACATGTAAAATGAGCAGGAAACCCAGCAATGGCTGTTCACATCTGAACTCTATTATTAAAGCTCTGCATTGCTTTTATCTGAACGATGTGCAAAAAAGAAAAGAAAACAGTTAAAAAGATGATTGACCCTATTGACCCTATGCCGAAATGACTACAGTATTGCAGTAGACTCCCTTTTTCTGGGAGTTACTAGGAACTACTGAACAGTATGCAACAATAGGAAAAGCAACTTCATTTTTATGTTAGTTTTACACTTACAGACCTAAATATATCACTGTTACAATGTCTTTGGAACACAAATACACATTTCTTATTCATTTGTATTACTCTTTTTGGAAGTTATGAACAGTTTGATTTAATTAACAGGCTCAGAATGGGCCTGTGGGGTGTGACTGTGCACAACATTGCAACTTTCAACAAATATATGAATTGTTCTGTTATTTTTGGCCATTTGAGAAACAAATATTTCTATTATGCTTAGGGCTGATACATCTTTGATGCTAATACCTGTCTGTTGACTTTGGTTAACTGGTTTCTGAACTTAAACTAGCTCACAAATGTAAGGACATTTTCTCACGATTTTGCAGGTCTTTTCATGGGACAACACTGAAGACATTACACTTTGACATAATAAAAAGTAGTCAGTGTACATCTTAGTATATAACACCTTCCGTTTAAAGATGCCCCAGAGATGTTCAATAGGGTTTTAGATCTGGATGGACAGTCCATCAGGTTAGCCCTCAGCTTCAGTATGTCACAGTACATGTTAGCATGTGCTGGTAGCACTCGTGCAGTCTCAGACCATGAGACTCCTACCACCACGCTTGAAAGTAGGCAAGGCACACTTGTCTGTGTACGCCTCACCTGGTTGTTGTCACACACGATTGACAACATCTGTTACAAATAAGTTTATCTCGGTCCATTCAGACCACAGGAATGGTTTCAGTAGTTTGCATGTCTTCAGCAAACTGTTTGCAGGTTTTCTTACGCATCATCTTTAGAAGAGGCTTCCTTCTGGGACCACAGCCATGCAGACTAATCCGATGCATTGTGTGGTGTATGGTCCTGGACAAGTTTATGTCGAGCAACAATTCTTTTTTTTCAGATCTTTAAAAAACTTTCATTACCAATATGAGAGAGTGTGAGAGCTGTAATACCAGATTTAACTCACCTGCTCTCGATCTACACATGAGATCTTGTAACACCAAGGAGTCACATGACACTGGAGAGGGAAAATGACTAATTGTGCTAAGTTTGGACATTTTCACATAGGGGTGTACTCACTTTTGTTACCAGATGTTTAGATATTGATGGCTGTATATAGCATTATTTTGAGGGAACATTAAATGCAAATGCTGTTATAGAAGATGTATACTGACTACTGATCATTGTATGTCATTCCTTCAGTTTTGTCTCATGTAAAGATATTAAATATTTGCAGAAATGCGAGGTGATACTGTATAATATTACTTTTGAACAAAATAGACGAAAACAATTTTAGATTAGACATTACAATAACTTTATTTTGCAGCACCTTACCTTCTTTGACTCAAAGCAGTTTCGTACCATAAGAATACAACCATGTTTACCACATTGTGGCTTACTGTACCTGAAGTTGTCTGTTTCAACTCTTCGCTTTTATGTTTTAGCACCATGTCATTTTCACACTCTAACTGTGGACTGAGGACTTCTATTAACAAATGAATACAGAAGTATAAAGATGGAAAATATGTCTCATGTTTAAGAGGATCCAGTTTATACCAGTATATTCATAGTCCATTATTTAATTATAAAATAATAGTTTTATTATTATTTTTTTTTTTTACCACAAATTAGCATTTTACGTAAAGACAAGTGTATAACTGTATTACAAAATGTTGTAATTTTTATAATACTGTGAATAAATCATATTAGTGTAGCATTGAAATAAAATAGAATCAAATGCACATTTGTCTATTTAATAAAGTCCAGCTGGTCTAACCTCACAACCCCCTTCATACTGGTTACATCTGTAAACTAACTCCTTAGATTGATCCAAAAGATTAAGCTTTTTGCTCCACATGCACTGAGATATTTGGTGCAAAATCGGGAGCACACAGAACTTCTAATAGCAGCATCTGAGACTTGTAGAGACACAGTTACATACTTGTGTTTGAGTGACACTAGAGCAAAGGTGTGCCCCGTTGGCCTCGGAGGAGCAGACTTCTGGTAAGAGCCATGAGTTTCTGACATGTGAAAACAGACACAATTGGAGGATATGGACAGTTTAGAGGGTTAGAGAAAACAATTAGCCCTCTTCATCCGATCGCCTCAGCAGTTGACTACTACTCAGGAGCTCAAAGAATCCTCTGTGCATGTGTTGTTCTAAAGAACTGGGATATTTATAGAAATTAGAGCGATCACACATTAAGGGTGATTTAGAACCTATTGTTTGTTTGTTATGGTCTAAATCAGTTATCATATGTTGTTTGGTAATTTCTTTTCACACAGGAACAGAAAATTCAAGATTTAACACTTACCCCTCTCATACCCAGATATCAAAAAAGGCTTATTATGTGATAAAACTTGCAATGTTCTGTGTTTGCTTGTGGTGTGAATAAATGTACTGCAAGTTCCATCCATAGATCCTAGAAAAATGGAAAGTTGTATCTTGGGAGCGAGGAGATTTTGGGGGCAACTATTAAAATTGTGCTTATGTTCATGCAGGTAATATGAAGAATTAGTGCCTTGAAAAAGATAAAAGTGCTTTAGCCTCGACAGGACAATACCAACCACCCTATCCTCATCTGTTCCACATAGCTAACTGCTTCATCCCCTTGTCGTCCTAAACCTATGCACACAGGCAGAAACAGATGCAGGACACACACATGTGCACATCTGTATTAAAGGATGTATTATGTGCAGTAGCAGTCACATGGCAATAGGATGCCTGCAGTAGCTTTGTGGCCGCAGGACAAAGCGATCCAAAAATTCTAAAAAGACATGGCTTCTTGTGAGCTTAGCTAGTAAGTAAACAATTTAACAGAAATATCTTGGATGCCTTAGGGGCGCATAAATTATTAAATGATCATATACACACAATCCTTATGGATGTTATGGATAATTAACCACAACTACAACTACAATCTTCATTTTGTTAACCTGATGGCTGTTTTTAATCAACATTTTTCAGAATGATATGTTGATCGAGGTTATCACCAGCTGTCTCGGTGTGAAAGATGTGTGATTTTTTTTTTAATCTGTTCATATATTATATAAAGTTTGAGCAAACTCTCCCTTTGCTGCCAGTGCCCTGTCATTAGGTTGTTAGAAGCTTCACTGCGAGCTGAATGCAGACTGACAGAAAGCGACGACAGAGACACACCGAGGCAGCCAGCGGGGCAGTCGGGAAGAGGACAAAACGCTGGCTACACTCCTCTCTTGTTCTCTGATCCTCTCCTTGCCTGCACCACCCCTCGAAGCACTTGCTACACTCGCTAAATCTACATTTTATTCTTGTTGATTAACAGGTAATAATGTGTTAATGAGTCGTATCAGTCAGATACAAAATAATCTAAATATGAGTCCCTATTGCAAATATCCAACTTACTTACTAACATTCATAGATGCAAACAACGACGGACTGATCTCGCAAGTTTGTGTTTTTTTAGCCTTGCGCCACATTTAAATACCGGTAGTCCTTCCTGCTGCAACCCACACCAGCAGCACCGCTCCATGTGCGCATCTCCAACATTTGTTTCTTTTTATTATGATAGTGCAGTGGCCCATAGGAGGTATTATTTCCTGTATAAAAATGGAAGCTGAAGGAGATTTTTTCAGATTGTGGATGTTTACATAGTCTAAATAGACAAGTTGTACATTGGGTACAAGACATGGACATACATTGAGGTATGTAGAGACGTGCAAATGCAGTTATTGTAAAAACAAGGCAATAATATATGTTGAAAATGTGGTTCTCATTCTACATATCAGTTTTGAAATTCTGTCAATAGGCCTAGTAAAACCGGACTTGTGATAAATCTCTTACTTCATACTTCTTCCTGTATAGTGTAATGACCTGGGCATGATACTGTTATATGGGTTTTTCTAAAAAACATAATTTTAGGCCAAGATTCTGTTCTGTTATGTGATAGTGCTGGTACTGGGATTTCCTCTGCTCTATGAACACAGTTAGTGCGAGAAATTAGAAACTAAACTGGCTAATGTATTAGCGTGTGGTTTTCGAGAGACGTTAGAATGCTTTTCATTATGTCTGCTGCACGGTCGATGCAGAAAGAAACGGGACAACTGAGCTTTAAATTGTAACTAAAGCGCCGGATAGCAAAATGAGAAGAAGCAATATGATACAGAGCTTTACACTAAAGTGCTGGATAGTACTATGATACATACATCTCTGGGATTTTACATTCTTTTTTTGTGGCATAGGCACTTTTATAGGCAGTAGCCAGAGACATACAGCAAAGGAATGCTCCAGGAAACAGGGTCATCTGCTTACTCCTACACCCTCACAGCAACCCTATGGGCTTTCAACTTTTAATGACAATAACGTTGTCTTCAACATCTATCCAAAAAATTCCAAAGTAAAAAGATATACACCCTTGTGCCATGCTCGAGCTATATCTGAAAGCTGAGGTTGACCTGACTAACAGTCAGAGAGATTCGTGAGGAACAGACACAAAGTCACTCCTTGCTTTATAGATAAGTAGATATTGTTTAATTATGTTCATGTGTTGTATGTCTGCAATTGTGTCTGGTAGGTCTTAGGGAATAGTAGTTTCTTATTTTGAGTATTAATGGCGTTTAAAGGACTTTAAATTGAAATTTACAAACAATTCATCTTGTGAACAGTCTTTCGGAACCTATTGTGTTCATAAGCTGGGCAAGTGTCTCTACTCAATCTTCTGTATTAGGTTTGAAGGTTAGTCTGGAAACAATCAAGCATTGAAGAAAATTATTATACAGGTTTAAGGAAATCTTGTAATGGAAGTAGTTGTTTTACTTTGTTTTTGATTACTCATAAGAAAATAGAGAAGCAGTAGTTTACAGGATGCTGTGGGTTAGTTTTCCTCCTGCTGTCCCCAAGTTTTTAGTCACCAGCTGCCACTGGTTTATCTGTGGATCCTGGACAATGTCAGTACAGTAGGTGACGCTTCAACTTTTCATATTAATGTATTGCACATGTCATTACTGCACATAATTAGAACTAGACCACAATGAACCGTGTGCACGCTCCTCTTAAATAATATCTAGTCATCATTCACTCATAAAACATGTGCACACACACAAACACAGAGAGAGAGAGAGATGACTCTACAGCAGTGGCTTGCAGGGAAGGGAAGTTCCTTTGCAAACTGGGAAACGCCCTTTGTGTGTGTGTGTGTGTGTGTGTGTGTGTATGTGTGTGTGTGTGTGTGTGTGCGTGTGTGTGTGTGTGTTTGTGTGTGTGTGTGTGTGTGTTGAAAATGTCAAACTCCACTGAAGCTGAGCACGACGGTCGCTGCTGATGCAACTCTTTGCTGTTTTGAGTAAAGCTGAGTAAAGAAAATAAAATATAATTCTAAGAAGGGGCCAATATGTTTGCTTGAATCTGAGCGTCGTGGTCACGCTGCCTCCACGGTTGACACATCTCCACTGCGACATTGTGGCAAAACTTCACGGACGGAGCACAGAGCCATAAAAACAGCTGGCTCTCACACAATTCCCAGAGGGAATCACTTACACTTCCTCAAATGTTTCTCGTTTCGATAGCGTCACTTCCCTTTCTGTCACCCACATATCATCCCTCGTACATTACTCATGTTAACTGTTCTGCTGACCCAAATAAATCCTATTTGTAGATTCAAAGGGCTTTTTGTTTGGTTTTGTTCTATCTGATCTGTTTTGTAAGAACTATCCTCCACTAAATTTCTGCTGTATTATAAAGTATGAAGTTTCCACTTGACATTGAGAAACAGTTCAGTTGCACAAAGTATTCCCATCTTACACTATATCACATTAGGCACATTCTGAGAAAAAAAGGAGGATATGTCATTGTGAAATAATGGCCTTTGTTGCACAGTTGAAGCAAGGGTGAGCAGGGTGCTGAAAAACAGACGGAGACGGACAGGAAACGTCCTCCAACATGCTGTAGAGTCGCTGTTTGTGCTTGTTGGAGGTGTGAGAGACAAAGGAGTGAGAGAGAGAGGGAGTGAGAGAGGGTAAAGGAAGGAAGGTGAAAGGCAGAGAGGGGATAGGTGGAAGGAAGAGGGAAAGAGATGGATGAAAGCTAGAGGGAAAAGGGAAAACATTTTTCTCTCTCTACGGTCGTGTGTGTGTGTGTGTTTGCGTGAAAATAACCCAACATGTGGCTGACCTCCTTTTTTTCTGAACTTGCTCAAACCACAATTAAATTAGCAATTTTCAGTAGTAGTAGTAGTACATAAATGTGGTTAAAGCTGCAACATTGTTGGAGGCCACATCACCCAGATATTGAGATACTGTAACAAGGAACATATCAAACTTTAGCAAGCTTCTCTAAGCCAAAGACAAAAACAACTCTTTACTAAGGTTGGTTAATTCTCTGCATGAGGCAACTGACCTCAAAGTGTATTCTTCATTATGGTGTTAAATATGGTGTCATTTGCAGTGACAAAACCCTCAGATAATTATCATTTCATCTCTAACTCTTCATCTTCCTCACCAGCTGAAGTTGCTAGTTTGTCTTTAGTGAATAAGCTCTAAAAACTGACTGTACGCTCCCTTCCCAGAACCAAGCGGCAGGCAAAGGATTTAGTGGCTAAAATGCCAGATATTTTCCTTCAAAAATGATGGACACCATCATTTTTGAAGGAAAAAAGCTTAAAGGAGGGCAAATATTGGACTTCCATTTGTCTGGTGGCCAAAACACAAGTCTAAATGAATGCTAATGTCACTGAATGCCATTAAAACTACACAATTAATTATTTTCATTATAGAGTCATCTGCCAAACCATAACCTTATCCCTTTTCCGAATTTTTTGTCTATAAAATACTATAAAACAACTCTTGGTACTCTCATGTCTTGAAAAGTCTTTTTTTCTGACAACCAGTAAAAAAAACACAAAACGTTCAGTTTACCATCACAGAAGACAAACAAAGCCACAAAATGCTCACATCTGAGACACGGAAATTGTCACATATTTGGTATATTTACTTAGAAAATGTCTAAGTGAATTATTGATTATCTAGTTTATATACAATAGTTTAAGTAGCCGATTAACTTTCTGGCCATCAACTGATCGATTAATGGAACAATCACTACAGCTCTAGTTGTGTTAACAGCTTGTTCGTGTCGAAGAAAATCAATAATGCAGTTTTAGAGCACTGTGGCCTAAATTGATGTAATCTAGACTGTGGGTTAAATTAACCCACCTTAAATAAATAATTAAAATGTCTTTGACACCAATTGAGATCAGTCTTCACTGAGCCGTAGACACATTTTTGTTGACTTACTTGTACAAAATTAGTTGGTGGGGCTTATTTTACATGACAGTGGAACAGAGTGGGTTATCATTGAGCCTCTTGCAGGATTATACTGGAAAGAATGAAAAACCAGTATAGTTCTTTTCATGGTGGAGTGCAGGGTGTAGGGCACATGTGAATGGAATTGGGAAAAAAAAGCGTATAAATGGGTTGTTTAAATGTGAACCCTGGCGACTAGCAGAGACTAACAGTGTTTCCTCATTTGCTCCCTTGCTATCTGTACATTTTTAAATGTCTCTATAGAATTTAATATGCATGAATATATTACGGTAACCTTTGCTTCGGCACAATATTTGTAGTGTTCCCCTATTCTGTGTGTGTCAGTGCTGTATATTGTTAATAAGTGGCCGAGCTGCAGGTTGAACATTTCACATTTGTAAGTTTAGGGTGTGAGTCTGAGTGAACAGGAAAGACGTTTCCTTATTTATCATAGTCAGGCTGGCAGCCGTCAGTGTGCCTCTACTCTCAACCAGAATGAATAAAGGTCATTGAGCCCCGCGCAGTACATCTCACGTCCAATAAATACTGTAAGAACACCAGCCAGGTAGTTATGTGCCACAGCTGCTGCTGGTTCAGCAGCATTTTACAATAAACTTCATTGTTCAGTTTGTCAAATCCTGCCACTGTTTTTTATGAATATTTCAACCCTTTTAATTCTAGGGGCATCCCTTAATTCAGGATAGCACTTCAAACATTGCACACCAGTTTCTAAGTACACTGGAACCGGTTGTAAATGAAATAGTTCTTGTTTCCACAGACTCGGGCTGGGTACCAAACTTCAGTTCTTTTATGGCACCAACAGAATTGTTTTAGTTCTCCTGAGTGCAAAAATAATTCTTGTCTTTCAGTTACCAGATTTTACTTTTTGAGGAGTTAACCCCCGTGCTGCAGATTGCCTGTTTAACATCTAACATACCACATAGTCGAGGCATTCAGGAAAACAATATGTGTGCGTTTGTGTGTGTGCTGATCTTCAAGTGAACAAATGGTGAAATAAATGGTACAATTCCCCAAAAGTGAGCTGTTTAAGCTAACATTTTTGCTGCTAGCCAATGACTTGCGGCCGAGAAAATAAACAAATAAACACAAGCCACTTACTGTAAACAGATGAACTAGTGGGCAGTAATTTGATAACAATATTAATTTAGTTATCAATATAATTAATGATGTAAAAAAATGTCAAGAAAAGGTTTGATTAAAGAAAAGAATGTCACTTTTCTTTTTTCCTTTATTTATTCTAATAACCTTTTTAATTTGTTATCAAATTAACACTGGAAATGAAAGAAAAGAATATATCTGACCAGTTGAATATTATTCATTAGCTGTCGATAAACATGTCAGGTAAACATGTAGAAAAGCAAAATTCCAATCAGCTGTCTGCTCTTCTCCTCCACTACTGCTGCTTCAGCTTGGTCAATAGCTTCAAAGTGTGTGGTGAGTTTCTGTATTCTGAGGCTCAGCTCTTCATCTCCCACTGCATCACAGGAGGTCAGAGGTCAGGAGGAAGAACAGAGGCGGTGTTCTTCATTCTCAGTATTTTAAATCAGGAATATTATTTGTTACTGACATGTTGCATTAGTTTCAGGTCAGATTTTTTAATTAGTTAATATACCAGTAGTGACTTCACTGTTGCTGCGCTAAAAACAACATTTGCAAAATAAAAAATTTTTGCACATGGATTCCAAATTTACATAGTTCAGCACAGCCGTTTTCTAAAATAAAATCTGCCAATGCCCTTGACATACAAAAGAGAAGTCGTCAGTTCATGGAGTAGATCCCCAGTAATTACATCATCCCTAATCATATAAGTGTAACATCTTATATTTTCCTGTGGCTTCCTTTACATATTTGCTACAGGTGTCCCTGGTTTCCCTTCGGTAAACATTTACTTGGTGAAATGGCAAAAACTAGAAGTATGATAGAGGTTCACCCAGGCTCTAGTGAACTGTTTTCACCAAAATAACAATATTAAGCATCTATTCAGCTGGTTATGTTGAACTCTTGATGTAGACCAGTTTCATCACCTCTCTGTCTAGTGGGGAAATCATCCTCATGTGAGCACATTTTTCTGAAAAGGAGTAGAGAGTGAACCGAAAAATGAATCATGCATTGAAATGTTGAATATTTTGTGCTTAATTCCATTCATCCATCTTTTTCTCACAGATTTTTCTCTCTTAGCCTACCTACATCTGAATATTGGATGACTGATTCAGTTTTGTTTTGTCTTTTAATCTAACTTTACCATTTTTTTAATTTAATTAATTTAATTTTTGATTCACTTTAATATACTAGCATTAGTATATAGCTTTTAAATCTGTTTCATTAGTCCATATTTTATCTTATTGTGTTTAGTTTTAATACTCTGCATGACCTGTACTAACATGTATGAAGGATGCTATACAATTATGATTGATTTATTGACTTATTGATTGATGAACTCCTTTTTGACCTTTTCCACCAGGGTCGCCATGTCAAGACAGGCCAACTGGCAGCTATCAAAGTCATGGAAGTCACAGAGGTAAAAGCCTTTACATGACATCACACATACTTTTCTTCTCCATACACACTTTGTTTCCCTCTTCCTCTCCTCTCTCCCATCTTTTGTTAAAAAAAAGAAGAACATGAAATGTGAAAGATCAGTTTAAAACAATTTCAAATTTGCCAGAACGAAACGACAATCACGCTGTCAGTGTCACAGCGTACACGTTGCAGGGCGCTAATCTAGTTCTATCACAGGCATGCGGATCTTGAATTTACGATTGTCTTAAAATTTATGTTCAATTCCTTAAATTAAATTTATAGTGTTCCGGATGAATTACTTGATGTTCCACAGTTACATTTGTAGTAACAATTTGTGTGTGATGATGATGATGATGAAGGCTTCCACAGCCTGAATATTTTCAATTTAACTACCTTGAAAGTTCTAGAAAAGTGCTTGAATTTATCTTCACAAAAACTGTATGAATCTGTCAGAAACATATATCCCTGATCTTCTCAATCAAAGGCCACAATATGAAAGATTATTAAAAGTATTTTATGTTTTTTTTAAGAAAAGTGAGGATGGAGAAGAGTGGTAAGCAATATTACTACATTGACATGATAATTCACAAATGTATTATTATAATTAGTTAAATTATAAATAGACACTTAAAGAACTAGAAATGAAGGAATCAAACAATTCTGTAATGACAGAAGTACAGAATAGTTACATTATTCGTTCTCCTTCTCTTACATTGCAGGATCACTTCACAGTTATCCTACAAAAGACACAAGTACACAAGATTATAATAATGGAAGTATCGCAAATTAAAAAGTTGCTTTGGATAAAAGTGAAATGATCCCACAGCATTCACATATTTTTGCACTTGTGCAAAAGTTTTAAAACATATTATTAGCCTGGAAAAATGACTTTTGCAGTGTGTCTTGCTTGTTTATTTACCCTTCCATATCACCTCATTTTAACGGAATGGAATGGAACTTTTACAACATATTTGACAACCTCTCCTAACTCTTCCTGACCACAAATCATAGACATGATGCAGGGATCAAATAAAAATCTACTTTAATATACCCCGAGCCAAAATTAAATCTCAAGAAATAGTCTCTTCTTCCTCAGAGTTCTACGTCCAAACAATATTTCAGTTATAATCCAGAAGCAGTTTTTTTTAGATTTTAGATTAGATTTAAACTTCACATTAAACTTCTGTTCTGTCACATTTTTAAAGCCACAATCCTGGACAGGTTTGGTGATATATATTATTAATAAAACTTATTCTGTACATCAATTTGAGGATAAAGAGTATCTCTGGGATGTGGATTAAGGACTACACATTTAACCTTTGTGTCTATACAGCAGATGAATTTAAATGTGGTTTTACAGCTGCATGAGGGGACAAACAGGTGATGTGTGGAGGTTTTACATATTGTTAGTGGTTTACAAACTTAGAGCAACAAAGGAAGCCAAATGCAGTTATTTGTGGGCTAGCGTTTGGCAGCAGATTGCGACACTGGCTAGCCATGAAGTACAAAAAACGTGTTTGACTGCAGTATTTCAGGCATGTGAGCATGCCAACGTGAGACAGGATAAGGATATGAGTTACGAGATAACATCATCAGCATTATCTTCATGACATTGTCAATGAAAGTGTGTCAGCTAGTTAGCCGACATTAGGATTTAGAGCTGCTAGCTTGGCTGTACAAGCTAAAGCTTGTTTAGCAACACATGATGCATGTCTTTCTGAAATTGACATTTTTAGCTCCTGAGCCCAGTCTGTTCTGATTGGCCGGCTTCCCGAAGCTGCTCCTCGGCACACTCTATAAAAAAAGGGGAGGTGGAGGTGCTAAAATAAATCCATACATGTACAATCTGGAATTCAATCGAAAACATGCAAATGGGCAATGCAAACAAACAAAAGGCAGGTTAAAGCCAAAGACACATAATTGTCCAAATGGTGCTAAAACAAACTCTCTAAAACCATCATCACCTTGGAATTCCATACAGTTCAATTAAATTAGAATATTGTCTGATCAATAAATCGTAGCTCTATGAATGTTTTTAGCATGAAAGGGAATAGATATGCTGTTCCATTGCTGTTTTTGGTGCAATCCTACTCATGTAGAAGGTTTTTTTACACCCTGGAACTTATCTCTTTCAGGGGGCTTTGTAAAATAAATCTATACTAGCAGATCCAATATTGACATTTTTTTGTCCATATTTTATTGATTATCGATCATATAATGCAAATAGCATCGACACTAATGGCAATATTTGTCTTTCATAAGGCTTTGCAATCAGAGGCTGATCCATCCAAAAATAACTGTTTTCTTCTTCTTTTTACTGACTCCCAATTGTTCAGCAGTTGTTTTCAATAGCAGCCTTCAATGTTTTTTAGGTTAATTATTCCTAGAGGAGATCAGTGTGTATGATGTACGATGCATGATGATGGCGTCCATCGGAACAACACGACTAGACAGCAGCTTCCAATGTGCAGGGCGGTTATGTGTGTCTCAGCACAAACAATCCAAACACTTGGTCGTGGACTCTACTTCATTCGGGCTCTGACAGAGTCTCTCTTCATCTCAAGACTCCCACCGGAAACTCATCTTTCACCTCCCACCTCCGCAGAGTCTAAGCCAACAAACCATGTTCGACATCTTAATTGACACTTCTGCCGGATACTACCGTAAAAATAGAAAACTGAATATCTCCATGTCTTCCTGAAAAGGGGATTTCTTGGGAAGTTTTGCTTGTAGGATGTCACGGTCTGAGGACAGGGGATGTTGTATTACTGTAACAACACGTAAAGCCCCCTGAGGCAAATCTGTGATTTGTGATTTTGGGCCATACAAACAAAATAGACTAGTCTTTACTTGAACTATTGAATAATTTAACTTGAACTATTAAAATAAGCAACAGAGGTTCATTGACAATGATAATAATGATATAGTTATAGAAAATCATTAGTTAAAGCTCTAGTGAACATATTCTGAACTGGATTAAGTTGTTGCCGTCTTCTGTGCTGCAGACAAACAGTCTTTAGCAGGAAATGCTTGGCTATTATCTGCCTCCTATTCACACACACACACACACACATACACACACACAGATACACACACACACAGACTGCAGACACAGGCAGGGGGCTTTGTGTTTCAGGAGGTGAAAGTTCAAACTCTGCCTTGTCATTTTCTCCTTTTTCTGACCCGTGGAGATTTAAAGGAGGTCAGTGACTTGGAGAACCTCTCTGTTGTTTCCTCTCTTCTGATGACCAGCGCCTCTATCTCCACTCTCCTTCCTCCATTTCCCTCCTCCTCCATCTCTCCTCTTCCTCCTTCAGCTCCCAGCCTAGATGATGTATAGCGCTTCAATGATTCAGTGTAGTCAAAAGATGTTGCTGGGATTTATAGAGAACAACAGAAAACAACAGTCACCACACTCTGTTTCCCATGCCATCTTTCTGTCTGTATGTCTCGTAACACTGACTAACTTCAGTTGTTTTTTGGAGAAATGTTAGTAAGTCGAATCAGGGTCCAATAGCTGAGTGAAAGTTCATCTGGAGGTCTTAAAAGTCTGACTAGTGCTACCTGTCGAGATGTGTACTCACTGTTTATTCTTGAAGTAGATCTGCAAAGTTTGATGCATTTTTAAAAGAGAAAAAAAGGAAGTAAAAGTATGACATTCAGTGTTCATTTTAAAATGATCTATGTGTTGTAGATGTGTATATGCTGTGTTGTGAGCTATATTATATTATTATTGTGTCTGGGCCAGAATGGTTGAAATGTTACTCTAAAGGAGAAGTATCGCTCCTTTCTGCAAAAAAATTAAATAAGCATGTATTTTGATTTCTTTTTGTTGTGTTCAGGAAGAAGAAGAGGAGATAAAGCTGGAGATCAACATGTTGAAGAGTTATTCCCATCATAGAAACATTGCTACCTATTATGGAGCTTTTATTAAAAAGGGTCCTGCTGGACAGGACCACCACCTCTGGGTTTGTGAATTTATCTTTCGTGCTTGTAAGGTATTAAAATGGCATGTTTTTACTAAAGAGCTGCATGCTACTCTGGATTTATCCTGTATTAAATTATAATATAATGTTTAGATCATAACATAAATATTTATATATATTTTTTGTACTTGTGTGTATGATTAGCATCTCTCTTTTTCTGTTCATGTAGCTGGTGATGGAGTACTGTGGAGCTGGCTCTGTGACAGATCTGGTGAAGAAGACTAAGGGGAACTGTCTTAAAGAGGACTGGATTGCATATATCTGCAGAGAAGTGCTCAGGGTAATGTCAAAGTAACACCCATAAGTGCACAACACAGCACATGCACACTTGATACACACACATGCTTTTAGGTAAGTAATATTAAGTCACCTGCAGGAACATCTCCCAAAACATCATTTTGATGTGTGACTGAAGCTTGGTTTTGCATAAAACATTTTTTGAGACTGTTTAGACTTCATCTCAGTCTGAACCCCCCCCCCACCATCAAATTACATTCTAGAAATTCTACATGAAACAATATACACAAAGAATCACAAGTGAACTTCTTCCTTGTTTTTTCTTCCTGTGTGGATTCAAACGGAAGGCTGGATGAGTTACTTCTGTTGTATGAGAAACACAATGCTGCTTTTAACTCTCGCCAAACCATTAAAGAAAAGAACCACACAGACACTGATACATTGAATACTTACATTGAACACTTTATGTTCAGAAATCAGTTTCTCTTCAATTTCCTCTCTATGACCATGAAGAAATAATTATTTTTCTTGCCAGACTCAGACAGAAGTTTTGGGCCATTTTGTCCCTGGTTCACCTTAATTGGTGTCACAGTTGAGCACAAATTATCTAGTAATGTTAAAGGGTCTACAAATCTAATCTTAACCTTCCAGAACCGCTCGCTGACTCATCAGGCCCCCCCCCCCCGATAATTTCAAACATGTTCGATATTCAGGAGTTAAATCACTGCTTACCACGTTGAGAAAGACAAGTCTACAAGGAAACAGGGGTGAATCCAGGACTAGGTAATTAATTATTATTAATGTCATTTAATGTGAGGTAACTTGATATCAAGTGAAATCACCTGTTGCATTGCAAAAAGGTAATCTTAATAATAATATATCACTGTTCTCAAATATTGTAGTGTGTGCATGTTTGAGATTAGAGAGAAGGACATCTGTGAAGTTTCTCCTTATGTGAACCCGATTTCAAAATCGGTTCGTTCAAAACTCCTGTAGTCTGAGCCTGGCTTTATGTACTTAAAGGCCTGTTTTAAACACATGTTGGTAAGATGTTATGGTTATCATTACGAGAGATCACAAGGTCATGTGAAATACTCTGGGATATTTGCGCTGCTTTCTTCATTGGTGTTTGTGTTTGTGGCTCTACTAACAAACCGACATATGCACACAAACTATAATGTCTACTTTCATCGAATCTGACCATGCTGTCATTTTAAAGAGAAAAAAAATGACATTGAAATGTAAGATACATGATACAAAGGGCTCTGGATTGATGCCAGTGGTTCTCTATCTGCTGTCAGCCACACTGTCTCCTCATTGTTTCAACACAAACACACACACGTTCAAGATAGTGGTGAAGTCATTGTCTGAAATAAGACTCACTTCCTCTGTTTATTCAACGTGCTTTGAAGAAGCGAGAGTGCAAACACACACACACACACAAACTAGGACGCTCAAACACATTCAAACTGCAAAAAAAAGGAAAAAGATAAATATACACATAAAAAAATGGTGTTACTATTGTAGGTCCCTTTGCCATCTAAAGCCTATTTAGAAATGTAATGGAAGAAAAAAAGCAGATACTATTACTCTTTGTGACCTCATATTTATAGTATGGTGATCATCTGACTGCTTGTGTGTTTGTGTGTTTGTGTGTGTGTGTGTCTGTGTGTGTGTGTGTGTGTGTGTGTGTGTGTGTGTGTGTGTGTGTGTGTGTGTGTGTGTGTGTGTGTGTGTGTGTGTGTGTGTGTGTGTGTGTTTGTGTGTTTGTCTTCCAGGGCCTTTCCCATCTTCACTCCCATCATGTGATTCACAGAGACATCAAGGGACAAAATGTTTTGCTCACAGAGAACGCCGAAGTCAAACTGGGTATGACACATCGACACGAGCACACACACTCAAACTCCAGGCGAAACTTTAGAACAATCCCACAGTTATGAATACAGATGTAAATTACAACAAATGCGCCATTGTGTTTCTTTTCATGTTCAACGCTCCAGTTGATTTTGGAGTGTCAGCACAGCTGGACAAGACGATCGGCCGAAGGAACACCTTCATCGGCACGCCATACTGGATGGCCCCAGAGGTCATCGCCTGTGACGAGAATCCTGAGGCCACATATGACTACAGGGTACTTATTCATACAGAAATAGACACAGTTCCTGCCTCAAGCTCATTCTTTATGACCTTGAGAATGTGGTTAGTTCCCCATCAGCTGGGATGACTATATATACATAAAGGCATCCAGCAGATAAGTTGGAAGCACTGAAATATTGACCAGTATTGTGAGAGGTGTTGTTCATTAGCAGTAGTTAATCCAGGCCAGATGTAATAATATATGAAGTCAAAAACTAAGAAATGCAAAAGTAGTAACTCATCAACTACTACATGCAATGAAATACACAACAGAGATGAACAGAGACTGGAATGGGTCATTGTGCCAATGGCCTGAATTAAGGTTCCGTTTACACTTATTATTTCCAAATGGGATTAAAGGCACTTTTGTGTACAATTGTGCCTACCGCTGTGCAGAGGGTGGTGGTAATCCAGGGGTTAGGTTTGGTTTGGGGTCTAGGGTTCTTCCCCCAAGACATTTTGATCATCAAACTTTGCTGTGCAAACCCGAATTGATTTGATTGATTTGCGGGATTATTGTAAATAAGAACACAATGCATTTTGGACTTTTCAATGGCAGGAAACTTAGATTAATATTAGTTAGCAAACTGGCAAACAGCAATTCTAAAAGTATAATGGAAAACAGTCATATCGGACCTCCTACTCTTCTTCTCCTCTTCTTTCTTTCTGGCTCCTTAATGGTTATTAAACTGTGCACAGCACCAAAGAAGAGGAGGCGCCCCTGTCTGAGGCATTGCTGCATCTATGAGTAACCATTTTTCAAAACAAAAGTCCTCTGTTTCTTTCATGTTTTATTGGGGGGACAAATGCACATGTTCTTAATATTTCACATACACCCCCACCCCAAAAAAAGCCTAAAAGTCTACATGGTAGTAATGCATCTGGAACTGTCCGTAACTGCCAAGCATGACTAGAGTCGAAGAATTACATCCTCACTTTAATTATGACAAAATCAATTCAGTATTATTTTCACTCTCTCACTCATTTGCATCATTTAGTCTTTGAACCTATCAGGGAACAAATACATGCTAGCAAGTTATGCCTTTTGCATGATCCAGTGTTGAAATCACTTGAGCTGCTTTTGCTGTTGCTTTAAGCAATAAAGGGAAGTGTATTTTCACTGTGACTTTAGCTTCATTATCACAGGGGACAGGCCCTGTAGTGTCCTGTAGTAGTTTTCGCAGAGCATTTTCTACTGTAGCTGTAATTACTTTGGATGCATTTAGACCTAAGCTAATCATGTCTGTCATTAATCACTTACATAACATGCCTTGAGTCAGACTTTTGTGATTAAAAGCAAACTTTATGTAAGGATTATATATATCATAGTTTAAAGAAACCTATCTAAATGTATGTTTCCTGTAATAATGGTAATGTTATTAAACATAGATTTCAAAAACCCAGTTCATTTGTGAAAGTAACCTTAAGAACCTTTTGTTTTGTTTTTTTTTTTCTTTAAAATGCCAGATGTTTGGCTTAAAGTCTGTGAAATACTAATTTCACCGTGCACAGACTGATTTACTGTTTGAATATAAAAAGAGGCATTCGAAGTTCAAAAGAAATGAAATAGAGCTCAACGAAATCTTGTCTGTGCAACAGTTTCAATTTGTTCTTGTTTCTCTTGTTCTCAGAGTGACCTCTGGTCCTTAGGCATCACTGCTTTAGAGATGGCTGAAGGAGCTCCTCGTAAGTTAGAAATGCATACACACACACACACACACACACACACACACACACATTGTTGATTGGTATTGTCCATATTTTTTAATTCAGGATTTTCTCTTCCCGTCACTCCCTGTTCCCATCTATTCTTTTTTCTCTTTCTCTCTCTCTTTTTCTCTCTCTCTTTGTATGTGACTCTGGCTCTTTATCTTTGTTTGTAGCTCTGTGTGACATGCATCCAATGCGAGCACTGTTTCTGATTCCACGCAACGCTCCACCCAAGCTTAAATCTAAGAAATGGTAAGCCTATGGACGAACACACACACACACACACACACACACACACACAGACACACACACATAAATACGAGGCATGTTTATTAGTCCAAAAAGATGAACTAATAAACTTCATCAAAATGGACACATGTACTGTACAGTATTATATGGCCAGTATGTTGATGACATTTTTAAAATCTTAATTGGAGTAGAGCTGCAACAAGTAATTATTAGTACCCTAACCCAACAATTTTTGTAATTGATTATCATTATTAAAACTGGATATCCTTGCATGTTGGATGGTTGATTGCACAATACAAGACACATGAAGACATCCCTTACGAAAATTAACCATGGTTTTACCATGGGAAATACCGTGGTTTTACCATGGTTTTTTGGGTCATGGTTTACCATGGTTTTTTTGTGGTAACCATGGTTATACTATGGTTTTTATGTAGTAACCATGGTTCTACCATGGTTTTTGGAAGTACCATGAACCAACCATAGTAATACTATGGTATCCAAAAACCATGGTAGAACCATGGTTACTACATAAAAACCATAGTATAACCATGGTTACCACAAAAAAACCATGGTTAACCATGGTTACCCAAAAAACCATGGTAAAACCACGGTATTTCCCATGGTAAAGCCATGGTTAATTTTCGTAAGGGATCACTTTGGCTTTTTACCATTTTTACAGGACAAACAACTAAGTGATTATTCAGGAAAATAAATAATATATGAAATAATCGTTAGTTGCACTGACTGCACAAGGTGACATCGAAATGATGTCTTTTCTGTGTAATTTTTGGGTGTCTAATTGCGATCCACTGATGGGACACACTTCACATTACCAGATAATCTGAGGACCATTGTGTAAGAGCTATTTATAGTCTAAATGTGCTTGTTTTGTGGACATTTTATCAACATAAACTTTATCATATTAATTTAGCGAAGGTCCAGTGAGTCAGGATTGGGGGAATCACTGCTTAGGGCATGTTGGCCCTTACCACTCTGCTATCAGACTGGCCCATTGTGTTTGTTTGGCATTGATGGGTTTTTGAATGTTTGGTTGAAATCCAAAGCCCTTGATAGAGAGTTGTCCTCGGCTGCTGCTGTTGGTTCTTTTGACATCAGTGGCTGTCAATATGTCTAATTTTATCAAATTTATTTTTAATAATGTTATGTACTTATCTTCATGAATGTCAATTACAAATATTGCCTCTAAAATTAGTCTTGGTAGTTGATGTTGAAACAATATCTAGAAATGATTACACAGAGGTCATCAAGATTAGATGTTTGGCAAATGTTGTTGTTTTTTTTGGGTTTTTTTTTTGGCTAAAGTACTATAAATTGGTCAACATTCACCTTTTACTGTCTCTTTTTGCAGGGATTTAGATTTAGCAATTCGACTTATTTAATGCCAAGCCCCAAACAAGTTCATCCCCTCAACACGATTTGCCAGCCAATATACTTCCTGATGGTTGTGATTAGTTATACTATAGTATAGTATGGTGATGCTGTGCCAGACTAATAAGCGCCTGATAAAGAACGCCTCTCCTTCTCTGTCATCATGTCTCCTCTTCCATATATAATGGATAAGCTCTGCATACTGACCTGGAGGTTGAACTCATGCTGTCTTTCATTTACTATTAATGTCATGAGAAACACGAGTTCATAGGACAGCTTTTAATAGCTCCAGATGGACCGGGATATGCAACACTCTCCAGTCCCTCTACCTCTGGGTCTTTCTATAGCTCCTGATGTGCCAGAAACTAAGAGCAGCACATATTCCTTCCCCGTTCCCTTGAGAGGACAGACAACACTCTCAAATCTTAATGTATTTCATATTACCTAACTTAACATGTTTGAATGGATTTTTTCACCTGCAAAAGGTGTTTTTAGTGTGCATAGCAGGTAACTTTCTAACAGTCAGTAAGAACTGTATGACAGTTTAATCTGTTTTTATTGATTTAATAAAGCTTTGACAATTCTTTTATTACATTTGAATGTAATTTAAATTTAGACTTTACACTGATTTTGTTTGCCTGGTATGCATTTGGTTACAATTATTATGTTATCAATTATACTGCTTAGGTTCTATCTTATTCTACCTTAAATTGAAAGGTCCGCTCCTGTTATAGGAACATTAATTCATGGTTTTGGAATTAAGAATATAAGCGGTTATAGAAAATGGATGGATGGAAATACTAGCTAGGTGCTTATGATCAAACCAAAATCCAGAATCAATTCTAGTGTTCTGTGTATTAAAAGGAAGCTATATTATCATATTTTATACTATGGGTTTTTTCTCACATTCTTAACCATTTTTCATGCTAATGAATTCTTTTCTTTTTTCCCCTCTCTTCTCCCTCTTTCCTGACTTTCACAGGTCCAAGCGTTTCCTGTCGTTTGTTGACAGCTGTCTAGTCAAGAACCACCTGCACCGACCAACAACAGATGCCCTGCTGAGGCACGCCTTCATCAGAGATCTGGCTAATGAAAGACAAGTCCGCATCATGCTCAAAGATCACCTGGACAGAACGAGAAAGAAGAGAGAGAAAGGTGAGAAAAAATTAGTGGAGGGGGGGATAATGTGTGAAACAGCCTTTGGATGTGTGAAGGGGTTAGACAAAAAGTGCAGCAGGTACAGTAGATAATTGAATGCATAAAAGTTAAAATGTAGCCTGCTTTTGTATTTGCTAAGCTGAGCCAATAATTCTTTTCGCTGGAATTTCATGACTTCTTTTATTCAAATTTCACGGCTGCAGAATGGAAATTAGATCTGACTCACTGTAACTGAATTATCCTTTGCTGACTTTACAGTAAAATTTTTCAAATGACACACTTATGTAAGGTGATTAGCAGTACAGTGAGCGAGCCTTGTGACTTTCGCCATGAAATAGTGTCCTGAAACACACACACATACACACACACAAACGCAAGATGCATATGAAATCCAAAAAGCACAGCTTGACTCTTAAGAAAGAAAATGAGAATTTTCTTCTACGCTGAGTCAACATCTCTGCCAAACATTGTTTGAATCGTTTAGTTGTCTGAGAGGTGATTCCCAGACAGGGACAATTTGATTAGTTATTTTTAGTAGCTAATGGAATTTTAACAAGTTATACAAATAGCCGTCTTGTATACGTTCCCAAGAAATCTTGGGAAAATATTTTGTGTTGTGAATCACCCGTTCACTGCATTTATCTGTTTTTAGCCTAAATATGAGCAAAGTAAAACTTGCAAAAAACACTTGAGAAGACTAATGCAGCAGCTGTTTTGGTCAGACTGTCAAAATCACTGCAGATCTTTCTAATTTATAGCATGCTGCTTTATGAGAATGTTTTATTAGGTTATTCTAGTGTTTTTTCAATGTACAACAACAACAGTTATTTACAGTTAGACTTTATTTAAAATTATATACATATTTATAGTTCCATATATATATATATATATATATATATATATATGGATTGTTTTCAACATCCCGCTCGATCTTTCTGGCAAGCTAGCCACATCCTTTAAGGTTTTTGACCATGTGAAATTTTTTTGTACTTTTGGATAAAGCTTTGCACCTTTGCTACTGCCACCTGAAATTGTTTTGCGTTTTTTTGTACCCTTTCCCCTTCCTTATTGGCATCTATGCATGTTCTCAAGTCCTCACTGAACTCTTTGGTCCTTGCCATGGCAAGTATTATGTTGACTCAAAAATGACTGAAATGTCAAAAGCAAGTCGACTTTTATAGTTTGTATAGTATAGTGAACTCAGCAACAATGACAACAATGACTCTGTTGAAGATGTTTATTTCCACATCCTATCTAAACACAAATCGGTTATGGCTTCAGACTTTTTTTGTATTTAGATAAAAAATGAGGTTAAATACTAATTTGTGTTACAAATTTTACACAACAGACAGATAGAAATGGATGGACACAGAAAAGAAGAGAGAGGGATATTAAAGCAGAGAAGACCAACAGATAATACGGAGAAAGGCAAAGAGACTTCAAGTGTGAGAATATTTGTTACATTGTCTTGTATTTTAGATACAGTGCATATTCTCAATATGTATATATGGCTAAATGTGCAGTGAGAGAAACATTTAGATGGAAGAGAAATATATTTATGCCTTTGTTCTTTTGTTGACTAGGTTTTTGTATTTTCATTTGTGAAACTAAGAAAGACAGTGCAGAGGAAAGACAGAAAGAACCAGTGATTATGTAGCGAGAGAGACAGACACACACACACACACACGCACACACACACACAGAACTACACACACACACAGAACTAGAGCAGAGGGAGCGCAAGAGAAGCTGAGAGGGGAAGGAAGAAGGAAACAGAATGGCCATCTGGTTCTAATCTTCTGTTAGCTTATAAAAATATGCTAATGACTGTTAGACTTTCTGTATGCTGTATGTGGTGTGTGTGTGTGTGTGTGTGTGTGTGTGTGTGTGTGTGTGTGTGTGTGTGTGTGTGTGTGTGTGTGTGTGTGTGTTTGTGTGTATGTGTGTGTGTTTAAGACAAGATTCATGTGTGTGCTCTGCCAACAGCGATGAAATCCCAGTAGTCAAAAAGTCAGCGTTGCTGAGAAGAAGAAAAAAGTAATCAATGCGGAAATGATGCAAAAAGGATGTGTCATCTTCAGCATACCCAAGAGTACAGTTTAGTCAAAGATTGTCAACATTTTGGGAGAAAAAAACAAAAATGGCCCCTGTCTCGGTCATGAAAAGTATTTGTAACGCTCGCAGTGTTCCTCTCTCCAGCTGCTTTGGCTCAGATAGTGACTGTACGAGCCCAAACTATCAAAGATGACATCACAGCAACAAAGTAGAGATTTCCTCTGTCAAAGTAGAATTTGTCTCTGTCTTACGTTTCAGGAGGTTAATGGCAACATATAGCCTGTCAGCTAAATGACCTTCTCCTGAGGTCCTTTCACATCGTCTTTTGGCTAAATGTTTTTTATGCTAAGATCGCCGAGGCCCATCGTGGATCTGTCCTCTCCTTGGATTTGTGCTTGATTTGTGGTCGAACTTGCAAGGATGGATCATGAGATGCCATGAGACACACACATTTTATTGTATATGTCCAAAGGAAGGAGTTGCATGTGGAAAGGGTGAGAAGTTTCCACGGCTCGTGCCCTGGGTCAGGATAAAGATGATTCAGCATTGCTGTTCCGAAGCCATGCGAGAACATATGTCCTTCCACTAAACAAGACTCTCATTTACTCTCTCGTTGCCCAAGTTTGCCCGCGCCACACTTTCATGTGGCTTTGATAATGACAAAATTGCTACTGGTGGTAGACAGAACCAGAGCGAGACGGCAGGCGCGGAGGAATTTTTAATGAAACAGTGGCCTGTGGGAAAGCCAGATGACACAGAGCAGCACTGTTCGGAGGAGGAGAATGCCCACAGCAGCGTGTTCCCATCAAACAGCCTTCACTCCGGGCACCACCCCGTTCCCATCACTTAAATCCAGCCAACACTGGAGGCAAAATTTTACAACAGATAAACTGCTGGTTCAAAGACATGCAGCTGTGACGCTAAAGAGAAGCGAGACACATTCCACACATCTTTTCTGTTTATAAACTTGTGACTGGTGCTGTAGATATCTTGCTAATTAGTCATTCAATGCACTGCAAAAAGATTCAGATTTTTGTGGGGCTTATTTCAAAACACCTAATTAGATACATAATAACCATAACTCATTCATTTCCTGTGCATCTCTCAGAGGGTCCAGAGTACGAGTACAGCGGCAGTGAAGAAGAGGAAGATGAGGTGACAGAGGATGAAGGAGAACCCAGGTAAAAGCTCATTCAGTGGATAATGAATGGAACCAGCGGCAGAATTGGTGCAGATTTCAGTATTTGGAAAGAAAGTTATACATAAATATATATACATCAGCAATGTGTAAAGTAAACATACAATCAGAAATAGTATTATCACTATCATTATTAGTGTTTAGCAACTTTCCCTCTATTTAAGGGCACATTATATATGCTAATATACTACTACAGGGCATTTGAGTCTTTCGTGCACCAGATGCACTGGCCTTTCTATTACTGTCCCTGGATGTCAAACAGCAGATGGCCCTATTCACTGAGCACTTTCCCTTCCAATGAGCTTTTGAGTGTGAATGTTGTGTAACTGCCATCACCACAGTGAATTAACGGTGATTTATTATTTTTTTTCTCCGTTGGTCCTCAAGTGTACTTCCGTCTTCATAAATATGATTCACACATGACAGACCGTGTCTCTTCCTTTCTCTTTCAGCTCCATAGTAAATGTTCCTGGTGAGTGGACGTTAAGACGGGAGTTTCTTCGTTTGCAGACGCAGGACCGTGAAAGTGGCAGAGAAGGTGGCCACGGGGGAAGTGGCAGTCAACAAAGACAACAGGTAAATTTTGAGCTCATTTTCAGACTTATGCTCATTCACAGCTAAATATCACTTGTCGTATTCATAGAAATATTTAGTAGCAGGACGAGAGTGAAATCAATAGACCTATTTAGAAACTACCTAATAAGGGCTGTGTTCAACCAAATTTATTTAAACGTTAACTCGAAGCGTAAAAGCCATCTGTGTGATTTTGCATACTTTTATTAATAAAAGTCAATATAAGTTTAAGATGGATAAGATAAGCAAGATCCCATATTATTTTCTGTCTAGGCGTTACAGCAGCACAGGCAGCAGTTAGCAGAGCAGGAACGATACAAGCAGCAGTTACTGGCTGATAGACAGAAGAGGATCCAACAGCAACATGAACAGCGGCAAAAGTTGGAGGATGTAAGTACTGTTTCTACACATCTTCCCTCTGTATTCGCTCGGCATTTTAAGACTGACTGATATGTGTCCCGCTTTTAAGAAGCACTTCAGTGTCACTTTCTACCTGCTGAGTCATATTCTTGCTCTCATCACACTTGAACTGAAACTTATACTTTATTCACTTTGTTGCGCCCGTGAGGGTCCACATGTATAGATTGCTGTTACTTTGCTGTTTTCAGCAACAGAGGCGGCAGCTGACAGACTGTGCCTTTCAGTGGGCGGAGCTTCAGGAGATCTTGCTCGGGGAGGAGTCTGATCTCCATGACAACAGAATCCTGCTGGATGACAAGAACCGGAGGACTGACAGGAGACAGGTAAAAGTTGAACTCCGAGCATAGTAATCATTACCCTGTTCTCAGTAGAGGCAGGCCTGTATGACCCAGAGTGTGTTTTGTCTTCCTCCTACATGTGTAAAACTAAGATTAGATACATTTTTGGAATGCACAACAACCCATGGTTGGGCTGTCGGTCAGTATTTGTATAGATATTCATTTTGTAGTCATTAAACTTGACACATGCATAATAAATCCATCACACACACACCAGTGTGTTTCAGTAGGTCTTATTAACATGGCAGCAGCAGAAACTGTGAGACACTGTATTTCAGTGCAATTAATATCTGTATATTATATTACAGGTCTATTTAGTGTTCTTATCTGTGTGTAAGTAGCAGATATTATAGGAAGATTGCGTGGATGGCTATGCCGTTAAGGTTTGCACGCTTGATGGATCTTTCTGATGCTTCATTACATTTTAATGCATGTGCATTTAATTACGTGACAGGTTCGGTGAGTGTGCGATGCGGTGTCTTGTGTTTTGTCACATGAAAAATCAGCTGTTTCGGTCACTGCACATGTTGATTGATTTGGCATCACACCGTGTTTCAGTCAGCGGTGTGTCGGTGGCTTAACCATTACAGAAGTGGCTATAGGGTTTGAATTTGCACACTGCACACAGAGAGTGAATAACACAGTCAAGGGTGTAATTACGCAACTCTACACTGCTGACCGTTAAAACAACAGTCCCATAACTGCTATGTTGTTATTAGAAAAAATCTTTAGATTGACTTCCATTTGAGATACTGGCAACCTATTCACCATATCTCCTTCCCAGTGCATGCCAGAAGAGACTATCTTTGTTTCTGAGCAGCAGGAATAGAAGAGAGATGGACAGATATATCGTGACTTGCAGCCTCACATTCAATGCTACTGAACTAGAATAAGTGATGTTTTGTTTGGGTAACATTGTATGATACATTTTTCTTTAGAAACTAGATACAAAAACAAAGTGGATCATACTCTTAAAGGAGTATGGTCTATATAAATAAAAGACAGGGATGCCGCTACCTGAAGCCTGCCACCACTACTTCCATAGTGCTTGTTTCTCTGACCAACTGAGGGTTATGATATTTCCAACAGTGCTAAGCCAATCACAACAGAGTGGGCATTTCCCGTAGGGAGGAGAGAGGGGGAAACTGTTTTTTCACAGTATATGAGAAAGCAAACTGCATTGATGTTACAGGTCTAACTATGTGATTTTGGACAATAAAACCTTTCAATTTTCTATATATAGACCACAGAAAGTTGGAATACTAAACCAGAAAAATGTCATTGTCATCATCGGTGCATTCAATGCACTTTTTCCTTATTATTTCTCTTTGTTGCAATATATTTCATCTGTCATTACAGTGCGTTTTGTTATCGCACAGCAAAGTAGGACCACAGATTCCAATCCTCAAAGGCTTATTCCTCAATAGGGTCACAGTGGTCTGCTGGAGCCAATCCCACAGCAATACAGGCAAGAGGCAGAGTACACCTACAGACAATTTAGAAAGCTTGAGAGAACCCATGTAGGACATGCAAAGTTCACACAGAAAGGTCCCAGCACAAGAACTTGAACCTGTGACGTTCTTGCTGTGTGCCAACAGCACTACCCACTGCTCCACCACGTTACCCACCTTCTAATTTAAAATCAAATTGTTAGCAGTAGTTTTCATCACAGCTCTGCTGCCTCATATAGAATTTGATTCTGTAAACCAGATCTGGCAGAAAAAAGATGACTTTGAAAAAACATTAAGACCATAAAGGAGAATGATATAATTCACAGATAATAGATTGGAACAGTTAGATTAATATATAAGATATTATTACTACTAAATCCTATCTACATCCCAGGGCAAGAGAAGTGTAGTTTTATTTTAATGGAATAATCCAATGTGTGAGTTTGCTGGATGGATCTAAGAAACAAGCTTAGAATAGTTATTTCTTGGATAAAAACATTTACAAGATAAAATAAAAAGTGCACTGATACTGAAATACATAATCAAAGATCAGTTAAATGCATGCATTTCTATAAACATTTCTGACAACATATATATTTAAATTTATTGCATGTACATTTACATGAATTCATATAAAGGTTAGGTAGTATGTCCTTTACTCACCATAAAGTTTTACCTTATCAGTCTAATGCTAAAAAGGGCACTTCGATCTATAATTAAATGTACAAAGTTTATCACGAAAGCTTTTTAATCCGTTAAAGCTTTCAGTTTAAACTTTATCTATGCTCAATATGACCCTTCCCATCCACGGCAGATAAACACAATTCGAAGGCATTGATCCGACCACTTCAAACACTTGCCTGATGGCATAAACTCAATTTACCATTGTAAACATAAAAAAAAATAGTTGGACATGCAAGGATTTTCCAGGAGAAATTCGATGAGAGGTCGTAATGAAATATTTAGAGATGAGGGCGTTGGCTAAAAGCGCCAGCCATCTTGCAGACTCTGAATATTTTATTTCTCACCTCCCAGAATTCATTCCTAGACCGTAATGTACCCTAATTAAAAAAAGGCCGCCTTGTGTGTGTGTGTGTGTGTGTGTGTGTGTGTGTGTGTGTGTGTGTGTGTGTGTGTGTGTGTGTGTGTGTGTGTGTGTGTGTGTGTGTGTGTGTGTGTGTGTGTGTGTGTGTGTGTGCGTGCGTGTGTGTGTGTGTGTCTTGAACAGGACCAGGCCGGCAGACAGCGGACTGCTGATGTGTCAGTAAGGCCTCTGGACTCTCCAGTAGAGCAGGTAATGTACACGTTTTTCTTCACACTATATATTTTTTGTACTTGTCACTCATTTCTCAGTGTTCATGCTCATGTGTGACTCGTAACACCGTGGAAGGTTTAGGCAGTGACGATGATATGTGTTTAGTGTGTAAACTGCTGACCTTTAAAGGTTTCTTGTTATTTGTGAGGTTTGATTTATTATTCTTTCTTTTTCTTTTTCATAACGTGTATATGTCTTCAAGGCTTGAATTTTCCTGGATGTAACTCATTGCCTTTTTCTTGTTTTATCTGTTACCACTAACTTAACAAGAGAGACGGTGCATTGTGTGTGAATGCATAGTGTGACAGTAACTTCCTGCAATAACTTCTGAAGTACTAACAAGGAGGGGATGGGAATAGGCTTTTATGCAATGACAGTGTGTCTGTCGGTGCATGTGTGCATGTGAGACGAACAAAGTAAGAAAGTAAGGGAGGGAGATTACTGGTGTTATCTATGTGTCTTGATAAGGAAACTAAATAGGATTTAGATTTTTTAAACCTTCTTTTTATTGGCATTCTCCATTAGAAAAAATGCAGTCATCTCGACATGTGGATAGATATAGAGTTGGCTATCACCATCCCTTAATCTCCCACTCCCCACTCCCACCTCATTTTCCAGGGTCACACAAACACACAGAGGAAGACTGAGCACGCTTAAATAGATAAATATAATATAACCGTAGTAATACAAATAAATTCAGTTGAAGTCAGGCATCATAAGAGAAAGGTGTTATCAGATTACTTTAATACATTGTATTCCATTTGACCAGTATGTACAGCAGTAGTCCTGGACTCAACTGCAAAAATATGTCATACAAACAAGTAGGCTGAAAATATAAATACTTTTTAAAAAAGAATAGTTTCCAACAAAAACAGGCTTTGTAAAGAAATGATCAAACACTTGATAATTTAATGTGAAATTTCCATTTGTTATGTTCATGATCCCTTTCAATACAAACCAATATGAACCTGGGATCAGAGAGAAAACTTAAATTAATAAATTTTAGTATAAATACTTTTAAAATCGTGGTAAATCTGAATGCGTCATCATCAGATAAATCAGCAAAAAAATAATGTACACATGCCACATTTAATTGTGAGGGTGGAAAGGTTAAAGGTCTCTGGCAACAAGCCATTTACTTGTATAAAACTAAAAAGAGTTTTGAACCATAGGATTTATGATTCTTCAGGTTCATAGTTAGTATCATGCCAGCAAGAATCAGGAAGGGTAGATTGGTTGCAAATGTGGTTATCAAGCATATTCATTTAGAGTTTTCTAGTTTTTGAGTGTGTGTGCGTTAGGGGGGGAGTTAGCATTTGTTTAAAAATAAATATATAAGTAGATCATTTGAAATGGGTATGAAATCCAGGCCATCATGTTAATTTTAATCGAATGATTGCAATAGTTTGACCTGCATTCCCCTTTGTATGGTCTAAAGATACTCCAATATTACATTTAAATGAACTCTTGTGACACAGATTCATAGAAATATGTGAAGCATTCCTGCTTTCAAGCCAGTGTTTGTCACAGCATGCCTTCACTTATGTTTGAAAGCCTTCCCTCTCCATTTCCCTCTCTGCGGATCATAGCAAGCCTCTTCTTTCCTCTCCTCCTCACTCGGTTCCTTCTTCTTCCCTCCCAACCGCGATCGTTCACTGCATGCACTCTTTCATTTTCCTCTCTCTCTCTCTCTCTCTCACTCTCTCTCTCTCTCTTTCTCTCTCTTTCTCTCTCTCTCTCTTCTCCTCTTGTCACTCAGAAGTGTTACTATTTGATCTCAGTGGGGGGTTTCAGGCATACAAACATGCATCCTTTTTTGCTTTTGATCTAATCTTGTTTTTTTCTTTACTTTTTACATTATCATTTTTATATTAACTGCCTCTCAAATTCCTTCATGTTTCTGTTCTTCTCTTCCATCTTACTACCTTATGCCATTAGGATTCTGTTATAATCAAAGTTGCTTTTGTTTTGCTGTGAAATTAATATCTTTGATTTTCAAAATAATTTTTAAATTTAAAAACAGTGTGAAATGTTAAAAAAAATATTCACCAATGTAGTTTGTAGAGAAAATTATTTCTCATTTACCTCCACCACAGAGGTAAGTGTGTAAGGTACCAAAAATAGCAGTCAGGCATTTTTACTCATGTCACCAGTCCTCAGTGGTGATTTGGGTGGCATGATGCAGTTGATTACCACGGGGGATTTCGTAATATTGATGTGATAATAGGCCTTGTTGTCAGTGACCGAGAAAGCTGATGTGTTACCATGACTAAAGTGCTGTTTAACGTGGTTTGGAAACTATGTAGAGCATTCGAGTCTGTGCGTCTCCAACGTTGTCCTCACATTCTCAAGAAGATGTCATTAAATCTCTAGTAGTTCCCATCTATAGCAAAATAGGTCTCATTTTATCTCATCCAATCGGCATTTGGCAGGGATGTTCATGACCTAGAAGTATGTGAGTATTGCAGAAGTGTAAGAAGTTTGATCTCTGCTGATGCTCTGTTTAATGTCCTATCACAGTTTCATACAATCATAGATGTTTTTTTTTTTTTTATATATAAGCAGCCTCTGGGCAAATCAAACCAAAAGAATATTTATGAATTGTAAATGAATTATTCTGCTCTGGGCTGGCTTTGAAGAAAGCTGTTAAGACAGCTGTAAGCCTAAGATCTGTATGTGAAACTAACTGTTCTATATATATGCTTCTATAGCATTTCCTTTGGAGAAAGCTTTGCTTGCAGATTCTGGAGCCAAAGAGCTAGTTACTGTCAAAGATCCAGGCGTGTCCACACCTCAGTGCCAGACGGATTAGTACTGTTTTCACAAGTTGGTCTGTGCTTTATACCAAAGAAGGGAATCCGCTTCTTACCTGTGTAATAGTAAATGGGACTGAGTCTGTCACATACATACACCGATGGCGTGGCTGCCATTCAAGGTGCTGACCACTCATCAAAAGAATTGAATCATTCACACATGTCCACACACTGATGGTACAGCCATCTGAAGCGATTTGCAGTTAAGTATCTTGCCCGAAGACGAATAGGCATCAAACCGCCAATCTTCCAAACCGAGTAGATGACCGCTTTAACCTCTGAGCCACAGCCATGTGTGTCACAACAAGCTTGATGAACCAGTGTTTGCTTAACATGCTTCTTGTCAGTTTCTGCAGAGCCTCTGAGTTACAGCTAGCATAAACACACATTGACTTAATCACTTGATTTGCACTGAAAACTAGGTTAGTGTAGGTGTAATTTGTTAATGTTTAGAGTCATAACAATATAAACTCTCATTCCTCAAGTCTGCATATTCACCTAAGAACAAATAAAATCATTAGCAGTTACTATTGCTTACTGCTGTACTTGATTACGAGTCGTTACCAGTAGTGATTAGTTATTACCAGTTAGGTATTGTTATTTAATGAATTATTTAGTCAAAATATTTAGGCAAAATTCCATTAGGTAACATTTGTAAAAGAACTACTCTTTCTATTTAGAGACAGTAAAAAAAGCTGCTAATCTGAAGTAAAAACACCAAATGTTTACCAAATTACCTTGATGAAAAAAAATTAAATCATTAATTGCTTTGACGTTTAATCCATTTGCGGTTTAACAAGTGTTGCAAAATGCCTTTTTATATGTACCCTATTCCATAGACACACACATTAGGTTTGTGTGTTGTAATATGCAACTTATTTGCATAGTTAGTTGAATAGTTACAGTACTGCTGTTAATGAGGGCCAGTCTGAAATAGGGAAGATTTACAGCAGCACAGCAGTTTCTTATTTTGTTTGTATGACTTCACTTCAAATCCTTGCGGCTTTTAAAAAAAGTCTTTAAATGTCAATATCACTCCCAGGCTCCATGAGTTTCTATGTGTGCTTTTCATGTTTGCTACGTAGAGAGCTGTGGCTCCAAACCAGCTGCTTCCGCATAAGGCCCAGCACTCGCTGCCTCAGTTGCAGCAGCAAGCCAAGCCCCAGCCCCAGCAGCCCTCAGCGGGCAGGAGATCCCACCGCACCCTGCCAAAGGATCAAACCCAGCTCCTGTCACTGCAGCACGACCACAGGCACAGGGAGAGAGAGAGGGAGCGAGAGAGGCAGAGGCAGAGAGAAAAGCCCGTGGCCGCTGTCCAGAAGCTAACGGCTAGTACTGGGAACACAGCTGCTGCTGCTGCTGCTGCTTCCTCGCCCAGTCGCCCTGCACACAGCCAACGCTCAGCGGTAAAAACCCTGCAGTTCCTTAGCCATGTAGCACCTGTTATCACCCACACATCCCATATCTGCCTGTCTATGTGTCTTTGCTTTGTTCTGATTCGTCCTGTTCTTTTTTTTGTTGTTTTTTTTTCTTCAATTTATGTCCCATGTGTTCTTTTTTCTTTCTTTTCTTCTTTTCTTTCTGCCTTTGCCAATTTTATTGTGTTTTCCATTCCTCCTGTCCCGTTTCCATGCCTAGTTTGGGTCCAATCATCCTTATCGCATTTTGACAGACCTGACTCCTAAAGGTCACAAAGATGCAAAGTAAGGAAAGTGGTAAAGGTAGTTTGATGTTGTTTAGAAAATTCAACAGCATTTAATTTAATATGAAGCTTTGAAGACTTTATTTTTGTAAATGCATGATGGCATGTTATTGGCGACTGACAACATGTACATTCTTACACTATTCTTTAACCAACTAAACCACATAATGTCTTTCAACAGGAAACAGTCTATTGTTGACACTTGCAGGAAAAGACATTTTCAAACAAGCCAACTGTGAATTCCAAGAATATTTTTGTTTTCTTATGGGACATTCTTTAATATGCTTTTCAATTCGTTCACATAATCAGCACCAAAATGCTTAGAATCATTTAAAAACATGATTACTAAATTGAATGCAGTGTTAATTCCTGACATAGCACGTTACCATGTTACACATTTTTTCAGATGACCAATAAGTTTTGGTGACACTAGTTGTAGCCTACTTAATGACCATTTTGATTAGATTAGATTTGATTAGAAAAGGAAATGTCAAAATTTGGAAAAATATCCACATTCGACTAAACAAGTTTTACAGATGTTTGGAATTTCTTTTGCCCTGTTTACATAAAAGAGAAATAAAGTGGGGGGAGGGGAAGGAGATATAACAGTAAACAACTGTGTCAAATAAATACCGATGTAGCAAAATTAAAATCACATGACCAGCTGCTTCTGTTGTCAGCATTTTCCCAGACATATATTCATATATGTATATATATATATATATATATATATATATATATATATATATATATATATATATATATATATATATATATATATATATATATATATATATATATATATATATGTATGTATGTATATATGTATATATATATACATACATACATATATAATGTATTTTTTTGTCCTTATCTATGGACAACATGAAAAAATATTCAATACTAGCTGCCCTGAAACAAAGATCTTTACATTTTTCTCTCATTGATGACTAATTTTGTTTCTGGACACTCAACCTACTTCTTCTCCTTCTCCATGCGTAATGTAGCCTTTACTGCCATCTTCTGACCAAAGTATGATTTGCATGATTGCGTCTTGTTAATCACGAAAACACAACCAGTTCATGTTTCCTTTTTTATGAGATTTCGGTAGATGGAAACACAAGTAGTGACAGATAGTGTCACACTTCCCTTGTCTGGCTACTGCTTTACTTGACCTTTGAGTGAGACAAGCCAAATAAACAGAGGGCTAAGTTATTCGTTGCATGGTTGCAAATGGACTCTCACAGAACACAGTCAGTCTTACATGTACTGTATTGTTTTTAGATGGATTTCCAGGAATCAAACTTAGCCCGGCTGTTTATGGCTGCTGGTCTGCCCAACCAGATGCAGTCAAAGCTGGGCTCTGGGAGCAGCTCTAGTCCTTGTACCCCAGCTATGCAGAGAGCTCACCTCAAACAGGTACACACAGTTATATCTCACACACTACACATACGTAACAGTTTCCTCTCCTTCTCTTGTGTTCTCTCTTTACTATCTGTTACATCTCTATCTTTCCTTGTAATCGTAGTTATTTAAGTTGCTTAAAGAGCTTTAGTACATTTGCACTTACAAATGACCATGGATTTTTTTTTTGTTTTTTTCTAGAATGCCAATCTGCGCTCTAGTCGAGACACCCATCACAGCAGCTCTCTGTCAGATATGGCCATCTCCCCTTTGTCCCCCTTCTCTTCTCTGTCCCAGACTGATGATGTTTTCTGGGACTCTATCGAAACACCACCTCAGGTAGGTAGCAACTGTTCCCTTAGCTTCCAACTAACACATTTAGATACCATAAATCACGCATAAGTATGTTGTTATTTGTTTTTTGCTTCCCTGTAAATATATTAGGCTGCCATCAACAAGGTTATGCCTGGTTCACACTTTGTTTTTCAACAAAAAAGCAGCACACAAACAATCCAAAGGGATCTTACATCTTCACATCCGTATTTATAATTTCCAGTGTCACTTGTGCATACTCTAAGCTTCCTGTGGTCTGGTCGTATCAAGCTAAAGAAGCGGTGGCCACAGCATGAAGTTGGCGTTCTGAATGTGTGTGCACCTCAGAGGAAGGACAGGTTGTGTTTCACCTCAAAGCTTGTTTTTCAAAGTGCTTCTAGCTTCTCTGTCATAAACATACCTTAAGTTCTCTGTCTCTCTCTCTCTCTCTCTCTCTCCCTCTCTCTACCGTACACCAGTTCTCCCGCGCTAGGTGTTTTCCAACAGAATATGCTGTAGAGTGTA
Source organism: Eupleurogrammus muticus (assembly GCA_036785175.1). Lineage (NCBI taxonomy): Eukaryota > Metazoa > Chordata > Actinopteri > Scombriformes > Trichiuridae > Eupleurogrammus > Eupleurogrammus muticus. The sequence goes on along the minus strand of JAYKQN010000004.1, from coordinate 11,819,977 downwards.
TTTGTTAACAGAACACCATATGGAGTTGAAAGAACAACTAATAACACTGCACAAAGAGGTGGGGAGCCCAATAAAGCTGTCTGCTAGTTTATGCTGCTGAACTAACAGGAGGCCATATAGAGTCGATAGAGCAGTTAATAATAATAACTGGTTTGTTTCTCTCGGGATTGCAGTGTAGTGAATGGAGCTATTTTAAAATACTGGAGTGGCTTTGACACTCTTACCTTTAGGGGACCCACAGCAGCCTGTGTGACACTATAGCAATGTGGGGAAGCCATGCATTTTTTTTAGTTATATACCGATTACATTTTTCTTGGTTGATCACAAGTGCAGTTTCTTTTTAAGCCTGACCTTCCGATACTCTACTCTACTATTTACTTTAGTTAGATTTTTTATTACCAGCCTACAAAAAAAATGTAATTAATGAATTATTTTTAAATTACATGTTCTTTAATAGACAACTTAAAGGAACTATGTGATAAGTTTGTTAAGTATTTTGCACATTTTATTTATTTTTAGTGTGATTGGTTGTAACGTAACTTGTGACTTCCTACTATCTCTTCAGCCAAAAAAATAAACGCAATAAAACAGAGCTGCAATAATTATTCGACCACTCGTGAGCACACACATACAGCTAATAAACAATATTTTTTTGGACAAAAGGAACATAAAGCAAGCGTCGAAACGATAGCAGAGCATAGCTTACCCTTCTTGTAAAGAACCCTGATGGTAAATTAGTCTGAAAGTGTAATCTGATGCTACACAACACGGTTCCTGCAGGGCAGCAGAATGTGTGCATGTGGTTGTTCTGCATGTGTGGGCTGCAGCAGGGGAATGGGAAATGCTGCATTTAGTTAAAGTACAGGGCAAAACATTATGTTAGACGTCTTTTGTGTTATTTATGAGAACTTTGAGGTAGAAAACATGTAACCTAAACTAATCTCGCACCATGTGCATGCATGAGCGACTGCATATTGGCTGCAACTCAGTTACCAGTTAACGCAAGGGTGCTGCTCTTGAGAAGGACATTCTTAAAGTTACACGTAGCCCCTCTAATGGTCTTGCATGTAAAACACTAAACAGATGAAGCAACTTCTCCAGGGGAAAACACAATAAAGTGCAGCCAGTTGCATAACCATAATAATGGGTTGTTTGATCATTTAAATTTTAAATATATAATATGTGTGTGTGTGCATGTTTGTGTGTGTGTGTGTGTGCTATAAATGATTTTTTTATTGCACTCTGTTCATCATCCTTGCAGAATTTGTTGCACAGAAATGTTGCACAGAAATTGCAGAAACCGTCCGATAATTAGCTGAGACTCTGACTGACAAGACGTGAAGCCATTGTTAAAGAGCCCCTTCAAAGTGATGAAAATTAATATGCAAAGTCAGAACCACCGGGAGACGACCATCTTCTTAATGTGTGTACTTTCACACATGTTTTCTTTTCACATCTGTTGACCTATAAATTGTGCTTCCTGCCTCTGTCCTGTGTGAATGGCGTCTACCAGGTCCCAGAACGTACCACGTCCAAGTTCTACTGTAGAGAGCTGGTGATGGGACACAAGAGAACTGCTTCAAGGTACAATGCTACACTGTTTTCACACACAGGACACATAAATATATATAATTAGACATTAAATTGGACACTAAGTTTGTCTGCACATATACCTCTGACTCAGTGTCACTTTAAGTTATGAAGTTAAGACATTTTGAAATTTATTTCATTTAAGTGGCACTTATCAATTCTGTTATATCAGCATAGTACTACAGAACTATGTGTTAAATAATTGAATGAATTATTACTAGACTGCATTCTCAGCTCTACTGAACATATTAGCCTCTTTCAGCTTATTGTTTTGTTTTTCCAAGTCTTACTCTTATGTAAAGCCTCTGGGTATAAAATGTGCTAGATAAATCAATCAAGTTACCTTACCTTGTATTACCTTCTACCACCTGCAAATCAAAACTGTTGTGCAGAACTTTCTAATCTAAATTAATAACTTACAGTATCCTAAGTCCTTGCCAAATAAGTTCATATAATGCTAATTAAACCTCTCACCACAAAAGTTAGTATCTCTGTATTTCACAGTAGACAGTCTCTGCCTTGGATTGCTCACTTGGATTGTGGATAATATAATGTCATTTTAAGGCTCTACTGGATTGTCCAAGTGTTATCAGACCACATGGATCATATTATGCTAGTGAAATGAGTCATTTCACAGGGGGGAGTGTGACACTTTTAATCCACTGTTTTATAGCTGCAAATGGCCACAGCAGTCTTTTTTCTCTCTCTCTGTTTGTGTACACTTTCACAGAAACAAAGGGTGATGGAACTTGTGCACCGCACGCTCAAAAATTTAATACCAGCTCAAAATTTGTATCACTCTGATAAACACACTTACTGTATGCTACCTACATATCAGGAAATGAATAACAGACAAGTTAGTGAGTATCAGGTGAACGCAGTGGAGCATGTAGCCAAAGAGGAATCAAATAAAGTACATCTCTCATGAGTTTCTGCAGGAAAAAATGCTGAGTCACCACTGCGTGTGACACTGGTGTAAAACTTTTGATGAAAAAAAAATATGCCTAATAAACTGACTACACAACTTTTAATGTATAAAACTATCCTGCACCATTAAAAATAAAATGAAATAAAATCCATAAATTCTATATTGGCACCACTCTCTATAAGATAAATAAAAGAGTCGATAAAAACATTCAAATAAATATATTACACCGCAGGAGTCACAAGACAGCAGCAAGGTAAAGTCTATAGTGCATGAGGAGTAATTTGGAGTTCAGGAGTCTGATGGTTTATCGAGATGAAGCTGTTGCAGAAACGTGTTGTTCTGCTCCGTAGGCTTCAGAACCTCTTGTTCTCCTCTCCATCAAACAAGGGGGTTATCATAATGAGATTTTGGAGAGAGTGTGATAAAATATTTTATTAAGCCTTTTTTACCCAGACTCTGACTGCAGATATTAACAGCCCTGCTTATCTAGTAAGTATTGCTCTTTAAGCAGTTCAATACAGAGCTATTTCACTTCTTTACCTACATTAAATAGGGCTTTCATTCCTTTACTTGTTCAGTTCTAGAATCTACAATGTATGTCATTTAGTTCTTTTATACTACTCTTCTATCATTTTAGAGTCCATTTCACCTATGGATTATCAGTAGTGTTTATGGATCTTTGTGTCCGTGCAGGGTATTTTCAGTTCAATATTTTTTCATTGAGCACTATGTGCTTGCTCACACCAGCAAAATAGTATTCACTATAAAAAGGTAGCCCCTATTGCTCCATTTTTTAGTGACTTGCAATGTTTTGAGAAAAACCCTATCCCATTAAGCATTGCTTAATTGTAATATGTGGAACTGTAACCATGTTATGAGCAGGACAGTCAGTCAGTTGTTTACAGATAAAGTGAGCCTATTTATCATGAGGGCTTATATCAGTCATACATACATCATTAAAGAACAATTGGTCACAGTTATATCAGATGATTAGGTCCCATTAGAAGAAACCAACGGTGAGGAAATTGGGTCATTGCAACGGTAGCATGAAGGAGATATCCACAATTTGAACATATAGAAGTAGTTAGAATTATTATGTTGAGAACAAGTGAGCCCCTATTTTTCACTCTCTGCCTGTGTCTCTCTCTCCATCTAGTGGCAGCCCTGTGTTTGCAGCAGATAAGAGTGGAAGGGCTGTATCTCATGGAGTGTCTCCTGTCAGCAGTAACCACTCAGGTCAGTTTCTCACACAGCTCAACAGTCACATTCTGTTATCTGCTTAATAACCCATAAAAGATCAACCCCTAATCCCCATAGGAGTTGAGGTCAATGCCGTGAATGGCTCTGTAATTTCCCTCTGGTTTTGACCGATATGACCACTGTTGCTGTCTGCTACAGTTTTGCGTTTTTAGTCACATCTGAGCCCAGGCCCATATACTTAAAGTAACATATGCTCACAGTCTACACACCAGATGCATGCAGCCTAACCAAGTAAAGCAGTAACCATACAGTACAAATATAAAACACAGAGAGTTCAAAGTTGTGTTGGTAATGTCGTCACAGTTTGACGGTCCTAGCATATTTAAAAATGAAAACCGTATTTCCCATTAATCATTTTGATTCCTGTAAAGAGGATTTGGCTTCTCTCCAAGGATTTCCTCGCCTTTCATGATAATTCAAGAAACACCGGCAACACTTGGTTTGTGCCAGAAGACCAGTGCTGTATTTTTGTGCCCAAAATTGTAGCAGCATTTTAATTCCTATTAGTAGTGGTAGTAAAGAGTATAATGTTAGTGGTTGGCTTTGAAACAATTTGATACCAAACTCAAAAGCATTAATGGGACCCTCAAACCACTCTTTCTTTAGAGCCATGCTTGGGGTATAGGCTAGATATTTTTTATATATGTCATTTTTATAATTATATTTATAATAATATATATGCTCAGGGGGTGGGAGAAAATGTTTTTTTTTTCAAACTGAGTATTGGTTGTTGTTCAATCTAGCTATGACTACACCGTGTTTTTCTATGCGTCTACATGAAAAATATTTTCAAAATTTGCCTGCTACTTTTTTCATACATACCTCTAAGTTTTTATTTCATCCAATACTTTTACCAAATTCCTGTAAAATGAATGACGTTCCCATCAGCCCCATACTTTGTGTTTCGTGCAAATTAGTATAGTAACATATTAAATTGAAATGCAGAATATCATTCTGGAATTAGCATTTGCTGAAGCTTCTGCAATGTCGACGCACAGCCTCACAGAGTCATTACAGTAGGTAGAGATTCCAAAACTTGTAGCGTTGTTCAGGAAACCTGACACAAGGTGTTTGTTTTCCTAATAATCAGCAAGCATGTACCTGTTCCACCATAACTCAACTCTCACAGTTTATGGCTGTAAAGCAATGACCAGGGCTTCATGATAATTATACTTTTATATATTTACTGATGTTAATCCAGTAGATATGTATTAACTTGCATCATCCTGGAACTTATTTACACAATTTAACTGCTACTAGTGTGTATGCTTGTGTATTTTTAGGTTACTTCAAGCTGGAGAGTCCACTTTTACAGCATCGTCTGCAGATGCACAAGAGGACACCAGAAAACATCACCAGTGGACAAGTAAATTTACATTGATTTCTTTATATATGTTTTTGCAGGTGTAAATCTGTGCAGATACTCTGTGCAGATACTCTGACATGTCATAGCAAAGGTTATAAAGTTGTTTTAGTATGGTTAGTATCAGGGGGCTACATTGGAACATTGGATGCAGTTAATAAAATTAGTCGCATCAAAAAAATGTCATCAGAATTCCCCTTCTGTAGTAGAAATACTTAGGATTATTTCCAACTCATGTTGAGAAGTTGATGTTAGTGTGCATTGCTGTGATAATTTTCAGATAAATCAGATAAAATAAAAGGTCTATTTTCATTTTCTTTTCCATCCAGTCTTTTTTTTGATCATCTGACTCGGTTTACCTGATATACTCATATTTTTCTGTGCCCACAAATTTAGGGTGGAAAATCACCTCTAGCCCGGCTCAACAAGGCCACTGATTACTCCTCCTCCAGTGACGAGGTCGGTAGCAGCGACGATGAAGAGAGGAGCAGGTAAGATCTGCATCATCAGTCCAAAAATTAAACTTTTAGGATTATATTGTTGTGATATCAGAATTGACTTTTTATCAGTTATGTACCACTTCACACTACAGTATTTCAAAAAATTGTTTCAGTGTTTCCAAAAGACAGAGTAATGAAACATGATTTGTTGCAAGCCAAAGATGCAGGGCAGCTGTTGTGAAAACAATATTAAGGAGAACGCCTGATTCTTACTGAAGAGTTCTGCTGTGACACAGACACTGCTTGAAATGTTTCTGCTGAAGCTAAATTAAACAGCTCCATTTGGACAGATTTAAAATACCTCACAATTAAAGTCTTAATAATTAATTTAGGATTTATTTAATCATCTAAACCTTGAACATTAAGCTTTGGCAAAGGTTCACAAACATCTGAATTTGTCATTTTTCATTTTACATTCCTGCAAACATGTTTTTTCTATTGTTGGAGTATTCATATTCTATCTGATACAATCCATTTGTTTCAGCTTACTGTGATGGTAAATTAATTACAATGTTCATCATCAATTATCACAGAAAAAGTTAAGCAGTGTGATTTTCTCTGCCGTTGTCTTGAGGATGTATTGATTGTCAGGGTTGTAACTAAAACATGCAGCACCTACAGTCAAATCGCGATGTCAAACCTTAACCTGTTTGATATGTTCTACAAGGTGTGGCCTGTCAAATGGAAAGGGGAAATACTTTCGAGGGATACCTGATGCCATTGTGCTGCAACCTCACCACAACCTCAACCAGGTTCTCTGTGCACACATGCCTGCACACACACACACACATTTCCACTATTATTGCGTTATCTTGTGTAACCATGAGGGGGTGCAGTGTTCATACTAATAAAAGGAGATTCCATGTAGATGATAAAATGTTATACTTGAGTTGAGAATAAAATACGACAGCAATAAATATACGAAATGTATAAGAAAATGCCCTCCTTCTTACTTACATTTTACACTCCAGATTTCTCGACTGGGTTCAGATGACACCTACATGCTGCCAGATCTTCTGCAGAAAACCTCTTCCTCCAGTCCGTCCCATAATGCAATGGGCCAGCAGGAGCAGCAGCGGACATTTGAACTCAGTTACTCAAAATCACCCACAGCCCCTCGATCCCCCACACACCAGGAACTAAATGTGAGTATGATAGGAGTTATGAACATTCAGGCAGACACAGGTAGATAGAATAAACACATATATATCGTATTGAAATTTTTTCTGATTTATTGAAAGATTATCTTTTTACATATAACAATAGAAAAGGAAGATGGACAAGTTCAATGTAATTGTATATCCACTGCAATTACACACACAAGAATGTACTTGGTGTGTGTTTATGCCCACACACACCCACCCACATGCATGCATACCTGCACAAACAAATTTGTTTGTGAAGGTGTATCATTTCAAATCATGTACAAACTAAACATTTCACAGTTTTCAAATGGTCAACAAAGTCTTCAAGATCATGTTCAATGTCTGTTAGTCAATAAATGCACACATAGTAGCCCAATGTTCTTACATGGCCCTGTTAAAGTCAAAAAACAGGTTAGTGGCTCGATCCATACTTAGTATGTTCAGATATTCTTTGAGCCATACACTCCAAGTGAAGCAGGAGGGCTTTTGCACCTTCCAACTCATAAAAACAATTCTCTTCGAAGAGATAAAACCTAAGTTAAGAAGAGAGGTTACAGCCCGTGATTTAATATGTTCAGGTGTTGTTCCAAGGAAACATGGAACAGGACAAACAGGTTCTTGGACGTTGAGCAAGTCTGAAAACACCTCAAAAATAGATCAACTTGTCTTAATTGCAGGGCAGTCCCATGGGAGCTCTTACCCTCCACATTACAAACTTAGATGTGACATCTCTGTTCATTCTGGAAAATATGAGAAGGGATGACGTGGGCTCTATGCATTATTTTATATTGCATAATCATCTATCAAACACATCTGCACAAGGTTGTACCATTTAAATATTGCTCATTTGCTAAATGAGTGATGCACCAGGTAACCATCACACGCCTGTGATCTGGTCTAGATTATTTAGGAATGGGATTACATTTTTCAAACAGGAGCTTTGTAAATGTATTAAAAGTCAGAGACCGAACAAACTTTAGTTATATAAATCTTCAAACCCTTCACTTAATAGTTGATTAAAGAACATTTGCCAGCAATTCAGCCTAGGGTTGAATACAACCCTACCGGCGTGGCACAAATTTCTTTTGGAAGTTTTTTAAATGAATCTTGTTACATTTGTTCAATCTCAAGCATGGTCTGTTGGGAGTTATGGTGCACTTCCATTTTCAGATTTCTCCTGAGATGCTGTACTAGGTTCAGGTCAGGATTGAGGCTAGGCCACTCAAGGACTTTCATAGAGTTGTCCCAAGACGTGCCAGACGTGTGCCTTTCCTAAATATGTCTAAGGAAATCAATTCGGCAGACTCAAGTTACATACGCCCCTAAAAGAACCATTGCTAGAAGTTTGATGAACCAGATTTCAATTGGAAATGTCAATGTCTGAATACTTCTGTAAATGAAATACTTCAATCTTTTATTTTTAATTAAAAATAGTTGTTTGCTTGCTCATTTTATTAGTTAGAACAAATCCATAAGCCATCTAAATCCATTTTAAAAATCCATCACATAACAAATGTTGAAGTCTTGTAAGGGTCTGAAACATTTCCACATTCACTGAGTTTATAAATATTAAAAATTATTTTTTATATTTATTTTTCTATGAATGGTTTGTGTGGTAGCATAGTCTGCTTGCCTCAAATACCAGAGACCTGTTTTCGAGTCCTCACTGAAATTTACTATAAAGCGGATAAGACATTATATGTAATATTAAGCATTGAGCCAAAACAAGAAAAATGTATGTAAAACTGTCTATTATCTTCTTTTTTTTATCAATCAGGCTGTAAGCAGTCCAATCTCCACATCCTCCACTTCCTCCTTCCTGTCCTTCATTGACCCGAGATTGATCCCAATGTCATCACCACCACAGAGCCCTAGTAAGTACATTTACACACTGTACCTATACGTAACATGCTTATATACTCAAGCAAAAGAATTGCCAACATAATAGCTACATGATAATAATACATAATAATAATACAGTATTAAAAATAAGTAAGTGAATATATATTTTTATGTCTTGTTTTTGTTTTTTCTGTGTAGCAGTCTGTAAAAGTGAGCCAATCAAGAGAGAGAACCACAGGAAGGGCTCTGTGGTGAATGTAAACCCAACCAATATTCGACCACAGAGCGACACTCCAGAAATCCGAAAATACAAGAAGAAATTCAACGCTGAGGTGCTCTGTGCTGGATTATGGGGTTTGTAATTTTAATTTGTTTAATTTGTTTGTCAGGTGTCAAAAAATCACTATGAAAATTCAATCCATTTGGTCTGATAGCATTTAGAGACTCTAGAAAAGGTGAATGATTTATTTTTTTTTCACCTTCAAGTTAGCAGAGGGTTAACACCTGCTTGCTGGGCTGGTAGAAGTGTCTGATGAGCAAATTGCAGCTGAATCAGGTTTTTGCAGCTCGAGGACATCAAGAAAAAAGACTGGACCAAACAGAAATTTATTATAACTATCATAATAGTGCAAACAGATACACATTCATTTAAACATTTCAACACTTCTACACAGTGGAATTAAGCGCAACAATGGAAATAATTCTATGCTATCCTTTATGAGTTTCAGTTGTGATGTAACAGCAGGAGTTGAAGTAAATAGTTCCAACCCCTGGATCCATGTAGCCGCCCCCTCATAAACTGCTTGTATTTCACTTCTGTTTCTCTGACTGATCCCTGCATTAACACTACAGGTCTAACTAGGTGTTTTTGGACTATAAAAGCATGTTGATTTATATAATATCCCACAAAAATGTAAGGATCAAACTTTAAAAATGACAAACTAGGGTCCCTTTCAATATTTAACAGGAATAAGTATCACTTTGTTTTTGTTTTTTTCGTGGTACGTTTGTCTTTTGCTCTTTAGGTGTGAATCTGTTAGTGGGGACAGAGAGCGGTCTGTGGCTGCTGGACCGAAGTGGTCAGGGGAAGGTGTATTCCCTCATCAGCAGACGGAGGTTTCAGCAGATGGATGTTCTGGAAGGACTTAATGTTCTCATCACTATATCAGGTACATGTAGAGAAGGTTCATGTGTACATCCACCTGCTATGTATGTCAACAGACTAACTAGTCTTCATTCAGTCACTCTAGAAACACAGACAACACTCAAATGGATAGATTGTTAGATTATTCCTAAATATAATCAGGATTCTCTGTGTCTGTAGGTAAAAAGAACAAGCTCCGTCTGTACTACCTGTCCTGGTTAAGGAATAAAATCCTCCATAACGACCCGGAGGTGGAGAAAAGACAGGGTTGGACCTCAGTAGGTGATCTGGAGGGCTGTGTACACTATAAAGTGGGTAAGTACACAGTAATTAAGGGCCTTTTGAATGGCAGTATTTTCTTCATGCCACAAATTAGAAAATTCTCTTATACTAGTTGTTTAAATATCCCCAATGAGTATTCAGGTATGGACTTGTGAAAATGTTTGTCTGTCTTGTTTTTTCAGTGCGTTATGAGAAGATAAAGTTCTTAGTCATTGCTTTGAAGAATGCAGTAGAGGTATACGCCTGGGCCCCAAAACCTTACCATAAGTTCATGGCCTTCAAGGTGGGTAATGTTTATTTTATATCTTATCACAAACCAGGTAAACAATTAACTGTTTGACCCAATAGTAAATGAGAGAATATTATATACAGAATCATATATTGTGTAATTTGTAATTAATGAAAAGTAAGCATGTCCTTAATGGGACAATAAGTATAGGAAATCACATACAATATTCAACTTGTATCCAAAATCTTCCACTTTAATGCTTGTCTATGAATGTACCACCAGGTTAACAAAACTTATGTTCTGTCCTCACCAAATTTTTATGTATCTAGGACAAAGCATTTATATACATAGACAAGAAAACTGAATCAGGTCATGGGTCACTTCTACAGTCAGACACTTGCATGTATATGCAGACATGACACATTTAGGTTATGTGAGTAAAACACACAGATTCTCAGCAGAGCAGTGTCCCATTTTTGTACGTCCTCTGTGGCCTGAGCTACTTTTCCGTCCACACTACGTATCTCTGCTCAGAAAAGGCTAAAAATATACCACCTTGTTTGGAAGTAATGGCTTAATATGTCAACTGCCCAGTTATTATTGACAAGGTAGTTCCACTTTGTTTACTTGTATCACACTTGATTTTGATAAAGGTAATAATTGAAATATCACTTCAAGTCTCGTTTTACTTGTTTTGTGTGTGACATTGCTTTTTGTACACATCTACTCAGTCATTCAGGTCTCTGCCTCAGAAGCCGCTGTCTGTTGACCTGACGGTGGAGGAAGGTCAAAGGTTAAAGGTTATCTACGGCTCCTTGACTGGTTTCCATGCCATCGATGTAGACTCTGGGACACCCTACGACCTCTACCTGCCTACACATGTAAGAACTTTATCTATATACAGTGTGTGGTGCTGCTCTGAACACCTCCCCTCCAGGTGAGTGGGAACTTCTTAGTAATTGAAGATGTTAAACAAGACTATTTTTAACTTTCATATGAATGCCAGCGCGACCATTGCACCCATGCAATAAGGCAGGTTCCTGAACAACTGCAGCAATACATCGCCTTGTTTTAAATGGCCATATTTGAGTAATTCAAAAGCATGATCTACCTTTAGCCTATACCTCTAAAATCATTGTGTCAGGTCAGCAAAAACTCAGTAACTAGCAAGGTTGTGAGCTTCTGCAAACTGCAAACTTTTTGGCTACAGTGACCTTTTCTAGGGGAACCAGGTTAAACCCAGTATGTGTGTTGTATAACTAGTAAAATGACTTGGAAACACCACCAAAATCACAACTCTAAATAGGTCCACAGTGTTTCTGTTTGATTGTATTATCAGTTGCTTCTGTAGGTAGCATGCTGAAAATCACTGAAATAAATGTAATAAAAATGAAATAAAGGATTCTATTTGTTCTATAATTTATTTTAGGAAATATGTTATATAAAGTTATATTTAAAACATAATATTTATGAAGAGACAATAATGGGAGAGTTTTAATAATCAAAAGATTTCACAATTTACCAATGCACTTATATATTGTTGATCTATCCATTCAGTTATCTATTTAAGATCTTAGGTAGACAGACTTGCAATAGATGTGTGTACAGTTAATTTTCGGTTTTAGTCTGTTAAAAATAAGTTGAATAGCTATCAATCTCTAGTCTCTTCCTTTTCCTCCCTCTCTTCTTTCCACCTCCCACTCTGTCATCCATGGTAGCTCCTCGTTTTAATCTTCTTCTTCGCTACATTTACTAAATTATCATTGCTCTCTGTCTCACTTTCCTCTGTTCAATGGGCAGGCAGGGATAAATGAACAATGCAGTGACTCATGTACATTCCTATTAAGACATTGTTGGTTTTATTATTCCTCTTGTGGCGTGAATTTAAATTAAAACTGTAGCAAGTGATCCAGTGATGCATGTGTGCATTCTGATCTTTGATAAATATTAGTAATGGTTTTACCCAGTCATAAGTTGTGTCATTCATACATTAGTTGAATATTTGTGTGTTTATGTTTGGCTTTAGAGGAGTTTTTTCAATTATTATATTGTTGCACTTAGTTTAGCCAGTTTGTTGTAGCTTTGCTGTAGTTGTTCTTTCATCCTGAGCCACTCCAGTATCATGGTTTGCTTCAAAGGGACAGGTGTAAAGACTATATAAATGTATATTTTGTTATTATATCATATTATAGCCTCTGCATTTGTAATAACTTAACACTTAACAGTTGCTGCTGAGATTTGTACAATATGGAATACAATAGTTAAAATGCGCATATTTTTGTCTTGAGAAAAAACTTTCCAATTAGTGAAATATATTTCGGAATTTATGACTTGCATTGGATACAACATGAAGTCTCACGCTTTTCTGTACAAAGCCATGTCGATTTCAGAGTTTAGAAGATGCATGTGAATGCACTTCACAAGATTTAAAGTTAATGGTTGGTGCTTCTCAAAGTAAGTCTCAAATGTTTAAATGGAAATAGTAGAGGTCAGTAGGAATGTTTCTGTGCAGAACATTGCATCTGTTTGGAAGTATATTTATGAGAGCTCATCTTTCGTACTTGCTCAATGCTTCATTACGAAGAAGATATGACCTGTTTGACTCCATGAAGAACAAAAATGCACAAAAAAGTCCACTGATGTTTTGGGCATCTTAAGCTGCAGTCTCTAGCCAATCATATTTACAATCAGAGCTTTGAGGCTCAGGATAAAGTATTCAAAATCTAAAGTGGTGATTTGTCATTGGTTCATATACTATCTGTGGATTCTACCAGATTCTTTCCTATACTGTGCGCACATATGGTGTGTATAATAATAATGCAGCAGCTTTGAGCACTTTTCCAGGTGTTCAAAGCTGCTTGTTAGGTGGGTGGCTGGAGCAGGGAGCATGATTTCTCTTGTTTCTATGGTTTCTGTAGTTTAAAAGATATACATAAAGATTGTATTCTTCCTTGTCAGACTGGCACACAGTTGTTAATATAGGTGTATCTTATGAAAATTGAATTTTGTGAAAAAGTTCAATATTTTTTGTCAATTATATAGGTACAAAATGAAACAAATATTTATATAGATTAAATTATACATAGAGGTAATTATTTCAGGCCTTTATTTTTTGGAATTTTTAGGTTTATGGCTTATAGATAATGAAAGTCCCGAACTTTTGATGATATTCTAATTATTTTTGAGATACACCTGTATGTACAGCATTATCAAATTGTGGTACTGTTGCTAAGTTCTGGTTAATCAGGTCAGACTTTGCTTGTCTTTTGTGACTCATTCATGAACATCATCATCAAAACCTTTCTCTCACTCACTCATCTATGCTCTTTCTCTCTCTCTCTCTCTCTCTCACACACACTCAAACACACACACACAAACACACACTGCCCCAGCTACCTCTGTTGTGTGCTACTTTCTGAGCAAGTGGGGGGGTTGGGGTGAGAGAGATGGAGAGACAGACATACCAAAAGGGAAATCAGCTCTAAAAATATATGCTTCATGTCCTCCTTGTTTCGCAATCATTCAGTGTGTGTGCGCTTGTGTTCGTCCTGACCCGTTCTTGCTCCTGTTGAGTTTTTTTTTCCCCTCACACTGCCTCTACTATATTAAGCGAGCCTGCACACAGCTGCCTACTACACTGGTGCCTTATACTGCTGCTGCTGCTGCTGCTGCTGCTGCAGCTGCTACTGCAGCTGCAATATCATTTCAGTTCTCCAGCTTGCTCTCTTTTATTTATAAACTCAAGCTTGCTACACTCTCTCCCTCTCTCTCACACACACACACACACAGTTGCAGAGTGCTTCTAAAACTATTCACTTACACATGCTCATAGTTCACTAGGTATGAACGCTCTCTGTGAGAACCCTTGAGAACACTTCACACTCCCGGCTTTTTCTTCTCAGCTGGATACTCCTACTCTGACACTCACACACACTCCTTACTTCCAACACACCCACATCAGCTGCAAAACACATTCAGAACACTGATTTACTTTACCTCTTTACAAACACACGCTCACAGTCACATTCAAAATGTACCACTCGCCCACATAAAGAAACACACAAGCACTCACCCACACACACACACACACACACACACACACACACACACACACACACTAAAGCATCTCCGGCTGCAAATGATGTAACAATGCTGATTCCAAGGCAGAGGATTAAGATCGCGCTGCGTCTGTGGATGCCTGTTCTAATGCTCAGGATTGTGGTGGCTCAAACTCTGGTAATGTATGTAGAGAAATGTTTCTGATCTGCTTCAAATATTTTCTGAGGTGGTTTGATAAATGTTTTTGAACATGTTAGATAAATGTGTTAAATGATGTGGTAGTTGCGGCTAAAGATCTAAAGAGATTTCTTTTAGATAGACGATGCTGGTTCTCCTAGCAGAAAATTGCTGCTTTATTACATTGTTTTCTGTTTAAAGCTACTGTTACTGTTTTTTTTTTTTTTGCAAAAGACTAGTTGAATTGTTGTGTTGTCAAGTAGATTTTGATAATAATAATGAATAGCAGAAAAGGCTTAGGATTTGACTGGTCTTGTATTGGGGTCTCTTCCTACATGATGTCACTAGCTTATGTGTTCCAGTCAACTTCAGATCAGGAAGAATCTGCCCAAAACCTATTTATTTTGCATGGACGAATGCAACCAATACAAAATCAATGACGTTTTAAAGCTCCGTGTTTTAATGGTAGCAATTACATTAATCACAAAAAAGTTATTTTTTTAGCCAAACATAAGAATTCAAAACAGTTTTCTATATCTATACACTTTTGCACAAACCAAAAATAAAAGTAACACAACTTACAAGTGAAGGCTTTCCAAGGGTTAGGCTGTAGAAAACAAGAGAGAAGCTTTCTATCTAACCAGTAACTGCCCACTGAACAAGACCAGGTGAAACCTAGTGTATGGTGGGACAATTAGTGAGTGGTAGTTTGTAGTCTATCATGAAATCCACCAGTGTTTAGAATTGGTAATATGGGCTCTTTCACAGATTCGCTGTGGTGTAATAAAGCATCATAACATTGCAACTCTGTGCAGTGGCTGATTTGCATGAACATGTGTCATTTCCCATTACTGGATCTTCTGTTTCGGTGGCATAGCATCTCCGCATCTAAAGCTGATTTATTTTCTCTATATCTGCAGCTAATTATTGACTGTACAGTAAGCGTATGGTATTCCCACTCAACGTTTTTTAAGTGACTTAATCACTAAAGTTGCGAGCAGTCCTGCAATTTCATCATTCTGGGGCAAAGCCATTTGTCCTAAGGCGTTTGAGCAATTTTGGGGGCACAAAGCCCAAATGACAAGGCAGCAAGGCTCAAATAAAACATATATCCACAAAAATGATTTAACTTACAGTATATGGCTTTTGAAATATTGTATTTCTAATTATATAGTCTAATTATCCTTTTTTATAAATTTAAAAATAAACTTAACACTCATATTTGGCACTCCGAGATGAACACCACCGCTTACCCGTAGCCACCAGAAATGTAGGCTTCTTGATCTTGCTGACTTGTACACAATTTGTACATCACTTTGAGAAAAAGTGTCTGCTAAGTAACTAAATGTAAACTAATAAATAAGCCATGTATAATGTATTGGTATCAATCAATAGTCAATCACTGTACAATTGGGATGATTAACATCTCATGCAGAGTCAGGTAAGCATCCTGACTCCTGCTGATATAAACCCTTATGATTTTCAATTTGAGCACTTCATTTGCTGTAAATATTCAACCAATCAGCCAGTCAATATATGATTAAATGGTATTCCATAACTTCCTCCCATGACCTGCATTTTACTCTCAGCCGTGAATAGCAACTCCCTGTCGCCAGGCACAATGTAACAGACACCCCTAATGTCCCTCCTCATGACCCCCCCGTGCAGCAGAGACACACTTGGAACACGCTAAATGGAAAGACAGAGGAAGAATTAACCTCATGAGAATTTTTGGAACATGGATCATTGACACACAATGTTTGGCAAGATGAGAAAGTCAAAAACAGAAAAATACAGTTCAAAGTAGCAATTATCGGGTCTCACAAAATGTACATTTTGGTTTCTTGTCCTTTGAAAGTCCATTTGTATCGTGATTTTGTGGGATTTCTGACACAAAATGTCAATGGTTGTAAACAAAAAAGAATAATAAATTTTAAATCCATCTGGAATAAAAAAACTATCTGGTATCAAGTTTTTAGGCTTACAATACACAACAGTTTAAAACAATAGAGATGCCTTCTATTCCGGTGCAGCATTACTGAGGTTAATTAACTATGCAATTGCAATGACAGGAATGTGTGATAAGCACAAGCTATATTTATTGCAATAAAAGTAAACAAATATTGATTTGTGATTCTATAATGTGACAACACTGTTTCCCAATAAATCTAATATATGTAATCAAATGTATACATGGTCACAAATTTAGTAACTAATGTTTCACAGTCATGGTTGCACTTTAATGTGTTCCAACAATGAAATATAGACCCTACTTTGGTTAAAAATAAAGTAGTAAATGAGGCTGTGATGTGTGATGTGCACTTTTCAAGCTAAAGATTTATAAACATATAGGACCTTCATGCTCCAGGACCTAAATGAACTGAAGTATACTGAAATGTCTCCTCCCACCTGTGCACCGTGTGCTCTGTACTGGTAGCACACACACAGTCAGGACACAGTCAGTGCTCAGCATTGCACTCAAATACTCACTTTACTGCACTGCTGTCTGTGTTTGCAGCATCTTGGATGTAAAGATGAGATTGAAAGAAAATTGAAAAGGAAGAAGTTCACTAGCCTCATGTCATAAAAGCTAAATGTCCCCCCAACGCAAAACCCAGCCAGCGCCACTGGCAAGGAATCTGCCAGTGTGACCACAGAGCGTTCACACTGTTGACGGGCATACAGGCAAACATGAGAGACACAGCTACATGGCTATCATGGTCGCTATGAAATCCCTGCCCTGCTTGTTAGTTATTTTAACTTAGCAACTAACTCAGCTGACTGAATCTGAACCCAAATAATCAGCTTTATTCTTAATTTCTGCAACTAATTATCAACTATAAATTAAATGTGCATTAGTTATGCATTAGTATCCACTAAATTGCTCAGCAGCTCACTCACCTGACCACCTGATGCTAAAGAAAATTAATTTGTAGGCCTGAGTATATCCACTATGATACATTTGATAGCATATAAGTAGAAAGCATTCTAACCCTCTTTGTCAATAACAATGTGAACAAGCAGTCTGTTTTGTAAAGGGATGTTTTACATGAACATGTATATATGATCCTTCCTTTTCACTTTTTTATTCTGCTCTGACTGCGAGGCATAGTGATAGAGGATCAAATCATATGTGAAAGCGGTACTGATCTCCCTGTCTCATTAGTGGCTGGTCAGCTCACGCAGGGCTAGCAGGCTCAGGTTGTGAAAAAGAAATAAAATCCACATCTCTACCAGCCCACTTGATGCATCAGCCCAGTTCACCCCTGCAAGTTACCATTGTGCTGCTAATGTGCACACACCCACTGGTGCATTCGTGGCAAGACGTGGGCACTGGGCATAAATTCACATTTCCTTGATGGAAACTAGCAATTACAGTTGCATTTCAGTGCTATGACCTTTTTAGCACCATCAGTATATGGCCTACTATAACTCAGGCATAGAAGAGCTTACCTGAACTTTTTCAGTTCATTCTCTATGTAAATCATCACCGCTACGGATGTAATCTACCTTCATTTTGACAGTGTCTGTATTTCTCCTCATTAACTCTATGGCAGTGAAAAAGTAAAAACCTGCTCTATTCAGTGCTGATCAAATATGAATAAATATTCTTTTACTGTATTGCCCATTTCGAATATACTTTAGTGAGCTCTTTAGATATAAAAATGTCATCATTTGAGACCTGGCTGCAAAGGAAAGGCCAAGCAACAGCCACCTCACAGTATGTCATAGTGTTACAAAAATAAAAAAAAAAAGAAAACATTAGTTTTCACTTGTCTTGTTTATTTCAAAGTTATAAATATATAAAACTGCATGCCCAAATAGCACCAAATTCAACACTCTACTTACTTTGGTCCCCATCAGAATCAAACTGACATAGATTCCTTGCTTTATAGTTTAAGTAGAGTGTTGACGCATTTCAGTGTCCATCAAGTTTAAATTTAAACATTTATAAATATTATAAAACAGTTTCAATCAACTGTTTTGTCCAAAAAATTGTCTTGTTTTTTCACTTTGAATAAGTGCAAGTTGTTCAAATGTCTTTGTAATGTGTCTGATTCTCTCATAGATCCAGGGTTCCATACGTCCCCATGCCATTATTATTTTGCCAAACAGCGCTGGAACAGAGGTTCTGGTTTGCTATGAAGATGAGGGTGTCTATATCGACACCTACGGCCGGATAACCAAGGACACGGTGCTGCAGTGGGGGGAGATGCCTGCATCTGTCGGTAAGTTGGATTCATACCGAGCTTTGACCTTGGTACACAGGAAACTGAAAGTTAAGCCACGTGCCGAAAACTGCAGTTCCTCAAATGTCCAAATTGGGGAGTAAATCCCCAACTTTAAAGCAGAAACATACGATTACAGCCTCACAAAAAAGTACGTTCTCATGAAATGTGTATTCATTTATTCACGTAATAATAACACATTCTCATGAAATCCATATTTATATATTTTACTAATTCATAAACACTATTATCACAAAATCTAGAACAGTAGAGAGATTTATAACAAGGTGGGCTAAAAATACTATGGTAGTGATTCTGTGTGTTGGGTCTATGAAGGACTGTCATGAGGATTTACTCATACTCCAAACATCCCTTATTTTCTACAGCCTACCTTAATCTAATAGTTTTATTCCACATTTTATATTTTCACTGTTGGTGTTGGGCACTTTTTGTAAGTTTTAACAATCCTGTGTGTGATGGAGCTCTGATTTCCCTGACTGAACCTCCCAAAAGGATTAATAAATTGTTTTATCTAATTTAAATTCTCTCGCGTGTCCTGCTTCTATCTTCTCCTTTCCTCTCTCCCTCCAGCCTACCTCCAGTCTAACCAGGTGATGGGTTGGGGAGAAAAAGCCATTGAACTGAGATCTGCCAACACAGGGAACCTGGAGGGTGTTTTTATGCACAAAAAGGCCCAGAAACTCAAGTTCCTCTGTGAAAGAAATGACAAGGTACGAGTGTATACCATATATAGAGGCTAATTATTATTAAAGAGACAGACTCAGACAAACTGTTCTTTCTCAAGCTTGACAGAGAAGAGAGTAAAACCATAATAGGATAAATTCTGATACTTAACACAAAAAAATATATCTAATTAGGGATATCAAAACTTCAAATAAAACCCAAGAACAGTGTAAAATACACTACTATTTAAAATACATTTAAATCATTAACCATAAATGAGTATGTGCTGCATGACATTAAAGTGCTACCATATTAAAGTACTACCAACGTTTTTACACTGAAAACAATATTTTATTTCCTTTTCATTTATTCTTGATCTTCAAAGAAACAGTATCACACTAACTCAAGGACCACTTAGGGTGCTAGAATCCTCCCTGAACATTCAGCCACATCCTTCTTCAGATTAATATCAGCCCTACTAGTCTAACCCACGGCTGCAGGGAGCTATAGTCATGGAAATGTGTGTGTGAATATTTATTGTTGCTTCTAAACCCTCGTCTCTTGCTGTAGGTCTTCTTCGCCTCGGTGCAGTCAGGAGGCAGCAGTCAGATTTACTTCATGACTCTGGGACAGAACTCGCTGTTCAACTGGTGAATGCGTGGACCTGATACTCTGGGATCAACGGCCGGTCGCTGCCTTCACCGTTCAGGGTTTGCGTGGTGATGCCGTTCCATTCATTTGCGTTGGCTGATTTTTCTGCCATTCAGCTCCATGAACCGTGAACACCATACACATAATCTCGGGTCTGTTATGTTTCCTCTGGTCTAAGTGCAGTGAATCGGTTTGGATATGTAAATGTTGATGGATCCACAGTGGAGTTGTTCATAAATCCAGCTGCATGGCTTCATCCGTCCGTCCTTCTTGTCTCCTGAAGCCTGGAGCTCCGCCCCCTTCACACACAGCATCAGTAACATCTATAAATACTGCTTAAAAGATTGTCACCTATCGTGGGTTGTTCAGAGCTACAACTAGCAGTGTCACAAGGAAAAAGAATTTTCACACGAAGAATTTTCACACATCTGAACTGGATCCGTTTCTCTTCATTTGTCAGCACTGGACGCACCTGCATTTATCCTCCCTGGATTAATTGTGCTTTTTTTTTCCTTTTCTTTGTTTGAAGGACTCGCCTCTTAAGTAACTTCACCTTTTAGTTCCTCAGCTTGCTCCATGTTGATCAGCTATTTTTGTTTGCTAAAACAATGCTTGGCTCTCACCTGTTGTTGTCAATAGTTTATTATTGGATTTTCTATATCCATTGTGATTCCAAATGGGAGAATTGTTTCGCTCCATCTCCATACAAGCTCTATATCTGAAAAGTGCAAAAAGAGAGGTGTTTCGTTATCCTTCACTCCATGGACGTCAACTGGGCATTGCAACGACTGGTTTTTGATGGAATTGTGAGTCGATCCCTCTTAATTCACCGCTTGGGATTATGTTTAATCAACTTCCAGATCCAAATGCCTGTGTTGTCTGTCTGTAATACCTCAGAAGTGTTGAGTTTATGTTAAATTTTTCCTCATTACTGCTATAATCAGAATTGAAGGACCCAGGAAAATAATACTTTTACTGTACTGAATCCTTTTGTTGTTTCTTTACGTAAAGTATTATTAGATTTACTATTATATTATGCACTATCAAATGTTATGTTATTTGAAGAAGTGTTCCCTTTTTTCCCCCAGGGTGACAGTCAGTTTAACACCTTGTAGGTCTAATCAGTTATACTTTATTGTAAATACACTGTCATGCTAATTTAACAATGACAAATGTCAGAATTCAATTCGTTAAGACATACATCATCATTGTGAAGATGAGGTTAACTAATCTCTAGACTATTATGTAATTCTATCCCTAAATATGAGCAGCATATGAGCTTTTAGCCTGAAATCAGTTGCTAATTGACCCGGCTCAGCCCTGCCCCTTTGTGGTTAGAGACTATGGAGACAGTGTCACTACCTGCACTTCCTGAAGTGATTTCTGACAGAGGCAGGCAGAAGACTCTACAATATGTGTCTGAAGGATACATTCAAGATATAGAACTAATCCTGGAGCAAACATGTGTTAAAAAGATCAAGATAGAAGCTAAAGCTCCAGGTCAATGTGTAAAAAATGAACCAACACATCACCACAGTTCAAGACAGAAGACAATCACTGTTCCTGTATACAAAAGCAGCCGTCTATGTGTTCAGTTAGAGTAGCATATTGGATATGAAAATGATCAATTTAGACATGGTTAAGAAAAAATAGGAAAGAGAAAATAGGGTTTGAATGGTTACTAAACTGCATTAAAAACATCCATTTAAACAGTAGTAAATGCTGTAAAAATGTCCCAACATTATGTTAAAATGTCCTGACAGGAATCGAACAGTGGTCTCCTCTACATCTGTCTGTGGAGCCCGGGTGTGTCGCAGATGCTGCTCCATGATTGGCAGGTGTGCATTCAGAGGCGGGGCTTAGCGAAGGGTCAATCAGTTAAAGATCATTTTACTGTGATCACACTGATCACGTGACAAATAAAGACGATTAATGATTGTCAAGATATTTGCTGCATTGCATAGTTTGCATTACAACTAGTCCTTTTTACTAACACAGTATTAACGCAGTAGCCCAGACGGCTTGAATCCCATTTTGAGCTTTTACTCCACGACAGACCTGGTTCGTGTCACTTAAGTTGTATTAATGACAAGGACTTTTAGAACCTTGTGTTTTACTGTAGAAACTGCAATTGTAATGCACAGCAAAAATGACATAAGTGGAGATAAAAAAAAAAAAGAGCTCCAACGTAACAGGCTATGAATGGGTTTTTTGTACAGCTTAGGATGTATATAGTCTTGTAGAATGCACTGTTCTTCACGGGGGGTTAATTGACAAGCCATCTTAATGTATGTGTAAAGAATTATAGGATTTATGAATGTGAAGGTCCATCCCAAAAAAGAGTTTATACATGAGAGGTCCAAGATCTTGGAAAGTCCAGTGTTTGTTACCACGAACAGTGAGTTTAAAGACTCTTTTACAGATTTGCTGAACTGTTCAAAATCAAGTGATGAATCATGTTAATTCTGATGTGGGGATGATTTTCCTCTAACATGTGTGTGTGTGTGTGTGTGTGTGTGTGTGTAATAAGTCATTCTCTTTGCACAATGGCCACCTTGTACTTGTTTTTCTGTAAAATATGATGAGATGATTTTTATGCTTGAGGGCAAAGCCATTCTGTAGTTAGTGTTGGAGAGAACACTCCTGAGCCTGTAGCTTTAGATCGGTATTTCTTACACTAACTCAACATGGGAGGCGCATCTGTGCAGGTGGATGTTTCCGGTAAAAACAGAGCGGCCCGAGGAGAAGCGGTGTGCCGTTTTTATTACCAATAATTCTGTCTACTTCTAGCTTCAAAGCAAGAAACCAAAGATCAGGGTTTTGATATATTGGCTTTCTTGAGATGCTTCACAAATCACAACTGACCATTTGTACAGATTTTGATGCAGAGATTTGTCTTTATGAAGTCGTTTAAATGTGTACAGTAACCTTACAGTTTAAATGTATATTACGATTTTTGATAGATGAACAACCCCAACACACGAGGCACACGGAGGATCCAAAAAAGCTCTCAGGTGTCATGTGTCATGGTAAACTGCTGCGACATATATATATACAATTTCCTGTTGCTAGCTTTCAGTTATTTAATAGCCCACATGCTTTAGACAGTGTTACTGTAAATTTGGTAAAAGTGAAGAAATACTTGTTTTCTACCTTCAAAATGTGAATTTTCAATTTATTTTCAAAACCATTTTACATCATATCAGTCTTAATTTCCTTGATCGCATTCTGCTCATACTGATGAAATTGTGTTTTGGTGTCGCCTTATTCTCTATACTGTATTTACTCTTGAATTTCAAGTGTCTGTCCAAAGTTGTGCCAAATGATTTATATTCATTGATAATGTCTGTTTTATTTGTGGACATATAGAAATATTACAGCTGGTTCTGTGAGAATATTTTTAACTGGAAACAAGATTTTTGACCTATTGCTAAATTCTTACCAAACTAGTTTCAGTGGGCGAGAGCATTTTTGCCGAAACGCTGTAGCCATTAGCTAGTTAGCGTGGCTTCAGTGAGGGGCTAACAGCTAACGTCTGCTCACGTTTCAGAACCACAAGTTGCTTGATGTCACTTAGCTGAACTAATAGAAAAATTTAGCTCGCAGCACCAAAATGTCACATTTTCCTGTTATGCAAAAGGCAGTTGCATAGCTTAAATAAAAATAAGCCCTGTAGAACTATACATTTCACATACTGTATATATATATATATATATATGATATGATTCAAAATATATTAAAAAAAGGTAAATTGCATTGATTCAAAACATGTTTTGGACCTTGGAAATAAAATACATGCAGCAGAAACTATTCAAAAAAAGTTTGGTCTGAACTGACATAGACATTGTTGTTCTTTCAATTTGAGACCATCGCTTTAAGGTACTTCTGGGATGGGAGTGAGAGCTCATTGGCTCAGGTTGGGATTTGTGACATAAAGGCCCGAGCTGTGCGTCAGTAGCTTAGCTTTGGTTCAGGGATCCCGAGCAAGACCCCTGGCCATTACGACCCAGAAAAGACCAGAGAGATGACCAAAGGTGTCGTTACAGCAGTGGTTCCAGTAGCTTCAGCTCCGCCGTGCATCAGCCAGGATAATGTACATTAACAGTGCACAGATACTAGTCTGTAATATTCAACTCAATAGTTTCACAAATACTTTGTTCCTTGAAAAAAAAAAACAACTTATGTGAATTTGTTTGAATTAATGCCTGATTTTTTATCATGGTGACAAATGCTATCAACAGAGTTTGGCCATACTATGAAATCAGTCTTGTCTTGGTTGAGAGATTTAAATTTATGGAATAAGATTGCTGTCAGGTTCACTGCAAAGAGAAAGAAATGTTTTTTCCTCTCTAAATCATTATTCTGAAATGTGCGCAGTAACTGAAGTTCTATATATTTGCACGTTTGCCATCTTGTTATTATCAGCGTTTCGTCTGCATTGTTCTTCATCCTTCAGGAACCAGACAGGAGATCTGCTCAGAGCGGGGTGTCTGATGTGATTCATATCCGGGTCATCTATTAGTCAGAGTTTTAAAACACAATTGAGAATATTTTTTGCACATTATTAGAAACTCGACCGATCAATAAAGACGGGGAGATCAGGGCCCTTCTGCCTTCGCCCTCCACCGACTCAGATGATACACGGTTTAATGCTGCGGTGACTCACATCTCTCCCGACCCCTCCAACGTGTCTCATGACCTGACCAAAAACCTTTCATGCGCCTGGAGTTTTCCGCCCGCTCTGCTGATGCGTTTCTTGCCAGTTGAGTTGTCGCAGGATTAGCTCGGGGCTGTTAAACGAAAGCGTAGCTGCATGATGTGAAGCAGCCCACACTGACGCATTAGTCATATTCATCAGATACTTTATCATGATCAACCTATTCCTGTTGGTGGAGTAGGATGATGGACGATGCAGAAATAACAATTATAATACTGTGTAACATTAGGATTAACATTGAGAACATGTAACTTCTTCTTCTAAAAGTTATGTAGTTACAACTGTTATTTTTCTGTGGATTAACTGTGTAATTCTCAGGAGTGTATGTGCATGTGAAGGGGAACCGTCGTTCCGTGTGAGACGTTAAGGAAGGATAAGAGGAGGTTGTCGGTGGTTTGAGTCAGGTGTTAGTTTCGAAGAAGGACATGGATGTTGCTTTAAAATCCAAACACACTTTTTGAAAAAAAAGAAAAAAAATAACATAGGCTCTCAAAGAATTCAACATTATTTGCTGCCGTGGTTAATAATCGCTTGTATGGGAAACCAGGGGGAAGATGGTTTGAGAGAGAAGTGACGGGGACCTGCGTCTCCACAGAGAGGCTGAGCTGAGTTCGTGGGATGAAACATTTAAAGATGAGGACGGGGACAGTGACTACGATGAATAACATTGAATGTATTTTCCTGCTTGATAGCACCAATTGTAAAGCAGCGGCAAGCCATTAACCGCAGGAATTGTTAGCAGGAAGGTGATCTTTTCCAAAAATAAATAGATTTATCCAACAGGCCACAGCTACTGTTCATGGCTGCAGGCTGACCTGAAAGACCTGAAGTTATTTCTAGATGCAGGACAGCTGTTTTCCTATATGTCTGAACAAGTAGTTGAGATTATAACAGACCAAATATGATAATATATATATATATATTTTTCCCTTAACCATTTAATTTCTGTACCGTGTATGAAAATGCTGATTTTGTTTCTCTGTTTAATTTTTTTGCACTGGACCTGCAGTATGTTTGATGGCTCCTGCTTTGAGATGAACACGCACTAACTTGTGTTTCCATGTAAAGAGGCAGAAGACTGAGACAAAAATAAATATGTTAAATTCAAGCGCTGTGTGTGTGCTATGTATAGTATAAAATAATATAAATTATTTTTTAATAAGTACATAATTGAATAAAGATGTGTTATTTTATACTGTAATAAATTAGTAATGATCTCTTTAATAGTATAAAATAATATTCGCAGAGACTCTAAACGTGTCATTCAATTTATTTCTCACTTTCCCTTTTTGGGAGAACCAAAGGTCAAAGCTGAGAAAGCAGTTTGTGACACGCTTATCATCTGCATCAGTGTCGTCACCTTGGGGTCATTGTGTGTTTGCGATCATTCAACAATCAGATGCCCAATCTACATTCAAGAATAGGCCAAAAGATTTCCTTTTGGACGAAGCTCATGATTAGTGTAGTTGTGCTGCTGTGAGAAAAAAGTAAGATCCTTTCAACTCAGGATTAAGGTTATTTTACCAGACATGGCAGCATCATTAAGAGATGATTTAGGTGAAAATGTTATTTTCAAAGTCAAAAAAATGACTTAGACCATTATTACAACAGGGTGATAAAAATCTTTGTTCGATAAGGTTATAATACAAGTCTATTGAATGACAAAATAGGTGTGTAGCACAGTCACACACAAGATATGATGGTTTTAAATCTTTGCCTGTGAGGACAGAAAGGGACTCACATAAAGGGAATGTCCTGCAAAACTTTCTAAAATTGACAGTCCTGGTTGTTTTTATTCATTTTGAGCACCTTCTATATTATTGTATGCATTATGAACACTCATGTTGTTTATAGATTGTTTTAAACTGTCCAACTGCATGTTTTTTCAGAATCGGGGCAACATTAAAAAAAGAATGCTTGCTCTCAAAGAGTGCTTGCTCTCAATCCTCCCTTAATTGAAATTAAGTTGATGTATGTGTGCATGAAGTATGAAGTAAGGGATTCTCTTTTTTTAAGCTTCTGTCTCCGTCCGTCTCCCTTCGACTCGTCTCATGTGTCTCTCAACGACTCGCTGGCACCAGTCGCAGGTTTCTTGGCCCCCGCCGCACACTCTTGGCTGACGTCGGGTCATCAGCTGCTCCACCTTAGCCACCTTCCCGTCGTTCGAAAATAACCTGAACAGAGTGTTTTTATGTGGCCCTTAAAAATTAATTGCAAAACCTACAACGGGACCCCCCCCCCCCCCCTTATCTCTGTTGGATCGTTAGCTCACACAGAAGGGAGGCTAATTTGAGCGTTGCTCACCTTTGACTTGGAACGCTGCAATCATGACTCTTTTTACTACACCGCTCTAAATTTGCCCCTTCGGTCCTCTCACCCCACACCACACCACACCACCCCCCCCTTTCACCAGCCTCAGATTCCCTCCTAACCCCATTCCTGCACCACAACCGCCCCACAGCCCTGCCTGTGTGTTTGTGTGTGAACGCGTGTGTCAGCCGGGGAGCAGGCAGCGTCCGGGGGCCACCGAGCCATGACTGGCACCCGCTCAGTCACATAGCAGGAGCAGCGTTGAGCCTTCGGATCGCTCGCCACTTCCTGTTGGATCAATACTTTGTTGTGGTTGTGTCGTTCCGCCGGGGAAAGGCCACGCAGGTAAACGAGGGGGGGCTGAGCATTTCCTACAGGTGTCAAAGCGGCCTTGGCTTCAATAGAGGGACCTTTCCTTTTTAGGCTTCACGTGGGTTTGTGATTCCGCTCCATGTTGTGATCGGGCCTGAGGTGAGCAAGCAAAAGTGATATTTTGCAATTAGATAATCGAGTGGTGTAATTCGCTTGGTCAGAGCCATGAGGTTATTGATACTGGAGGGAGTCAGAATGGAGAGAACAGCTGAGAGGATCAGGCTCCAGCTAAATTTGAATGCTGTGTCATCTATCTATCTATCTATCTATCTATCTATCTATCTATCTATCTATCTATCTATCTATCTATCTATCTATCTATCTATCTATCTATCTATCTATCTATCTATCTATCTATCTATCTATCTATCTATCTATCTATCTATCTATCTATCTATCATCTGTTACATCCGTTTGGTAGTTTAAAGGTTGGAAGTGAAACAAAAAAAAGTTGTGTGCCCATTATAAAGCTGCAGGGTGAGGCAACACAGGACATGTAGACATACAAGCCAAAGTGAAGGAGGTGTCCGAGGGATTGGGGATCGGGGCTGAGGGGGGGGCGGGGGGCGTGGGGGGGGGGGGGGGGGTGCAAGCCTGACATGCCTGCATGACGCTGTGTTTAGCCGTGGTTGGCAGGCAGAAGGATCAGGTGACCCGGTCCAGGCTAAATCGGTCCCCAAAGGAGACAAGTTGAGGAGTTAGGAGAATTGGAGATTTGTAGGTGAAGATATAGGGTTAAGAGGTTTTCACATTTAGAACCGAAACAAAAAAAAAAAAAAAAATTACGCTGTATAAGTTGTTTGCACAGATGCAATTTTGTGGGTGGCATACAATTTGTGCAGGATGTGACCACTTGGAACCACACGTGTGTGAGTTCCTCGTTGCTAAGAATAAACTCTTTGTCTAGTTTATCAATCAACTCTTTGCACAGATGTCTGAAGGTTATCATTCAGACCCTTCCTGAATACTGAAAATATTTCTAATAATCAACTATTCATCTCCTGGTGCCTCTTGGGAGCACCACAGAGCAAAGATGCCCGCAGTGCTTGGGACACACATCATTTACCTGGACACATCAGTGATGTTACATGGGATCACTGGTTGTTTTGGTGAAATTCACATTCTTCTACTCAAACCTCCTCCTGTGTATCTGTTTCACTTCACATTGATGTCGATGCATGCTGGCCATTGAGGGAAGACTACATTTCACACTGTGCAAATGTATGTTCTTGCCTGATTTTATCCGAGCACAAGGACCTACATAATGACTGCTTTCCTGTAGATTAGGTCCACACATATAGCATGTACCACTGTGTTGCTAAATCTGTTCACAGTGGAGGGGGGTTTGGAGGCTGGTATCTACGTACTGGAATTACACAGTGGGTGGTTTCTTTATATTTAACAAGGTGAAATGTGGGTCGGTGTTTCCTCACCTGGATGCAGGATGGAAATTGACTGAATTCAGGCACTGTTCATATTTCTGATCTAAGATAATGATTGATAATGATACAGCCATCCACATGCATGTTGCAAAGTATATAGTGAAAAAAACCTGATTTAAATACCGTATACAGGAAAAACAAATTATGCAAGTATAGTGATATTTTCAATAGCAAAAGTTAAAAAGTTATGTTTTTGGTTTTTTAAAACCTTCATCCCACTTTCCCAACATGACTCACTGCGAATGTCTAACTCTCTCCTGTCTGGTGACAACAGGTGGAACGGCACTTTGTGTTACAGTGATAATGAGAGTTTAGCCATCTTCACTCTACTCTGTGTAACTGGACAGGTGGGATGAGCATCAACAGGGAGGACGCAGTGTTAAAAATACACATAAACTCTAGGGAGATGTGCGCCATCGGTCGAAATACTCGTCCACATTAGCGGAACATTGTGTCACTCCCGCTTGGCCCGTATTCAGCTATGTTCAAATACAGACCATTCTTATTCCCTGGGTATGTCGCTGTTTTTCATTTTAAAAAGTGCAGGGTAGTCCCATAGGCTTCTATAAAAACATCATATAGGGCAATGATGTCAGTGAAAGGTGAAAATGTCCACATTAATGTAGTGGGTTTGGTTGGTGGTTACTGTAGATAACATCTACAACCTCTCAATAGCTTGAGTAGACACAATGGTGTGTATCTGTTTTTGTGGATTTTTTTGATTAATATTCAAAAGATTGTTATTACTATTATTAAACTTCCTGGTATTCTGTGGTGGTGTAGGGGTAGAGCGCTTGCTGACCCTGGATCGCATCCCATCTGGTTAGTATGATAAAGGTGTTTATGCTACAAACAAATCTTTAAAATAAAAAAAAGATAAAATTCTATAGACAGATGTATCACAGTGTAATCCTGCAGCAGTGTAAAGCTCCATATCACAGCTCCTTCTCATGTTGCTACCCAGCGTTTTAGTTACAATTCAAAGTTGTCCCGTTTCCTCCTTGCAATGATCATGCAGCCAATGTAATAAAGGACCGTACAGTCTCTCAGTAAACAACACTCTACGTTGTTAGCCACTTTAGCTGCTACTTTATTCCTCAGGCTTTTCACACAGGCTACCTGTGTAGCTTACTCCAAGTTCGCTGACCTTCAGGAAATCCCAGCACTATCACTTAACAGAACAGAATCTGGGCCTAAACTCATTTATTTATGAACACATATAAAGTACCAAGTAAGAGATTAATCATGAGTCTGGTTTTATTTGGCCTATCAACACAATTTTAAACTGATATGTAGATTTACATCCAAACTTTCAACATAAATTGTAGCGTTTTTTTTACAATAACTTTATTTGCATGTCTCTCTTTATCTCAAAGTCTGTCCATGTCTTAACCAATGTACAATTTGTCTATGCAGATTCTGTAACAGTCCAACACACATTCATTTGGCTGAACATTTGCTTATGTTTCCATTTTTTGTATAGGAAAATATACTTGCTGGGCAATGCACTAGTAGATAGAAAAACACTGAGCGCATGGTTCCAGACCACACGTTGGATATTATACGAGACATTTTCACTGATATGTTAGACATTTCAGAAGGACAGAGCAAGAGAGACATGGCATCAGTCCATTCTGTCCACCGTGCTGTAAGCATTTACTGTAAGTGTCATTTGTTCCTGTAACTGAGGTGCTACTGATGGGTATAATGCATTTGCATTTGTCAGCATTATCAACATCACCACCAGCCGCCACTGATCATACTCATTAAAAAAACACGTCTTAAATTATTCACTTTATATATAGATGTAGTAAAACAGCAAACCACACAGTGGTGAGAGCTATTAATAAGTATAAATCTGGTAGTACAAATGCTTCTTAGATTATGAGGCTCCAAAAGCTTCACACATGACTCCGTGTGGTTTAGTGGCTCAGTTAGAGACCACGAGGCAGACTCAAATATTAATGCTGTTATAATAATGCCAGCAACAATAGCCCTTTTATGAATACTACACCTGGCTCAGCCAATATCATCTACCTTTTTTTGATTAATAAGACCACATTAGTCCTTAAGAAAAAATTATTCCACACATGCTTCACCTCTTCATTCCACAGTGTGAGGACGTTTTCACATACTTATTGTCAGACAGTATAATTTGACAGAATCCAGTGTAGCTAACAGCAACCATACTTATTAAATGACACTAACCGAACATAATATTTCAAGACAGGATCAAACCTAAAAACATAGATATTGTAAATATACACTTTATTGCCAAAAGTATTCACTCACCTGCCTTGACTCATATTAATTTAAGTGACATCTCATCACACCTACACCATAACCCCCCCTTCACCAAAACCTCGGCCATAGAAACCCATTCCATGAATGAGCACTGTTCTTGAGCTAATCTGAAGGCCACATGAGGTGTGGTGATCGACCCTGCAGAAAGTTGATGACCTCTTCGCATTATGCGTATCTGCATCCAAACCCTGCTGCATCAGTTTACGTGGCCTACTACTTCCTGTCATTCTCAAACCCCTTCCCCTTCTTATAATACAGGTGACAGCTGACTGTGGAATATTTAGGAAGTGAAGGGAAGACTTGATTCTGATTGTATGGATGGGTGAGTGAACACTTTTGGCATTCCACACTCTACTAGCCCGGCACTACCAGACCATTTCAATGTAGCTTTATAGTCGGTCTGGGAACCAACCGTTCATTTCATTTGTATTGGAAGCTTCTCTATGTAGCTTATAGCCAATTGCATCAAACATACTCAATGACGTAAGTGATAATGAAATTGTTTAACACTAAAAGTTAAAGGAATTAACGTCTGTCGACATGTTGGATCCACAGTTATCCACAAAGTCACTTAATAGTGTTCCATCGTCTGCAACCTCCCCTGTTCTGTGATTGGCTCCTTCACTGATGAGAAAATTGGCTCCTTTAGATTGAGGCTGAATAGCAGAATGAAGTGAGTTTGTGTGCAAGGAAGGATGGTTATACCCAGAGTAACACTTCACAGTTTAAATACGAACTTACAAACAAAACAAGACTACTAATGCAGTGTGGTTTAAACGCTTAGCCCCTTGACCTTCTGCTTGCAGCCTTTTCCGAAAATTGCTCATCCAATAGGCCTCACATCAGACACTGCATTACTGTGGATCCTCAGTGAAACACTCACCGACAGTTAAATGGATCAGATGAACAGTTTTTGACATTTTCCATAGACACTGGTGCTCTGTAATTACACAAATAATTCTAGAAACCGCCTTAGATTCCTATCATTCTTTTTCATTCAAACATAATCACACTGCATCATGAATATATTGTACTTATTTGGGTCATCTTTGGACTTTGCAGCTTTGTCCTTCATGTTTCCTCCATGTATTGCAAACCAGGCAACAACTTCGTAATGCTGAATCTGATTGCTGTTCTTAATCCTTTGCTTATGTTACAGTAAGTTACATATAATATGAGGGCTTCCGCTGCTGTTGTATGGGATCCCACCAAGGTACAGACACACAAAGACAACTGTGAGAAGTGATTATCTGATGGGAAAATGGATGTACACATGGAAACTGTAGCTGTTTTTGCCTAAGCTGTGATCCTGTGATTTAGACTCTGCTGTGAATCCCAAATCTTTTAAAAGACAGAAAGCTGAGCATTATACAGAGAAATAGACAGAAAGTCAAATAAAGAAGACTACCCTCCTAAACTGACAAAAATGTTATGCACGAGTTGTAAGTAGCACAGTTCCCACATGTCACATGGCGTTCAAAAGCTGTGCTTATTGGCTATCAGATTTGGATGGTCTCATCTTAATAAATTTCCATTAGGCCATTCTGCTGTCCATCAAACCAAACATGGTCAAACTTTTGGAGTCATGCTTTGATTAGCTTAACTTTAAGACCATTATTTGCACATTGAAGCCAATGACTAAAGCATAGCACTGCCGTAAATGACCCCCCGCCGTTCCTCCATTCCACTTATGGTACAATGTGTCTTAAGAGATTAAAGGTAGAAAAGACGTAGAAATTCCGAGTGAAACAGAGATTTATCTCAGGTCAGAGAGTCACTGCTTTGCTCAGGAGGTGGCAGAGTTTAATTTAGCCTGGAAACCTGAACCTCAGCCTCCTCTGTCATCTCCTTCTCTGGGCCCAGGACAGAGACACACAGTGCAAGCTGAAATGTATGTGGGGGTCTATTGGGAGGGGATACCTTCAATTAGCTGTGATACCATGATTGACACTTAATAACCAGGGGTCCCATTATAGAAAGATCCCAACTCTCACTTTATCTCATTTAATATTTTTGGTATACCAGGAAACTTTTTCCAAATAGCATTCAGAAAAAAAATCTTATTTCAGGACAGAACAAATAGTGACGTTTTACATTCCCCAGCTTACGGTGGCTATGTGATGACATGGGCCTCTGCCCATGTCATCACAAGTGCACTTAGTTTTTACTATCGGTGACTTCTAGACTGAGGATGCAGATCTGCTTTAAACATAACGGCTCTGACAACTTTAGCGAGGTCTCCCTAACTATCTTTACTCACAGACAGAGGCTGCCTGTGTACAAGCATAGGAGGACGAGTGCCTACTGAAGAATCAAGTTTAAGTTCTAGTCTGAAGAGAAAATACAATAAAAATTTATATATTATATAATGGTTTACTTTCATTTTCTGCATGCACAGAAATTCATGTTTGTCCTCAGGGCTACAGGCTGAGTGAATCCTTGTGTGCCATATTTTATACTTAACCTCAAGCTAGACAAGCATTTATGTGTTTATGCACACATCTGTGTCTGTGTGTGTGTGTGTGTGTGTGTGTGTGTGTGTGTGTGTGTGTGTGTGTGTGTGCGCGCATGATTGTGTCAATCAAGTCAATTTTCAAACAGCCTAAAATCACAAGTCACAGATTCACCTCCGGGAGTTTGTACAACCGCAATGCGAAAACCAACGAGGGAAAAAACTCTCTAAAAAACCCTTTAACAGGGAATAAAAAGGAAGAATCATGAGGAAAAGTCGCATCACTTCTCTAGAGCGTACATTCCTGGAACAGCTGCTGTGTGTACAGGTTGGAATACAATAGAAGAGGAAAATAACAGCATTAAATAAGATAACAGAAACAGAGTGAGCAAGGAACCAATGACTTTAGTTTTGTCTGAGTGTTTGTGTGTGTGTGTGTGCATACAAATATGCCTGCGTGTATGTGGTAATTATGTAGTCATAATTACCACATACACACACACTAAATTATTAGATTATCACTAAACTGCATCCATCGGCCTGTGGTTGATACATGATACACTGTGTGATATTTAATCCACGACTGCGAAAGCTAAAAACAACACAGATGAGGCACAGGAGTTACATTTTAAGTCAATGTTCTATAGAAGTAACCTGAGAATGTCTGTGCAAATAAACCCAGGAGTTTATTTGCCAAAGAAACTAAATATATGTTTTGTTATCATTGACGGAGAAGTTGTTGAGTGTGTCACATGATACGATATGATTATCATGACTTTTTATCTACTTAATAGTGAATCTGTAATGGATTTAAAAAAAAACAGCTGGTGATGGGCACTTGAATAGTCATATTTTAAATATTTGCTTTGAACAATCTTGGCATCAGTAGCTTGTGTCAGGAAGGTAGATTAACACCATATTTGAACACATCATAATGTTATCTATTTAAGGTAGTTTAAGATACACAGTCATGTGTGTACAGGGATTATAGGGTACTCCAGCCTAAACGATAAGTGTAGAAGAGGTCCCAACCTCACTACCTGGGGTCCTAATTCAAGGATCCACATGCATAGTGAGGCGTTTAATCCCAGATCATGGAGCTTCATGACAATCCTCGAAGGATTTGTGGTGTTGAACAGGGATCTCATATAACTCCCTTTCTTGTCCAGATAAGACTGTGTGTTGTAGTGGATGTGTGTGTTAATCCTTGAACAGCCATTCAAAGCATATCATCACCACAGAGGTAATAATAATAATAAGTAGGTAGTAATCGTTCGGATAGGCTGCTCTTGTTTTCATGGGCACAGGATTGATGATGGACACCTTAAATATTTAGAAATTCCCCCGTGAGTTTGGCAACAGCATCAAGTAAGAGAAAAGGTTTCGCTCCTTTTATCTGGAGACGCACAGCAACAGCAGCAGTTGCAGTAACAACATATAGAATATACATAATATAGAGAAGTGTTCCCTCCTCTGCAGTCAGGTGATGGAACATTAACATATACAGATAAAGAGCGTAAGAGAAGCAGAGTAGAGTATTTTATAGAAGCCTCCTAGCAGTTTAATCCCATTGCAGCATAACTGGGTTCAAATTGTAGAGAAATTATTATTAAGCACATAATACATTTTGTCTGTCAATCAGTCATTTTTTATACTTTTTTGTATTTTGTATTGTACAGGCGAGAGGCATAGATACACCCCAGACAGGTCATCAGTCTATCATGGGGCACACACATCACTCACACACACTCATACCTATGGGTAATTTAGTGTCTCCAATCAATCTCAGCATGTTTTGGACTGGGAAAAGACCGGAGAGCCTGGAGAGAACCCACATAGACAGGGGGAGGACATGCAAACTCCACACAGAAAGGTCCCAGCCCAAAGATTTAATACACTGTTCTTAAATTTGATTCATCCATTCAGCAGGGAGTGTCAGCATGCATACATATGTACAGCAGTGTCAGTAGATACACGTGTTTGTAACATTGGTAAAGGCTGTGGGTCTGACACTCTTCTGTCCTTGCAGAGCAAAATAACCTTCATCACAGCCTCCTGGAACGCCTGAAACATGGCACAGTAAGTTCAACCAACATGCAAACACATTTGAATGTATAAAGGATTTCTGGCAAATAATCATAACTACATTATAACTTTTTGTGATAATAAAAATCCCTCAAGCTAATTTTAAGGCTGAGTCACTTCCAGTGAACTTTAGAATAGGAAAATCATTCACATTTTTAAAGTAAAGTTGATGTACCGTGTGTGTGTGCGACTGTGTAGCGTCCAGAGGGTGCAGAAGAAGACCAGCACTATGTCTCTGACCATCTCCTCCTCCGCATCCTCCTCTCAGGAGCTCTCCTCCTGCTCCTCCAGCTCCGCAGCCTCCACCGCCATCCTCACTCAGAGACACTCCAGCCTGGTGCAGCCGCTGTCTGGCGGCTCTCAGAGGGTAAACACACTGAATGATATGACATCTAACGATGTGCATCTGTGTCCACCATCTGCAACAATGTCTCTGTGTATAGACCTTCACAAATAATGCGACTTACATTGTAGTAAATGTATAAATTATTTGTTTTCCAGACCCAGAGTCCCATCTACAATCAACAGTATTCTGGGAATGGAGTAGCCCCTACATTTGTTAAGGTAAAATAAATGGAAGTTTTTTTTTCTATTTACATTACAAAATGCACAATTATAACTTCACATATTGATCTGTTTCTTACTTTCTCTTCTTTCCATCTCCCTGCATCCTCACCATCATCATCATCATTATCGTCGTGTCTCCCAGTGTCTCCATGATGTGTCCACAGTGAATGGACAGCTGGTGGTGCTGGAGTGCAGACTAAGGGGGACTCCTCCCCTGCAGGTCATGTGGTACAGAGAGGATGAACAAATACTGGACTCTGATGACTTTAGGATACTACGCAAGAGTGAGCGCGTGCATGTGTGTGTACGTTTGTTTGTGTGTGTGCGTGCGTGCTCGTGTGTGTGAGTGTGTTACTCGGCAGTGTGGATTCAAGTCATCTGGATCTGATCTGTCTTGAAATTTTAACTTGCCACTGATTATGCAAAAATTGACTTAACATGGCTTCAAATGCCTTTTTAAAGAAAACCTATTTTATTTTCTCATCTCATATAACATTTCTCTCTCTCTATTTTTTCCAGAGGCCAGTTCTGCATCAGTGCCAGGCAAGTTTTGATTGAATGATAAAAATCAATGAATTCCAACTAAGGTTCCAAGATAAATCTATATCTATATATTTTTTTCATTTCTTATTTTTTTTTTTTGAGATTTTACTTACTTTACTTCTCCTCACAGGGGCACATCTAATATGGAAAGCTATGGTTGAACTGTACATATCATGCAGCCATAACAAGTGATTAGGTCACAAGCACACAAAGGTGGAAACCACTGATTTAAACCTTTTGAAATAGAACATGTTTTTGCATTTCACGGTGCATTTAAGGTTTTATTCTTAATGCATCAATTTTAAATTGATGCTAATTAGTGGTTTTTAATTGTTAATTCCCAAACAAACCATTTACACTATTAATTATACTTCTGATAACATATTTAATAACTGGATTATTTAAAAATATTCGCTATATATATATTCATAATATATATATATATATATAAATCAATAATATTATATTATTATATTATTATAATAATGGTAAAAATAGCACACTAGCAGCTCTTTGTGGATGTGGGAGGTAATTACACTTTTATTTTAATTAAATGAAACACTGTGTAATATGTTTTGAGCAATGATGTTGTTGTGTTGCCCTCTACAGAGGAACTCTGCACTCTGGTGATCACTGAAGCCTTTCCAGAGGACTCGGGTCTGTTTAGATGCATGGCCCTCAACTCCTTTGGCTCAGTCTCCTGCTCAGCAATTCTGGAGGTTTACAACGGTACAGTATGATGTCCGTTTATACATCTCTTTACCTTTAACAAAGTCATGTCGTGAAAAATGTTCATTCACATTTTTATATCCGGCCTCATCTGCTGTTACCCCTCCTTGACACAGACCTGGAGGAGCAGCTGGAGGTCGAGGCCATCCGCCAGCAGGAGGTCGTCTCCCTCAGGCAGGAGGACGAGACGTTGTTCCAGCAGGAGAGAGTGTCTGTTCAGACCTCCTCCTCCACGAAGAGCAGCGAGGACTTTCCCCCTTTGCTGCCCGACTCCATGACCGTGCCCCCTCCCGAGTGGCCTGACAGCCCCCCAGAAGATAACATCCCCAGTGTGGCAGAGTGAGTAGACGGTGCACAACGCAGCAACTTTTATAAATACATATACATTGATTGATGTTTACTACATATACAAAGTCGAAAATATCAGGTTCAACAGGTTTTATAAATCATGTATCGGTGACATGTTAACGGTATATATATATATATATATATATATATATATATATATATATGATCTGGACCTGAGTGGGTTTGGTCCTGCTGCTCTAGAGTTTAAATACAAACTTTTATTGTAAATCATGAATTAACTTTCTTTTGTGGTGTTCATCTCTGTGTGGATTATATAAATCATGCTGTTATTTTTTTATCTGTATTCTTTGTCAGGCAACTGTGACTTTCTACTATAATTACTCTAAAAATGCTCTTATTTTGAAATCTAATACAATTCAGGAGAAGTCCTTAAAGGCCCCAAGCCTATTTTTTTCAGTTTTTCAAGTTTTCCTGAAATAAATGAAAATAAATATAGAATATCCCTACAAACACAAAGGTGATAGTAAATCTGGTATTAATATTAAGTGTCAGAATCAATTCATGTCACTGCTACAGAGAAAATACAACTAGAATACTGGAAAAAAATTAAATGTATATTACTACATTAAAAAAATACTTTATTTAGTGAATATCCTTATTCTGTAGTTCTCACAAGTCATTATCAAGGAATAAAATATACAGTTCTATTTTTAATTATGTTATGTATTTTGTAATTATAAAAAATGTGTGGAGGACGTTTATTTGTGTATTTATTTATCTATTCATTCTTTTATTCACTCATTCTTGTAATTATCAATCTGGTGAGTATTTCTTTTAAGCCAACTGTTCATGTAGAAATATTTCAAAACAAATACAACTTTTTGTAGGCAATTAGAACAGCATGAGGAAACAAATTCCATGCTTCAAGTTGTCATCACCAGTAGATGCTTTCCTTTGTGTTAGTCTTGAACACTGATTTTTTTATTCTATTAGATTTTTTTTTCAAATCGATTTTTTTAACATTTTTTTTAGGATTTTTAAATTGTCAGCAATTATTGCTACTACTGACATGTAGTTCCTGTTTGAGTCCAGAGGAGGTCGCTGTTGTGTTATTCTAAAAGTGTAGAAGGCGCGTTTTCAAGTTCATTCTTAGTTATTGTTAAACTCCCAAACTCTGTTGTGAGTTTTATGAAATGAGAATCATTGTAATTAATTATTCAATATAATATTATTATAAATAATGAGAACAAGAAAAAACTTTTGTGGAATTTGGCGTGAAAGTAGGAATACATCTATCAGGCGATAAAGTATATTTACAAATATATATTTTCATATATATTTAGCATTTTTCGTGAATTATATAAAGCATATACATAAGAGGCGGATATCATACGCGTATCTGGTCCGTGGAATATGAAGCAGCTGTACTGAATCGCTGAGTCTGAAACGCCTGTGGCAGCTTTTAGAAACGGACCCTTGGGTCTGGGCCTCGCGCGCGCTCCCTCCCGTCTCCTCTCGCGTGAGCGCGCGCTCCCCGTCTCCTCTCGCGTGAGCGCGCGCTCCCCGTCTTCTCTCGCGTGAGCGCGCGCTCGTGCTGACCCGCGGCGGCAGAGCCTCGCGCTCCCTCTCACCCTGTCAGCGGGGCATGGACCCGTCTCATCCAGGCAGGAAAAAACAACACGCTTGGTGCGGAGGTTCGAGGACTGAGGTGTAGACGCTGTCTCCGAGGTGAGTCCTGCTCCAGTCTCAGAAAGAAGTTACAACTTTTTTTTTTAACCTGCGGCGACTTTTCTCAGTTCGGAGGCACAACTTGAACATATAAAGTACATTTGCCTATGTTTACAGTGGCGTTAATGGTTAAAGCTAAAGCTAATTCTTCTTCCGTGTTTATATGATGGAAACCTAATATATTATGTCCTCCTTAAAAGGTCAAACTATCTTTAGAGCCGCTGGAAAGCGAACTTTAGTCTATTCTGGGGGTTCGTGTCATCCCGTTGCTGCTCTAACCCTGACCCTAACAGGAGGAACCCTCCTCATTCAAAGGATAAACTCGCTTTATTGACCAATCAGTGGGAAATAGGACTGGTTGGAGTTACTGGTTGGAGCTGGAACTGCTCGTATAATTTTCCCAGAATCCTGTTTTACTTAATTAATTGACATAAATGGCTCCGTATTTACATTTTTATTGTCGGAAACAGCGTAATTACATATTATAGCCAATAAACTGTTTTCCTACTGCAGTAATTGAGGTAAAGAGTCCACAAAGCAATGCTATAAATTATCTCTGACTTTTCCTCTGAATATAAGTCTTGTCATACAGCACAGCTTCTATATGGGAATATAAAATAGTGTCATTTATTGCCGCCAGTGTTTGATGCTTATGCATTATTTCTTTTTTAAAGGGGTTTTGGGTGATTTATATTATTATTAGTGAGTGACAGGTCTGATACAATGATGATTTCCTATGCAGTCATATATATATATATATATGACTTGGAGAATATATTTGATATTCATGAATATATGAGTATGAAGTATTAATGTACTTGAGCCCAAAAGCTTCTGTATCTTTTGTGTTTCCTTTTAGTAAGAGTTCCCAGACGTTACCAGTGAGAGTATTAAGGTGTGAAGTGAGATGTCTGGGCTCTATATTCGTGGCTGTGGGTGATGAGCTCATCTGTAATGTGAAGTGCAAACATGGCGTCCGTGTCCTTCAAAAACCCTCGTCATTCACACTGCTGCACGCTGCAACAGTCGTGCGTTTTTCAACCTGAGGTTCATGGGCCAGGTTAACGTCAGTTTGATGAGTTTCTCTGTATCCTGTGGGTTTTTCCTCAGATGATCTGAGGGAAGGCGTTGTCCTGGTTGGATAAAGATCACTTTGAGCTGCAACTTTGAGACGTTTAGGTTTGTTATGCCTTCAGTGTTTTTATTTAACTTGGTGATTCGGTCATTTTCTTTCAATTTAGCCCAGTTTATTTCTCAGAGCGGATCCCACCCACAGCATCATTGTCTGTGATGCATCTGTGCTGTCACCAACACATTTTCGATATTTGATTATTGACCACTATTCTCTATCACGGCAGTAATGTACAAAGTTATTTAATCGGCTGAAGTGAAGCTATCTATTCTCCATTGTAGATCAAAAAATGGTTTCAGTTTGTGTGTGTATGTGTGTGATCTTATCCCGATTAAATGTCTAGTGGACTTTATGTCTAGTTTGGTTCTTTCTGTTGCTGTCGGTCACACAGAGGACTTACAGAATAGCATTCTCTTACAAACAGTGCCATGCAGATTGCGTGTATGTGTGTGTGTGTTTGTGTTAAAAGGGTTGGGTCACCACCAGTAGACTGTATGCACCTGCCAGCTGATGTCCGAATTCCTCGACCAATATAGCTTTGCCTACTTAATCACTCAAACACACACATACCCATGCCATCACCCTACCATTATCACAAACACACACACACACAAATGCACACACATGACTATTTAGCCATCTGCAGAGCAGAGGTAGAAGTTCCGTGACACTCATGCATACATTTTGGAGACTTGTATTACTGCTTTTAA
The DNA here is from genome assembly GCA_036785175.1 of Eupleurogrammus muticus. Lineage (NCBI taxonomy): Eukaryota > Metazoa > Chordata > Actinopteri > Scombriformes > Trichiuridae > Eupleurogrammus > Eupleurogrammus muticus. The sequence continues at coordinate 11,778,494 of JAYKQN010000004.1, read as the reverse complement.
TTTTATCCATGAGAAAGAAGTATTAAGAGTCCATAATTCCAGAGAAAAATTAGTGATATTTACACAAAAATACATCAGGGATTAATTACTTTTACAATGCAAAGATCTGTGGAAATGACAATTCTTGGACGCAGCTCATCGGATAATTCTTTCAATGGGTTGGGCCCCACTCCTCGATTTCACAACAGATTAGTCGCCATTTTGGGGCTTTTTTTAATTAAAATATAAGAGTTGAATACCTAAATATAAGGATTATCTGAAAACATTTTATTCTTGGAATGAGCCACACAGTTTTTGAATTTGTCTTTGGTTTAGCTCTACACCAGCTAGTTTCAGTGATGGGAGCGATCCTTCCATTTATTGGTCAATAATTGGTCAATTGTATCTGTGAATATGGCCCAATCACAGTTATACTAAAATAAACATATATGTTGCTCATATGCACAAATATGTTGAATTATTTAACAGAACATGGGGTGATCTACAAATGGGGCTATTACATTGTTAATGTCAAACAGAAGGTAATCTGTCTCCATCACAACCAGCACAAACATCTTTATTATAAGTACAGTAGTAATGTAAACTGGAAAAACCATCCTTGGTTTCTCTGGCATTCTCTCAACTGAAAGGGATTTCAAGAAAATGCAGAGCAGCTGAGCCAATCAGGGACCACGTGCCATATTGACTGTGTAACTGGCCAATCAGTCGTCTCCTAATGGTGGCTCACACTACTCTTACCTTCAGCAGAATAAACACAGCCAAATGTGCAGTTATTGCAGAAATAGACTCAATAAAAGCAATTAAAAACATTAGTATGCACTCGCAGCACTTCTTAGGGCTTCTCCTAACTCTATTTGACAAACTCCAGAGCAGCAAGACATTTATCAATTGAGAGAGTGGTGAAAACATGAAGAGTTTGTGTGTGTTCACATTGTGTGTGTTCTATAATAATTTAGTAGTTCTATACATGCCAGGCACTGTAACCTGTAGAACTGGTGGATGGTGTCATAAAAATTTACATAAGCATTGCAGTCATAGTTGGTAAGATAATACAAATATAATGAGGAAAATATGAATTACATTCGCTACACCTTTAGTTTTCTCATCAGGCACAAATTACTGACTCACAATTTAGCAAAAAACTAACAAAAAGGGGAATATTAATAAATGTACAAACTCTAATATGGGTTAACAGGAGACGGCAGATAGATCTAACCATCTTATAAAGCAAGTTGTGTTTCAGTCCATGAGTCCCTAGCATATCTTAGGAACCAGAGATAAACTAACACTTTTTAGCTGCAAATTGATTGGTGCAATTTGGACATGTGACACATTCAATATGAATAAAATGAATAAAGGAAGCAGCAGGGCTTCAGGGTCTGTGTCAGGTGTGCACAGACGCACAAATGAGTCAGAGAGAAGTTATTTCACATGGCGTGTTCTCAAAAGTACATGAATATGAAACTGTATTGCAAAGGCACAGTTCACCAAGGAAATGTTTCCAATTACTGAAAGCAGCATTTATAATATTTTGCGTAAATTGTAAATTTTCACCATCAGATGTGATAAAACAAAATTTAAAAAATGGTTATGGTATACATAGACTATGGGACGGTTACAGTTGTTTTATTGGGACTGTAATAAAAACGTTGGTCTGGAGCCGTGGTGGTCGTATTATGTCATAAGATCAGACGTATCTTGACTTCACGGAGCAGCTGCCTCCCTGACTGTAAGCCGTGAGCTTCCTATCCTTGAACCTGACACTTGATGCTAACTGCTGCCGTGTGTCTGTCAGTTTCCCAGAGCCTCAGCCAATAAACCACTCCACTGAAGGAGCCTTCGCGAGCAGCGCGGAGTATGCTCTGAGCTCAGAGGACCAAAGGTCACCAGAGGTCACCGTCCGAGCCTGTGCACCAAGCCCCCCCCCTCCGCCCTCACCCTCACCACCACCGGCTCCAGTCCAAGAGAAAACACCCAAGCTCTTCACTCCAAGCAAGCTCAGTTTCACAGTAAGAACTTTATTTTTTCTGTACTCTACTTTTTCTTAGGTTTATTTGTACAAAAAGAAAACAATAATTGCACAGAGAAAAGATGCTTTGCACCAGATTATAGCAGTTTTCTAGTTTCTTTCCTCAGGCAGGTCAGCACAGTATAGAGTTACATGGTTGTACATTCAGTACAATAAAACAGTGCAAAAAATATTACAATTAAGCAAGGACACATCATTAGCTACCAAATAATAGCCGAGTTTCATTTAACTGCTGGTTGCCCTTTAAACAATTGGTGAAGGTTTATATTTTGGTAATTAACCAGTTTTTTCTTTATCTGGTAATATTGCTCAATGTTAATCGCCATGGCTCCAAAACTACAACATGAGTACTGGTTTAATACAAGACGTTGAAGTGAATGTGTTTCCAGTTTTGCTGAATATGTTTTTTGTCGAAAGGGATTAATCACCTATTCCAACTTGCAGCCAAATAGAAACCTTGGCTATTATTTGGTAATTTGATGAGGATGTTTGATTTGTTTTGGAAATGTGTAAATATATGTAAATATTAGTTGATAGAAATTATGAAATGTCCCAAGACGGACTCCTGTAAGTGAATTTATAAAAGGAAAGGACTCACTTTCTCTTATTCATTTGAGTCATGAATTCATGCTCCTGGTTTATTTTGTACATCTGTGTGTGTGTTCTCTCCTCCAGTCTTCCCAGTCAGGCGGCAACAACATGAACCTGTCTGACCTGCCCAGCTTCACTCCCAGCGCCTTCCCTCCCAGCGCCTTCAACTATGAGCGGCCGAGACATTTCATTCAGTCGCAGTCGGCCTTCCAGGCTCCCAGCTACGAGAGTGTGCTGCGGGAGGCCCAGGAGAACCAGAACAACTCACAGAACCTGAACAGCCCCCAGAACAGTTCAAATGTTCAGGAGACGCTGAGTCGCTCTAAAACCATGTCCACACAGAACCAGTCGTTCTCTCAGAGTCAGTCCGTGTCCAAGTCTCTGTCTCAGACTCAGTCTCAGTTCCAGTCCCTGAGCCTCAGTCAAACCCAGTCTGTGGCCCAGACTCACATCCAGAGCCAGAGCCAGGCCAACGGAGTGGGGAAGTCCTCCCCCTCCTCATCCAGTCTCAGCTCTCCTGCTTCCACCCCGGCTTCTTCCGCCGCACCTCCTCCTTCTTTCACCTCCCCCTTGCTCAGCCCCCTCTCCTCCTCCTCCTCCGCCTCCCCTTTCCCGGCCTCCTCGTCCTCGCTGCCCCGCCCCACCATGCGCTCCACCATCACGCTGACCCCCAGCGTGCCCAGTGCCACCGGCCTGGGCAGCGCCACCCTGCCGGCCAACCAGGACACCATATCGGCCCCCGCTGCTTTCCTCTGCTCTGTGCTCCCCTCCCAGTCCGCCCAGTCCTCCCAGTCCCCCTTCTCCCCTTATTCCTCCTCCAAACTGTCTCCCACTTCCAACCTGCCCCACCCCTCCTCCTCTCCGTCCCGCTCACCCCTCGCCCCCTCTAGCCCTCTCCTTCCCATGAGGCCTACCTCCTCTCCTTCCTCCCCGCCTCAGCAGCCCCTCCTAGTGACCCCTTGCTCCCCCCTCTCTCCTTCCTCCTCCTCCTCCTCCTCTCTCCCTCAGCCCAACACTCCCAACAGTCAGAACAGAGTGACGCCTGCTGTGGTTTCCCTGCCCTCCAGCTACAAGGGGACGCCTCACATGTGAGTTGCAGCGTACATCCTGCATATTCTTATTAATGTTTTCACACCTGCATATGAAAAGAAACACAGCTTCAAAAAGTAGAATGTACAGAGTCAAGACAGCAGGAGGTTTAGACTTTATTTGTGGAGGATGTGTTCACCCCATGAGAATAAAACATAGTATCAGTATCAGCTGAATATCTTTAGTCCAAAAGTCTTTTTTTTCACTTTAACTACTGGATAATCATAGCATAATTAATGGGGAGAAAGTCTGTCAAAATGCATGTGATTATTCATATATTTTTAAGAGTACAAAGCAAAAGATCTGGAAAGTCCCTAAATATGGTTGTACAAAACATGATATTTATTTGTGCTATTTCCACACATGTTAGTGTTAGGACAAAAGCTTGTTAAAAGAAATGGCCTAGTATTAAAGCTCAAGAGTGCGTCATCTCGTTTGAGCTCTCTTTCCTTGAAATGATTATATTAAGCATTCCTCTTTTACCCGGTTTCTTTTTTTTTTTCTTTCCCAGTCTTCCCAAGCCCATTCTGAAGAAGACTGTGGCTCCACGGCCTTCCTCCTCTCGCTCCACAGATGAAGACATACAGGGCTCCAAAGACGCACTCATGCAGGATCTGGAAAAGAAGCTGCGCTCCAAGGAGGCCAGGAGGAGAAACAGCCAGGTGTGTGCACCCTGCAGACCGAGTCAGAAATTAACGGAAACGTTTCAATAAAATGAACAGTAAGCATGCTCTATCTCCATCAGAAACTGTCCTATGAAGAGCGTATGGCTCGCAGGCTGCTGGGTCCAGACAACTACATGGTTGACCAAGACAACCTCTCAGACTCACATTTAGACCAGGTATGAGTTTACAACCTTCAACAACTTTCATAACTAACATTCATGTTTTATGCCCCATTGGCGTTCATTTTGCTATTAAGTGAAGACCACACATAATAATTAGTATATTTCTTTATTACTCATTGATTTCTTAGATTCACTGTTAGTTTCTTTTCTGTTAGAAAAAGAATCCATCTTGCCAGGCTTCAAGTTATCAGTATGTGTCAGCACCAGAGTTCATGTGTGGTCGTGATATCAAACGCATCCATTCATTCATTCATTCATTCATTCATGTTATTCAGCCCATTACAGGCTCAAACAATCACTTGCTAAGTATTTTTTAAGAGTGTCTGTCTTCCTACAATATTAACAGTTTATAAGGATAATTTCCCAGATGGTCATGTGTAACAATCCTTTAGGCACATCATGTTACTTCTACCATGAGAACAAAAACCATTGGTTACAAGCCTTTGATTTATGATTAAGAGTTAGATTTAGAGCAGATTAGAAGAGATGGTTAAGAATATTTGGGCCATCTGGAGATAAAATAGATTATTTTAAGAGAATATTGTTGCATGAAGTCCATTATCACAGTCATTTGGCTTGGAAAGGCTGCACCGTGAGCCTGTTTCCCTCTTAGGGCCTCCCAATGGTGCTGAAAAGACCTGGCAGTAGAATCAGCAGCCCCAGCAAGCCTTCACCAAACGCTGTCATTTTAACCAGTTCAGTGTGGGGGTATTTGTGTGGGTGTGTGTTGGCGGGGGGGTTGTTGTGTCAAAAAGCCTCAGCCGCTTATGGGGCTTTGCACCATCTATTCTCTGCCTCTTTCACACACAACACTCAACACGTGAATACACACACACACACACACACATAGACACATGTTCTATCAAGCCAACAAGGTTTGTCAGCTGCTATTTCTAGCCCGCTTTCTGAGAATGAGTCCCTTTCATTGGTGACAACAGGACTATTGTTTCGGATAGACACACACACAGAATTAGCCTACTGGCATTTTGTCAAACTGTGTCGAGCAGTAATCTTGGTTTTTAAAGTGCAAACCTCATTTTAATCTGTTTTCCGTTACAGATAGATTCACCAGAAGGACAACACACGGGTGGACTCTGGTAAATACAATTCATGTTTCAATACTTTGCTCATAGTTATAACCCCTGGGCCCTGGGGTTTGAGAAGTATCCTGAGATGCTCCCATCCGACGTAGCATTGTTAACAATGTTGTAGCAGCCATTTATGCTCATGAATGTTGGACACTTTTTGTTTCTGTCCATTTGAGTGTAATAACTGAGCCTCAAGCCGCTCTGTGCATTCATGATGGCACTGTGCAGATTATATACCAGCATAAAAACATTCATGGAAATATGTTTTTTCTTACATCAGCTGAAATAGATTCAATTTTTTTTTACCTGACAACTGAACTGTTGAGATTTTTGCAGAATGCTGGGAATCACTGGCTGAAATACAACCCAAATATTGAGAATTTTGCAACTTTACATCATTTTTATAGAATTCCAGGGAGAACTAGAATAAAAACTAGAATAATACCCAAGGCTTTCCAACTTTCCGGTTCTTGCAGCCATGTTGTCAGAGGACAGAAAAGGCGCAGGAATTTGTGTGTGCATGTATATGTGTGTGTGGACTGTAAAATTCAGTCATTGAAAGTGAGGTTTCACTGCATTATGAATAAATAATCCCTTTCCCTGCAGGGGGAGGCGCCACTCTGGAACAGATCGGGGCAATGAAGGCTCAGCTATCCAGGAGAAATGTTACGCTCCTCGCTTCCTGCAGATACCTTCAGACCTCACTGTGGAAGAAGGACGCTTCTGTAGGATCGACTTCAAGGTGAAGCATTTAGACAAACACAATAAAAATGATGATCAGTAAGCTTGTGTTATTACAGGAGTCATTAGGGATCATGCAACAATAAATAAATGATGAATAAAATTTTCTTTTGACTATATACAGGTTGGAGGCCTCCCCACCCCTGATGTTTGCTGGTACCTGGACGGTAAAGCCATACGTCCAGACGACTACCATAAGATGTTGGTGTGTGAGAAAGGGATGCATTCATTCATCATAGAGATCGTCACAGTGCACCATGCTGGCGTGTACGAGTGTGTGGCCAAGAACCGTGCAGGGGAGAGCAGATTCACCATGAAGCTCGATGTATTAGGTAAAGTGTATTCCTGTTGTCAATACATCCTGTCACCGAAAATTCATCCCGGGTCACGAAGTTGGAAATAAAGTTAATGACTTTGTTTTACAGTTGGAATTGTTACAGATGTCAGGTGTGCTGCTAACTGTTTCTTTCTGCAGCCCAGGAGGCTCTCCGTCCTCCCACCTTCGTCCAGAAGATGTTAAACTCCAGAGCTCTGGAGGGTGACACTGTTAGGTTAGAGTGTAAAGTGGACGCCTCCCCTCCTCCACAGCTCTTCTGGAAGAAAGACAAAGACATGTTGCGCATTGACCCCAACAGAATGAGGTAGGTTTACTAAAAGCATCTCCGATCCTTCCTCCGACAACACTGCACATTTAACATATTACTCAGTTGTTAACTGTCACAGTCCTGTTGTTGAAACATATTCTCATTTACCTGGAAGAGATTATAATCAGTATTTCCCCTAATGACTGAGCCACTCAGCAATATGCACAATGAGCAGATATATTGAAATGTGTTCAGTTTCACTGATGAACATGTCTTTGTTTCTCCACAGTCTGTACCAGGACGGGTCAGGCAGGCAGTGCTTGTTGATAGAGAGGCTGATGAAGTCTGATGCTGGCTGGTACACCCTCTCTGCCATCAACGAAGCTGGCATGTCCACATGCAATGCCAGGCTGGATGTAGGCTGTAAGATCCCGCCAATGCAAATGATCTTTTTAAAGAGCTGCTGTGAGGTGCTTGTTGTATGAGATAGCCTGCTAGTTACCATAGTAGCCCGGGCTATAAAGTCAAACAGCAGATGGAAGAGCATCAGTCGACGCTAGACTGAGTCCAGCTTTACAGCCGTGAACACGTCAAACAAATGCCGTGTCACATGATCAGGCAGAAACCTGATAAACATATGATGCGTGGAGCTGTTCAGCTTACCTTATAGAATACTGCATAATCCAGTCCAGCCACAGCTGAGAGACGTCGCAGTGGGGGAAAATACAACAAAGCTATTAGGTTTCTGGGTGATCACATAACACACCATCTGCTCTGTGGAGGACCAACAAAACAATCATCTCTATGTTAAACACGAGCCAAGAGTGAAAGTCCAACAGTAAGAGGGTCCTATTAGGTGAAAGGTAACGGTAACTAAAGACATGCACATATAATAAAGCCCTTTGGGGCAAATCTGATTTGTGATTCTGGGCTATACAAATAAATTGAATTGAATTGAATTAATAACATTTCATTTATATCAACAGGTTAAGTAATACAATTTAAAGTGAAACAGGAAGAGACACATTATTGTGTTTATTGGCCCAGTCAAACAATTCAGTTTTATTCAAAATATTGTGAAAATAAATTATCAGTCTGCCAACAAAATACATGATAAAAACATTTGCAGTGTTACAGAATGAAAATGAATGAAAAAATTAATGAAAGAAATTGCTCGACTACCACATTTAAACACATTTTTACGTTACAATGCAATACCTTTATAGATTATAATATTTCAGTTTAGCTTCACTTTCATTTTGAAACAGAAACATACAGTACAATACCATAATTAACTCAAAGCTTTACTACATTCATGTATGTGAATTGTGTAGAAAACACAAAACGAACCCTTTGATAACTTTATTGTACCAGTTATGGATTCAGTATATGCAGATTCTACAGTATATATCTAACCTCAGATGTGTGTGTGTTGATATAGGTCCCAGTTCATTAATTATTACAAGGAATATTTTCAACAGGTCTATGTAATCAGTTTTCTTCATTAATATTCACAAGAATAAAATTGTCAAATGTACCAATAGATATCATGCAACTGTGTATTTAGAGCTGAGTGAGAGCAGCAGAGGATTTCATTCGTTATTTGTACATTTTGAGTAGTAACAAAGTGTAAAACTTATTGTAGCCAGCCTGCATCATGCAGTATATATTAAATCATATCACATTCAGTCAGATGCATGAATCTGATCGTTGCTAACAAATGTGTTTATAAACAGAATGTGAAATATGAGCCATTGTCTCTACAAATAAGTGTAAGTTACATATCCAGCACTGAGCCGTGCTGCGCTGTGATGCCAGGAACAAGAATTATTTTTAACCGGCATGAAGGGAATGTTTAGTACGTCCACCAGTAAAAACTGTTGCCGCTGCTGGCGGCACCAAAGGTGTTATTCATATCATTTTATAAACACACAGAGCATCTGCATTTTAAAAATGTATTTTTTGCCCCGCAGCTCGGGCGGCCCCGGCCATGAAAAGTGCCCCCTCTGGCTCCAAGGCCCTGAAGCTGCTGTCCTCGCTGAGCCACATGCCCGCCGTGACCGTGGAGAGCCCCGCCCAGCACACGGCGCCGCTGTACGAGAGCGAGGAGCTGTAGGTCCGAACCAGCGCTCCCAAAGTCACGGCTCCATTCACAATCACTCATTTCACTGCTGTCAAACTAGGCCCCCAGGTTGGATACGTGAACATCTCCAAAACACAGAGATGCGTTTTTTTTAAGAATTTAACTCGTTCTGTCAATCCGTCAGAGGTTTTGAGATATTTCACACAGGCCTTTTTACAGAATTAAATATGGGGAGGACACAACTATTACCTTAATGACTACCCGGTAGCTAATTTGAGAGAAATGTTTCCATAGTTTTGATTTTTCACGTTTTAACGTTAGATACATGTCTGTACGCCTGTCTGTTTCGTCCTGTCTGCTCCCAACAAAATGGTGTGTCGAGGTCATGTGACCATCGACCATGAGGTCATTGTATTAATAGACCTGGAGCCGGTGTTGCAGGCCGCCCTGCTGACTGTTTTAGCTCAGCAGCCACAACACCGCAGCAAAAAAAACAACAACCTGTGGCCCGGGAAGGACTTACTCAAACTGAGGATAGGACCCAATTTCTCTCACCACTATTTGTGTAAAATATTTGAATTTTAAGTTACAAAACTGGACCTGAGCCTAGAAAAGGCATTTTTCCCACTCTTATAAGTTAATAATATTTAATATTTTATTATTAATATTACAAGCAGACAGGGCTCAGGAAACTGGACTCATGTAACACTGGCAAAATCTGCTCATTTCAAAATTTTAATTTGTCCATGGAATCCCCATCACCATCATAAGTGGTGCTCCATTTGTCCTCAGAGGACTGAGGTAGTTGATGGGCAACGTGAATATCGTCCACAAGGCACTGCAGTTATGCATTTGGTATAAGAAAATATATACAATTATATATGTTGCATTTATTGACAGAAGCTGACTGAGATGAGTTGCAGGTCCTTCTGATGATGTGTAAGAAGCAGGGTAGTGCTATGCCTATGACTGGCCCATTATATATACGGATGAATGTGTGAGTAAGTGAGTGTCTTTCTCCACGCCCATTTTCCCTCTGCTCTCCAAATGGAGGGAAATTGACGTGTAGCTATGAGGGGCTAAGAGGAAACATCTAATGATACGCAGACCTGGAATGAACGTGCACCATCCCCACAAAAAACTACCAGTTCTCCTCCATGGTTAGAAAACAGAAAGGAGACTCACAATTCAACACTGCCAACATCTACCAGACGCTGCACTTTAACCCTGACGGCCGTCTCTGTCAGGCGGTCAATGGTGATGGACAACTTAGATATTAATGTTGTTTGATTTGTGCCACGAATCACACATATAACTACAATAGGGTTCCCTAAAGAATAGTGTTTTTTAGTGAAAACCTCTCTGTGAACTACTTGTCTCACCTCACATGATACCAAAACAGCTTCAGTGACTCTGGGTAGTAGAGAGAGAGAGTGGAATAAAGAAAATTATACTATGTACTTGACTCTTCAGGTTTGTAGTCTTTATAATTACACATTTTCATGATATTATACTTCAACAGCTATATAACAAAGTGCATCCTAAATATTGTGATTCATGGCACAATTCAAATGGGATCAAAAGATAAGTTCTCTCTCACCATTGAAAATCGTACAGATTTTTTTCCAGAATAGTGTGACTGCAGGGCATAAGTTGTTCCAGTCCACTCCTGTAGGGGTGAAAACCATCCGTATAGAGAGCTATAAGGATGGTTTGGTGTTGGAGCTTCAGAATGTTTGTCTCTGAAGCTGTAAAGCTGCTGCTGCCTCCGATGACGCATGTCTGTAAAGCTGCATCTACTGCAATAGGGCATCCGATTTTCTAAGTTTTAACATTAACCTGTTGTTTAAATGAATCTTAGATGTTCTTCTGAGACTGTGCTGTGGTGTAAATTCAGTCTAATATTTGTTTTAAAGTTGTTTTTCAATATAAAGTGTATACAGTGAATGAATATTTATTTAACGTTATTGGTGATCAGTGTTTAAAGTTGCTCCTCTCGCAGAAGGTTGAAACATAAACCTGATGTTTTAAAGATGTGGACAAACAACAGCAGGCTTTCATTCTGATACCACGCCAGCCTCGACAACTGAACACACAATCTGCACTCTGCAACATCCAGACTTTAATTACTTGTGAAAAGTTTACATTACATCACATCTGCGGTGCAGATAGAACATGTTTATTCACTTTATATTCAGGAATTGTTTTTGTCTCTCCCAGATTCAGTTGAAAACAGACGGGGTGTCAGTATGTCGGCCTGGGCTTACTTTGCCAAACTCCCATTTCTGACCAGAGCCGAATGTCCTGCAATCTAACCAAGAAGAAGTTTTGAGTTGCCTGCTTTCCATGAAACTGCTTGTTATTGCCAGCCAGGAGCTAATTTCACAAGAAACGTTGTGTTTGATTGGCTGGGTCTGCATGCAAACTGAAAAGCTGGTGTTTAACCCTGTGCCCTACGGATCAGTGGAAGAAACGCGAATCTTCCAGTTCAAATTCAGCCACTGGTATAATCACAGTGACATTAATTCACTGGAACATAATGTTGCTAGATACATTTCTACAATTTTGTCTTGATAACAATAACCAGAGCTAAAGATTGGGCTTAAAGCACCAGAGTAGTTGTGGCCCTTTCTGTTGAGATTTTTAACTGCAGGTAGAAGTGTGTATTCTCCTTAAGTACTGTTTGTTGTGTCAGATGTTCTACATAACACTGGATGAATGAGGAATAAAGTCTATGTGACCCTGGCTTTTCCTTCCTGATGTGTGTGTGTTTTACATTTATCATGATGGTCCTCTACCTATTTTGGAACACTTTAACAAAAAATGTTTAAATAAAACACTATACATTTAAGGCTTAGCCCCTTCTTCATAAAATTATTACTGTATTTATATATTCAGCTTTGGCCTTTCACAGCTGACAAAGATTTCTGATACCATTATGGATGACATAATTAATACAAATCAAATGCCCACATGTAATACAATTCTTTAGTTTTATTAAAAACAAAAGTTGCCGACAACAATATAAAAAATGACTTAATGGAGTAAGTGTCACATACATCTGTAACAAGTCAGCAAAACACTGATTGTTGAGTCAACTACTTGCTTTTTAAAAAAAATTCTGCATCACCACCACGGTGTCCTCCAACCTAGAACTAGAAGACACGTTCACGGCCCACAGTATGTTAACATATATATATACATAGTAGAGAGGGAAAAGGAATGAAAAGACAGCGGAGCAGTTCCAGTCGAGTGGTCTCATTTACAGAGTGAGCTAGGGCTGTTTGAATTGGTATCAATTTAAAAATGGAAAGTTGATGGGAAAACGCACCCTTTTCCAAACCAGCACTTGGCTATTCAGACCTTTAAGGCACATGGAAAATGCAACTGCCACAATGTGTGCGTCACACACCAGAAAAGAGTTGTTGTGCAGTTTCAGTCTGTGGTGAACCATAGTGAGTATAAAGTTTGAAGTTCTGCGTGACTGACGTGTCTTTGCAGGCACTTTAGCAGCTTCTGCCACTAGTAAAATTAAATAACTGAACAGCTCCTCACATCTTTTCTGGTGAAACCTGTATTTTTTTTTTTTTTTTAGCAGTGCCTTGCTTGGATCACATTACATTTTAGATCGTGATGCGTGTAGGGGAAACAAACATGACTTCCCTTGGCTGTGCCCCGAACCAAATAGACTCACAAATGAGTATGAGTAAGTCATTTGAGTTGACTTTAGTTGACTTTTAAAATCAGTCACAAGTGAATTTTTCAAATACATCTCATTATTAGGTAGAAAATGCAGAAAATGTAAAAATTGACATTATCAAAATAGGCTTTTGAAGACAAAAGGAAATTTTGAGCCCTGATATCATTTGGAAAATTAAAAAAAGAAAGATCCAACATTTTTTGTAGGTTAATCGAGTTTAACACCTGCTGTATAATTGTTTCTGTAGCCATCATAATCATAGTTTATCCCATTTGTCACTGGGATTGGGCTCCTCCTTCAAACTCGGTGACATATGCGACGGAACCGACGAGAGAAAAATGGCTCACGAGTCTTTTCTATCAAGGATTGGTACACTTCTTTTAAGAGTTTCTGGTAAAGCTGCAGTGGTGATATGACATTTGGAGACGACGGAAACAAAAAAAAGTGAAGAGAAAAAAAAGTTCTTTGACGCGTATTCCAGCGGGTCAAATCTCCACATCGCTCTCTTTATCGTTGTCGTGGTCGCCGTCGTAGAACTCGTTGGCTGCCTCTGGTCTGTGGGAGTTATGTACAGGAAGATAAGTCGCTGCTAGATTTCCGCGTGCTTTAATAAATGCATTTAATATTTAAAACATTTTTTACTGACCTGGTATAATTTTCCTCGCCACCCCTCTCGTCCGGGTCGGGCTCATCGGTGCGTTCGTAGCTCAGCATGTCAGAGGGAACGTCGTGGATCTGGACACTGGGCGCATGGTTCAGCATCTTCAAGTTCTCAAACACCGTCTGACGGATCTGTTCCAAGTACTATATACACACACACACACACACACACGTAGACAGTTAGTGAAACACCATGCTAGATACACAATTTAAAATCTTAAAATCTTCTGCTTCAATCTTCTGATACTAAATGGTAGAATTGCTATGTAAATTCCAAAATTTAACTCGCTGTAGTTTTACTGCACATCCCAGTGCCTCCCTGGACCTTAAAAAAAGTGGCGGGTGCATGACATCATCAAGTCAAGGGAGTACAAATGAGACATGAAATACGAGAAGGTTCTAAATGTAAGCAGTGTACATTCGTCTTTGACCCGAGTGTTTATTGTATAGGAACGTTTGAGACACCATCTAGTGTCAAAAAAAAATCCATAAGTGTCTATTTGCATGATATGGGACCTTTACATAAAATGACAGGATGACGTTTTACCTGTCTGGTGTTCTGGTTTTCTATCCTGGTGCTGACGTCAGGATGTAGCGTGAAGTCTGGAGCAAAGTACTCAAAATACTCTGCAAGGACAGAAGACGATGATGGGGAGATTTCAAGGGAAATTCTTTTTTCTTCCCTGTGTCACCCTGGTAGTACACTGATCTTTTGACAGATGACAGATAGATTTTCCTATTCACACACAAGCTGAAGACAACAACAAAAAGGCAAATGTTGAGGTGCACGCTGTTCATATGAGGACTCAAACCTACCACTGTAGGGCAGCTCATCACTGATGGATTCATCCAATAACAGAGACGTCTCGAAGGTCCTGCAACACAACACGAGAAATTAAGCTCCATGTTTTCCTGACTCACCTCAAAATTATTTATCTGTTGTTAATCAGAGTGTTGGACAAAATATAAATATTGCAATATATGGATACATCCATCCATCCATCCATCCATTTTCTATCCCGCTTATTCCCTTTCGGGGTCGCAGGGGTCTGCTGGAGCCTATCCCAGCGCATTTATGGCGAGAGGCAGGGGGATACACCCCAGATGGTCGCCAGCCAATCGTGGGGCACACACACCATTCACACACCATTCACACACACACTCACACCTATGGGCAATTTAGATTTGCCAATTAACCTGAGCATGTTTTGTATTGTGGGAGGAAGCCGGAGTACCCGGTGAAAACCCACGCAGACACGGGGAGAACATGCAAACTCCACACAGAAAGGTCCCAGACCCAGGCCCCAAGGCGGTCTTGAACCTGCGACCTTCTTGCTGTGAGGCAACAGTGCTACCCACTGCTCCACCGTGTCGCCCTATATGGATACATGTTATTATCAAATCTTGATTTTTTTTCCTTTTTTTCCCTCACCAGCAGCGAGCCACGTTCCTCACAGTGTATCCTCCTCCTCCCAGGACCAGCAGAGGAATCTTAAAACTCTTTACAAACTCCACACACTCACTGCACAATAGAGAAAATTATGTACACTTTAGTACACACACTCACACACAAGGCGTTGTAGCTTATCGATACAAAAAAAATGATTTGCAATAACTCTGTTTTACCCGTGTCCTCGTATACTGAGGTTAAAGCATCCCAGTCTGTCACAGCCCAGAGAGTCTGCTCCACACTGGAAGGAGAGGAAAAACCTGTTAATCATCTGAAGATATTTTTACCTAAAGACTCAATCAACTGTATCTAAACCTGATGCATGTGTAATTAAAAGTAAATTGAATCCATGCAGAAGTTTTATGGAAGAGGCTCAGTGAATGACAGTTATCAGAGCATAAAACATACAGTTGTTCAAATTAATAGCACTGTGTATAAAAATGTGAGTAAAGCCTAAACATATATGCTAAGTTTTATTTTGATGCATTGGGAAAACAGAAAATTAAGAAAAATTATTATTAGGCAGTTCCAAGAAATACCTGTGATTTTCTTTACAAACTTTACAAATATTCACCTAAACATTAATCATGGAAAATTTGAATAATTATGTTGATTAAAGTCCTAAAACACAGTCCTATCCGTTAGATCTCTATCATTGACTGTGAATCACACTGACCTGTAGAACGATGCATGTCGGCTGGTAGAAATCCACCACCTGCTTAATAACTGGCTGGAACAGCTGCCTGTAGCCTGGGACACACGCACAAACACACACAGATCTCATACTATGACCAGCCGGTGACCTACTGACACACTCAGCTCATTAATAATGTTGTAATTATATGTGTTGTTATGTATCAGGAGGTGAACTCACTCTGGTCATCAATGCCGTCTCTGAGAGGAACATTGAGGCAGTAATACCGACCGCTCTCTGCCCCCACCTCGTACATGTCACCTGCAGCACACACACACACACGCACGCATTAAAACCGCTCCCTGGCTCCAACTACTCAAATGTGAGGTTTGCTTTTTGTCTACTGTGATGGTTCAGTGAGTGTGTTTGGGTTTTAAAATACTGGCCAGATAAAACAGAACATTTGGAGACTCCAGAGACTGCATATATGTCCACGTTTCATCATCTTTTGTCTGGGAAAGTATCGACATATTTTAAAATGCAGTCTTTTACCTGTTCCGGGAAAAAAGTAGTTCCCATATTTGTGGAAGGAAACCGTCATGACGCGGTCGGTCAGGTAAAAGGCTTCCTGGACGCCGTCACCATGGTGAATGTCGATGTCGATGTACAGAACCCTCGGATGGTATCTGACACACACACCAAGACAGTTGTGAAAACAGAACAAACACTGGATACACAGATGAAGGTTATTCAGATGAATGTCCTCATTACTTTAGTAGCTCGAGTATACTGATGACGATGTCATTGACGTAGCAAAACCCTGACGCCTGCAAACACAGAGGAACAAAAATAAGAAAAAAAAAAAACATTCATACTTTAATAAACAAAGGAGCATCTACAAGCAATAATGACACTATTAGCAACATGAGGACTAGCTCTGACCTCAAATTTTTTGGCATGATGCAGTCCTCCAGCCCAGTTGATGGCAATGTCACAGATCTGAAAATAAAATAATCAAAGCATCAATTTAAGATCATAAACTCATTCAAAAAAAAATGTAATTAAAAAAATTAAATCAGTGCTTAAGATGCTCCTGGCAGGAGAAATGACCACTGACTTGACTGTGTTGATTATGAATATTGTGTTTGACTGGCCACTCAAGTGTGTGTGTGTGCCTGTGTGTGTGTGTGTGTGTGTGTGTGTGTGTGTGTTGTACCTTGTGGTTGAGCTGCGTGGCTCCCTGTAAAGAGGCTCCAGTATATCTTGAGCAGAACTCAAAGAGACCTGGAAATACAGGACTGAAACACAAAGACACAGAGAGATGAGTATCTTTTTTTCCCCCAACTTTCTTTAACCTAGCTTCAAAGCAGCCCAAATCAAAGCACTACAGTAACTTTAGAAAAGTAATGAAGTGCTACTACAATGCTGCAACTAACAATGATTTTTTTTACTGATTATTCAAGTTCACTTCAGAACCATGAAGTGATTAAATGACTAAGTGGATAAGTCCTTATATTTGAAGTGGAACTGAATTATTTTTCCCCATCATCTTCTCAGTGTTTCTTCATTCTTTAATCTCTCATTGCTGTTTTTGGACTGCAGCTGCAATATGTTCTTACCAGAAAAGTTTCAAACTAAAGTGTTGGTCTTGGGAATTTAACTGTGATTTGCAGATTCCTTGGACCGGTTTGGGACACTTTAAGGCCTAAAAGGAAGCATGAAAATGTTTGGATGTGTCCTGTTCTCCTCTGGTTTTTATGCTAGGGTTGGGCCATGAGTGCGTTGCTTGTGCCTGATTCTTATAAAAGCCTGCACAACAAACATGTAAACAGTCGGTGAAAGCCCAAATGTGTTTCCTCTAGTTATTATTAAGGCCCGAGACGTGAATGTGCACCAGATAGAATAGTACAATCTACTTTATCAGGATATACTGATCAGAGCCTCGTTGCTACTACTGTGCAGTAGATTTCAAAACGGTTGTTTCTTACCAGTCATCTCCGACGTTGAATGTGTTGAGGCTCTTTGTGAAGCCCTGCATGTTGTTGGGGCTGACCTTCTGTAGGAAGTCTATGTAGTCCTCAGAGTGGAAGCGACACATGTCGTGCTGTGATGCTTTGTATGGCTTAAACACCTAAAAGAAACATTTTGTGCAGTATATTATTTTAGTATTTGTGTTTACTGCTGCTTTTTGTAAAGTGATTTTTTTTTTAAAACAAAATAGTGGGCACATGCAGGACTGTCTATTCTGGAGGAGCGATCCCAGCATGCTGCATTTATGAAGTTTCTTTCATTTTTTCTTCACACACAACTGTGTACTGCTCACCATCATTTTCTTGTAGAGTCCATAGTGCAATACCAGACTGTGAGTCAGCGATAGACGGTGAGGCTTCATGGGATGGCCGGCGCCTGGTAGAGACACAACATTACACAAGAGCAGGTTACTCCACAAAACTTATTTTTTGGGTCCAGGTGCTGGATTCAAAAATAAAACCCATGTTCAAGACACTGTCATCATAAGTGAAATAAAGAGAGACAGAAAGTTTGCACATTTTAACAGCGCCTTGTGTCTTAGATGACATCCATCTTTAAAACAAATGCATGTTTTACAATAAAAAGCCTTTTAATCCTATTAAAGGTGTAAGTTCAGCAGCTGGTGTTTCAGTTTAACCCTGTTACCAGATGCACGGTGCCTCCAGGGCTGTTTGCTGCCCTCTATGTAAATGCTGATAGCCGCTGTTCTTTCCCTTGCCTGTTTTCCATCCACCTTCATTTCTTTGGTGTTTTGAACAATGAATCATTAAATTTGTATGTTTTCTTTTGTTTGTTTTTTTAAATAAACTTGATGTTTAAAACCCTTTTTAACCTAGCTCCTAGGATAGGGGTTATAGTACTGTGTAGGTAACTTATACGGTTGTGAATGGTGTTTCTCAAGCTCTTGATCACAAATTTAAATGTGTTGCCCTTTTCATTGACCTTTCTAAGGCCCCTAAGGAGCATCTGTAACATTGGGCTTAGTTAATTTTTCGCGTCGGTGACTCACTCATTTAATCATTTGACCCTTTTTCTTGATTGAGCTCTGCAGAACCTAGAGTTTGATTTCTTTACAATACAAACTACTCCTGCTGCTTGGTTTTAAATGCAAGCAAATTGAAATCTAAGTTTTATTTATTTGAAAAAAAAAAAAAAAAGATTTAAATTATTTGCACTACTAGTAATAGGACACTTTTAGAATCATATGAAGCAGCCTTTATTGGTATTATTTTATAGAATTAAATCACGTCTGCTTCAGTACTGTAGGAAGCATGAAATAACAGAAAAAAGGCATTGCTTAGTGTTTATATGCCCTTGATTATCAAATGAACAGTTAAACACATTTGCTTACTTTTAGGTAATTCAACTATTCGTCTCATGCTCATAATTCCGTGGCTGTTAATATTCCAGCCGTTCAGAGCGGTAGCATCCTCACGATGCTAATTGGGTGATTTTGAAGTTGTTTTATGTTTTTTCATGCATTTTCATTTCATGTATTGTTTGAATTGTACTGTTCTAGTTGTTCTAATCAGGGTATCATTGGAAAAATGCTTGCCCTTATTTGTCTCTCCCTCAATAAAAAAAAAGATACAGGTGAGTGTTTACTGACAACATCTAGCAAAAGGTGGATTTATAATAATACTATAATATACTATAATAATAGTAATATATGCTGCTCTACTCGTTTTCTCTGGGTCCTGCAACATTGTGTGATACCATCGTTATTTTTAGTTTAAAAGATGAATTTCCACGAGTTTATTTTAACAACAGCAATTACCAACATCTTTTAAAGGTTCCAGTCACTGGTAAATGTCCAAGTTAGAACTGAGCTGTCCTGTTAGAAGTAGTATTCAGGTTGTGGTTCTGCAGCAGAAATAACTGGCTGGATTGATGTGAGATTAAGTTCAAGTTAAAGTTTGAGGACATGGCTGCATCATCTTAGAATCCGAGCATTTTCAGTGATGAATTATTGATAAAACACATTTAAGTCAGCGACGGCTGAGCATCGTTAGTTTTCTAACGTGAAAACACAGCAAACACACAGATAAAGACATATAATATATATCTACTAACTAGTTAGATGCCTCATCAGGCGACAAGCTGTGTGATTTGTGGAAACCCGCAGGCGTGAATAAGAAGCAGTAAAATGATGAACCTGCCCTGAACACCGTGAGAGTAAAACGCTGAGAGAATGAAACATCCCTCCTTAGCATGTCGCTAGCTTACATTAGCATCCGCTTCCCCCTGGAGGCCGACTTACCGTAATGAAAGTTGCCCACGTCAGGGTCGTAAAAATAAGAGGTTCTGTTGGACATTGTGAAGCGAATTTGTTTTTGACCTAATTCCCTAATGTAATGTCTGTTTTTGCAGCTATACAACCCGCATTATTCCTTTCAATTAGCGCATAGCCGCCATGGTAAAAACAGATTATGCTGCGTCATCAAACCGCGTCCATAGTGACGGAGAGGGGCGGGGCGGCTGCAGCTTTATCAATACATCCATGTCCCCTATAGGACACAATAGGATGTTGTAAGTATTTGAGAGGTCTCCGTTCTAAACTTCACTTTTCACACTTGTGTTGTCTTTGACTAATATTTTAATTTGGTTGATGATCTTAAACATTTAAGTCTGACGTGAAAAAAGAAGAAGAAAAAAAGGAAACCAGGAAGGGGGGAAACACTTTTCCACACCACTGTAACGTTATTATAACTTAATTGTAATATGTAATTCAAATATATAAATATATAAATCATCTTCAATAGGTAAATTATCATGCATTTTAAATTTAGTGTATGCATTTTGAATAAATAATCTGTAAAAAATTAATCTGTTTCATTGTTTAAAAACAGTTTAAAGTTAAAAATATTCATAATTAAATAAATAAATATATGTTATAAAATTACATAAATCTAAACAAAGTTGGGGTTAAATATTTCTGTGAATGTGTATGATGGGAGGGGATCACAGTCCAGAAAAAAAAAAAAACATGAAATAGGATTTTATTTAAATCACATATTACTATACAGTTTATTCAATGAGTAAATTGTGTGTTGATGCTTGTATGTTTTTTTTTTTTTTAACTAAATTAAAACTAAACTCTTCAACAAGGTCCCAGAACCATTTGAACATAAACATGTTATTTGTGTTTATGTTCAAACTGAGTGCAGAATGTGTATTTTTAAATCAGAAAAACTCATTTCTTCTTCACACATGGACTGAACAGCATCTCAGAGCTCTGCATAGATTCATTCCATCCACGATTCTGGGATTAAAGACTGAAAATAAGAAGAAGCAAAAAACGGTGCAATACAGCAAGAACAAATCTGTTCACCATTGTCAGATGAGTGAATTAATCTGCTTTATTGCAAGTATTAGCAGAATTGCAAGTATTAGCAGCAAAATGTGCACTCATGCAGACTGTGTTATTGCTATTACTATTTTATATTATACTACTAAGTATTTTTGAAGCAATTTAATGTTTTACCTTATCAATGTGAAGCCAATTTAAGATACTTGTAGATTAAGAGTAAAAGTACTTAATTGTAATCTTTCACACAATGTGTAAATAGAACATACATTTCAGATGAATGTAGTGAAATATAAATTATAAGAAACATTTATTCAGAAAGTTCGTAGAGTGAAAGTATAATGTAGCATCAGAATTTTTTCCTGTTATATAACATATGTTTATTAAAAATAAATATTTGGTAAAAATGTATTAATCAGTTTATATGTTATCATGTGCAATATCATCTATACATATTTTTGACTGTTTTATTATAATATTAACACTTTCGATGCAAAGAACCTTATATTTTAAATTGAATGTGTGTATACAAGTCAAGTCTGCTTCCAGTCATAGTAAACCGTAATAATAATAAGCATTGTTTTAGGAGGATTAACATATATTTTAGGATTTTTTTTAAGACAAAAAGAAAAAGTTAGCTCCTTAAATAACATTTTGAAAAATGCAAGAGAAAATGCAGCTGATTCATAGAATAACAAAGTTTGTATCCGTGAAGTATTTACTTTTGAATGCAGAATTTAACAAATATATAATGGCAAATTAGCACCACATTGATGAACTGAAAGATTAAGATACTTTCACAAGCTTTTAGTAATTAAATAAATGATAATGAGTGTTTTGAGTACATTTAGCTAATAATACTTCTGCTCTTTTACTTAACTAGTATTTTAAATTTAGGTCTTTTAGATAAGATAAGATATGACTTTATTGATCCCACAACGGGGAAATTTGTCTGTTACTGACAGAGTAAAGACATGAAAATAAAAGGTAAAGAAGATAAAAGCTATAAAAAGTACACAACACTGTGTACAAAATTCATAGAATTTGTTGATGATTCGCATACAGAATATGAATTATGGGCATTTTACTTGTTATTGATCATTTTTAGATGAGAAGTAGAATAAGAACTCAGATCATCATTTATTATCACACTATTTCCAAGTATTTAGAATAATTGATCTGCCATTGAAATAAAAAAAAATCAAGATAATTTTACTTAATATTCTAACTACCTCTTGTAATTTTGGTAACTGTACCAAAAATAAGAGATTTTCACTTGTTAAGATATCATTTTTTGCAGAGTAGTGGTTATAAAACTTCTGTTTATATTAGAGGTCCTTCTCAAAAAGGACTTGTATGTCCTTCTTTACACCAAATAACTGCGTAACTCACTTACTTCAACCACTATTTTACCTGCATTTTACAGTATTTTACTTTCTTTTTCAGCACTTTTTTGTGTCTGATGGCCTAACTCCCTACAATTAGATATACAGTGTAACTCCTGGTCATGTCCCAACAATCATATAATAATTACCAGACACACTGTAAATAAATAGTCTACTGTACAATATGAGTACTACTTGCTTAAAAATTGTTACACTCTCCATTTTCTAAGTGACAGCAGGGAAATATCATCCCTATTCTGTAGACTTTTTTATTTATTATTTAATTTTATGATTTGGAATATTGAGACATAGGTATAGAGAGAATGTAGGTTGGATAATAAAAAGGGTGATACTTAACTTACCTCTGTAAAACATAAAACATTTATGTAAGTCTAAATGCCATCCAAAGGGAAAATTATACAGTAATAACTGTATAAAAATTGTTTTTTTATATTATTAAATAAACAGAGAAAAACCAGACACACCGACATCCATGATCATCCCTAATCTTTAAGTATGTAATTGGTTTCTAAGTTGATCTTAACTTCCATGTAACTAGTAATCAGTGTTATCCTGTTCTGTCGTTGCAATGCAGTTACACACAACTACAGGGTGGTGGTGGTGTCAGTGAGCTCTGTTAACCCCTGAAGTGTAAAGTACAGTCTACTGACACTGTAATTACAGACTAGGTTCTTTATGTTTAAGTTCACTTTTGTTGGTGTGTCGACTTTTTTCCTGTTTAATTGAATAATAGCAATAATAATAATAAGAATAATAATAATTTTAATAATAATAATAATAATAATAATAACAATAATAATAATAATAATAACATTTTATGACTGAGTGACTCATTTTTGTAGATTTTTTCATTTGGAGGACAACTACACTTATCAAGATGTGCATTTTAGAGAGGTACCTTCCATCCAATTTCTCTTTATACCTATTCCAAACCATAAAATTAAATAATGATTAACAAAATTATGGAACACTGATGATCTTTCCCTGCCGACACGTTTTTAACAATTGCTGAGCAAGTAGTACTCATATTGTCCATCCATCCATTGTCTATCCCGCTTATTCCCTTTCGGGGTCGCAGGGGTCTGCCAGCGCACTTTATGGGCGAGAGGCAGGGGGATACACCCCAGATGGTCGCCAGCCAATCGTGGGGCACACACACCATTCACACACCATTCACTCTCACACTCACACCTATGGGCAATTTAGAGTTTACCAATTAACCTGAGCATGTTTTGTATTGTGGGAGGAAACCGGAGTACCCGGTGAAAACCCACGCAGACACGGGGAGAACATGCAAACTCCACACAGAAAGGCCCCAGACCCAGGCCCAAGGCGGGTCTTGAACCTGCGACCTTCTTGCTGTGAGGCAACAGTGCTACCCACCGCACCACCGTGTCGCCCTACTCATATTGTAAAGTAGATTATTTAATTTACAACATGTCTGGTAATTATTTTATTATATGATTGGAGGAAATGACCAGAAGTTACACTGTATATCTGGGAAAAATAATGTAATTGTAATGGGTTATGCCCTCAGACACGGAAAAGTAAAATGCATTAGTGAATAATGAGTTATTCTTTAATTTGATGTGAGTAAGGACATAAATTGAACAGGAGTTACGTGGAAATAGGAGGAAGTGAGTGGAAGTTGCTCAGTAATTCTGTGAATTAAGGAGCTACCTACCTGTAAAGTGAGCAGCAGGTACGCTCCAGATAGTGAGGAGTATCAAGGTGCAACCCTGGAGGTCCCACTATGACTTTCCAAGCCTGGCTGGAAGTGGAGGACCCTGTGGACGAGGCGGCTCCTATAAACACAGGTAAAGCCTAGGGTGACCAGATTTGGGTAGTTGAAAAAGAGGACACCTTTCTTTGTACCATTGCTCTGTTAAAGACACACTGCAAAAGATGGGATTCTTTTCCAAATGCATTGCATTTACTGATAACTGCAATAAAATGATTGGAGGAATTAGGCAGAATGTTTTTGCACATTTAAAGAAGTCCCTGCAGAACACAGCTTATTGCTGTTGGCTGTCCAGCGCATATTCTGAACAATTGTGTTCACCATGGTGCAGACACACTAGATATTGACATTGAGCAACTCATTTTCACAAATCTATTACCACTTTCATATACACACTGTCCACACAGAGAATTTGAAGGAGCACTGTGGAGTTTTTTGAGGATGAGTTCAGAGTGAAATCCCAGAAGAAAATAAGGAGAGAGCAGTTCTGCTGCATGAATTTTGACTATTTAAAAAAAAAAAAAATGATTTTTTAATCTTTCTTCTTTTTGAGAAATATTGGAGAAATTGACCTCCTTTGACCTCGAACAGTTTATTTGTGCAGAGAAACTTTTTTCTTTTTCATGACATGACATCTAATAAAAGAAAAGAGGAGATATCCATTTTATGTAAGCAATAAAGTTTGCAAACTAATCTTTCTCTTTATTTTCTGTAGTAAACTCATCATTATGTTATTAAATATATCATTTTTACCTGAAAAATAGTAACTAAAGCTAAAATGTAGTGGAGTAGACAGATCAAGTAGCATGAAATGTATTCAAGTACACATGTCTTTAGTTTCTTCTTTTTCTTCAAATTTTTTCTTTAACTCCGTGAAGGAGCACTTGCGTTTAGGCATTGTTGCAGCGGACGCACATGTCCACTGCAAGAATGCCGGACGATTTTGGAAATTCCCCCAGACATTTTTTTAGGTCCCATTTTTTTTCCCCGGACATGTCGTCTGGTCCCCCAATAAACCCTCTGAGTTTAATCTGTGGTTGGTGGTTATGAGCCATATGAATAAAACTAACTTGACTTCAGTTATCCTGTGTCATCAGGATTCCTACCACATCTGATCAGATCCATCAGATCAGATCCTCCCCAGACTGACTGAAAGCAAAAAAGAAAGAGAATTACGAGGTTGCTTCATCATTCCCAGAACCTGAACTAGACCAGGAGACCTATAGAGAAGCAGCAAACCTTGTTGACCTAGAAGAAAACCTGAAATTTCTCTTCATAGACGACATCAGCATCTATCAGCTCCTCTGCAGTGAGGACATGGAACACTGCCCCCAGCATCACCTCCATACTCCTTTAAACAAAATAATGAATATTGGTACTTTCTGTTTCCTGATTTTTCTATTAAATATTCATTGAGCAGCACCTTGTTACTCTTTATGTAAAAGACACTTGTTTCTATTAAATATATATATATATATATATATATATAATTTGTAAAACAGTACCTGATGGTTGTAGAGTCGGGGTAGTGAGTTCTTCAAGTTTTCCAGGTTAAAGTGAAGGATAAAGCGGTTATTATCTGACCGAATGGGTCTGGTCTCATCATCTCGGAGTTGTTGGCACAAACTTTTCTCATAGTAATCCTATAGTAATTTATCCGTATCAGAGTTACTAGCCTCTAGATGTGGCTCCTGTTCACACCCAGGACCCCTCAACTCAAGGAAATCAGACCACAAAAATAATAGTTTTATTACAGGAAATATATGAAAGCAATTAATCAAAATAGACACACATTATGTCACTGTGTTTCAAAAGGATGGAATTATTCATCTGAAACCTCTTCATTGACCCGTGGGGATCCTCAGACATAACTTTGAGAACTACTGGCCTAGAGTACTCAAGCATTATTTTATAAGCTGTGGTATTAAATAGAATTGTTCCACATGGGGCTGCTACAATCAATGTGAAATGAAAGTTTAAGCTTTAATTCTCCAGCATTGTGATTATTATTAATGATAATGTTGTTGTCATTAACTCACATCTGGAATGAGACATACAAACTCATTGATGCTATGTTGAGGCCAGTCTTGTTATAATTTTTGTTTATTTAACAAGGAGAAAATACACTGATTAACACAACAGTAAGTGAACACTGCATCATACAAAATGAACCTTTTATTGAGTTACCATTAGATCACAGAAATAAAGTACTACCCGTTCATTAAGTGTGGCTAATATCACATAATTGGTTACACATCAACCATCATTTTAATCTTGATTTAAAAGTGGAGAAGGGAGAATTGCAAAAGCTTCAATAATGCTCTAATGGAGAAAGCTCACTAGCAAAGAAAGACGTCAAACAACGAAATATAAATACTATGTTATCTTACTTAGGTAGAAATGTGGGGTATTCTTTTCTAGAGTATTTATTTTCAGCTCACTTTTTACTTCTACACCTTACATTTTCACACAATAATCTGTACTTTCAATATTCACAATTTAAAAAATAGCCTTGCTACTCCTACTAGAGTCCAGATTGTTACTGATTAAAAAAACACAAAAAACAGAAAGCTATCTAGATACATCACACCATCCAGATAGAGTGAATTTGACTGGTAGGATGAGAAATATTAACCAGAGCTTCAACTATAACCGATTCATTAATAACTGTTACATTAATCACCAATTATTTAAAAAATTGAAGAATTGAATTCAGTCATTTATTAATCTACTATCTAAATAGTTGCAGCTCTATCATGTCTGTCATTTTTCCCCTCACATTTACTTTTATACTTGAAACAGTTTTGAAACCAGTATTTTTATACTTTAAACTTGAGTAAAGAGCTGACAACTAAACTTTTACTAAGTCTGGTGACTTCTGGAAGATGCACAGGAGCAAAACTGTTTGTGAATATTATACATCAAATAAAGGTTTCCATAGAAAACCTCAAATGGTCAACAGGTTTCATATTTGTAATTGCATGATACTGCCTTAACTTTTTGACCAGTATGCAAAGTTTCTTTGCTATAGACTGTACAAGCTTTCACTATAGAGATAAAGGGAGCATATTTTAATAATAGTGTTATACTTTTATGGGTCTCATTCAGACACCCTAAGCAGTGTGCTGCCAAAAAAATGGGTAGAAGTCACACACTAGAATTGTTGTTGCAGTTATGAGTAAAGGAAACAGTTCAGGACATTTACACAAACTACATGCAAATGTAAATGTTCATTTTTCCTACTCAAAAATACTGTCCGTCTCTCTAGGCACTTAGTGGATATATTTTCTAATTTTAAAAATAGTATATACAATTTTTTTTTCTAACATTTAACACATATTGAGAAGAATTGCTACCATACAGATCAACATATTTGGAGAACAATGCCTCCCTTATATAATAATTACTGAATTTGTTAAGGAGTATGCAGGATTTGTAATTCATTCCACAACAGTGGTTATATTCTAAAGTACAGGAAAAACACCCACACCTCAGAATTTATTATGATTAATAATGACGGATGGAGTGACCCAAACATTTTCAGGCAAAATACCTAAACTGACGATAGAGTTATTCATTTCTCATGGACATTTAAGGCCCTTTTAGACAGTGCTAAAAAAAAAGCTGTAGCACCAAAATGCAATTGCTCGTTTCCACTGGTACAAGTTCCAAACAAACAAGACCAAGTTCCATGCCCAGTGCCAAAATCCTGTAAATAGCAAACGCAGTGGGTTGCAGGTGTGATCCACCACATTAACAATGCAATGATACCTTGATGACAGTTTAACTCCATGTGCTAAGACTTAACTATTGTTTTACTAAAGCAGTGGGAATACACCCACCGCCCACTTTATTAGGTAGACCTGTCCACATGCTCGTTAATTCAAATTTCTAATCAGCCAATCACATGGCAGCAACTCAATGCATTTACTCATGTAGACATATTCACGACAATCTGCCAAGCATCAGAATCCATAAAGGTGATTTAAATGACTTTAAATGTGGCATGGTTGTTGGTGCCAGATGGGCTCATCTGAGTAATTTCATAAAACTGGTGATCTACTGGGATTTTCACGCACAACCATCTCTAGGGTTTACAGAGAATGGTCACAAAAAGAGAAAATATCGAGAGAGGGGCAGTTCTGCAGGTGAAAATGCCTTGTTGATGCCAGAGGTCAGAGGTCAGAGGAGAATGGCCAGACTGGTTGGAGCTGATAGAAAGGCAACAGTGACTCAAATAACCAGTGGTTACAAACGAGGTATAAAGAAGAGCAGCTCTGAACACACAGCACTTAGACAGGAAGGATTTACTGAACAAATATCTTTATATATCTTATATGTCTTATATTTCTCTTTTATTTATGTTATTTTCTATGATGTATATGTGAATATTCTGCAAATATAACACTATCTTTGGCTGTAGGAGATCTGAGCTGTGGTTGAGCTGTGGTAGCATTTATTCGACAGGTCACCAAAGCAAAGTTGGCACAGGGAATTGACAGTGACGCTCTTCTAATCACACATCAGAGAAATCAAGTTGAAAATTGCGGATTTTAAAGTGGTTTGAATGGACGGAGATCTGTTACGCAGTTTTTGCACCTTCAACCGCCATTAAATGGTTGAATTAAACAACACAGAATGAAAGTATCATTCTCATGCCAAATCAAGAAGAAAAATTGGTTAAGTGGGTGTTTTTAATTACTTTTTCTGGTGTCCGCCTATTCTCCTGGTTATTTAAAGGGGATGGGAGGCACTACTACTATATACTCCCTCTAACAAGGGAAATGACTTGGAAGTTGGATTTGAAAAGCATGCCCCCAAAACCATGTTTGCACTTATACCATGTGTCTATGTCAGGGTTTCACAAACTTGGACTCAAATGCAGATCAGTTATTGCCTCCAAATAGATCTTTCATTTTTTCAGGAAAAACAAACAAAGGTAGGTTGGTTGTTTCCAAAACAAAAAGGCACCAACAGGTTCTCTGATAATCCAAAAAACACAATAGGCAAAAAAACTCAGATAGAAAATCCACGGATTAATCTCAGATACAAAGTGGCAGGCTGCGGAACAGGAACAGAGGCTGGGCAAACATGAAAGATTTCAAAGAATCAGAGAGCGAACAGAGGAAGTGGTGGTGCTTGCGGCCCGGACCACATTCTCCACACCAGCTGCTGTCCCCCCACAACCTCAACCGGCAGGATCCATTCCTGCCCCAGTGATGAAGGCAGCCGTGGCCCTAACTCAGACCCCTTCCCAGATCCCCGCCAGGATCCCTGCCCAGATCCCAACCTGGTTTCCACCTCAGGTTCTGCCCAAGTTCCTGCCCCAGTGATGAAGGCAGCCGTGGCTCCAACCCAGATCCTTGCTCAAGTCCCCGCTCTGGTCTCCACCCAGTTCCCTGTCCAAGTTCCTGCCCAAGTCTCCACCCTCACCCCAGGTTCATCTCCAACACAAACTGCAGCTCCACCACCTGGCGAACCAGCCCCTGAACCCAAGTCCGTGCCTGGACCAGTCCCTGAACCCGAGTCCGAGCCTGAACCAGCCGCCGCACCCAAGCCCGAGCCAGCCTCTGGGCCGGAACTCCCCCTGACTGTGCACCCTGCCCCCAAGCCTCCCCTGCCCCATCAACAGTCCATTAGAGGAGGGGTACTGTCAGGTCTCTAGGGTGAACTTGGTGCACCCACTGGACTTTCTAATGAACTGCAGGAGGGTTTTTTCTGTGTCTCTGGTTTTGCCCACTGCCCTGCCTCCTCCTGGAAACTTCACATTCAATCAGTTCATTTTTGTCACCTGTTGCGGTTTAGTTCTGTTGTCTACTATTTAAGCCCCACCACTTCATCTGTTCGTTCTCTGATTCTTTGACCATGTTTGTCCAGTCTGTACCTCTGTTCCTGCCGCCTTGTATCTGAGATTATTCCATGGATTACCTATCTTTTTTGCTTAATGTTTTTGATTTTTAGAGAGCTTGGTGGTGCCTTTTATGTTGTTTTTTCTGAAGAAATAAAAGTTTGTAAAGCCTGACAGTCTATGTCAGTTAGGGCTCTTAGATCCAGAATGGATATGCTCTCTAAGGTGTTGTGGGCTCTTTTACAGGTCCTTCATAAAGCAGGGATGAAGTCATGGCAAACTCCATAGGTCTCAGCGTCTTGGTCCCCATAAACCACTTTAAGGTGACGTTTCTGGCATACTTAATTAATTTCCCCATCCCTTCAGGTGCGTTAACTAGAGGAGGTGAGGTAATAATATCTAACACTGTATTGTTTAACGTTTTATTCCAACTGTGCAAGCAGTATTCCCAACAATCCCATACAGCAGGTCCAGAGGATTGTGGGACAGGATGGGCCGTCAGAGCGATTCAGGAGGTACTCTACCCGAGACCAGGACCCGTTATTGGGCAAAGGTTTCACTCCCAGTACCCAGCACATCACGTTGTAGACGTCCACTGTTCGTATCGGAGCAGCCCGAACATTCTGCTTGAAGCCTGAATGAAATTAAGTACACATTAAAATCAATAATAGATATATTACCACAAAATAGATGCATAGGCATAACAGATATACATTTAGGTTCACTTTTACTTAAAATTACAAATTCCATCTGCTTTCCTTTAGGACATAATTTACTGTGAAGCAGGCTGTTGCTTAATTGATAAAACAGAGGAAAAATGAAATGTCCAGCTTCTACGGTGAAAACATGTTGTGTGTAGTGTGTTACCAGGTCCTGTTGCCAAGAAAAATCCTCTCATGTCAAGGAACTCGTTGTCGTAACCGTGCCAACCATTCTGCCATCCCGAGGGCTCACCAGTGTCATTTTTCCAGAATGGGAGTTTGTCCTTATTCTAGATTAAACACACACACACACAGTCAAGTTTCCCCCAAACTTAACTTCTCAAAACATTCTAATAAATACATTGTGATGTTACGATATGTTGCACACCCAGCGGTCCATTTTCACTAAAGGAACTTAGTTGGGTTCGTTTTCGGTGATGTGAAAGTGCACTTGGGTGCACTAAATCAGGCAGACCAAGACTTTACAAACTTTTGTGTTGTCCCTCTGGTGAGTACACAAACTCAGGTCCAAACAGACTGGAATGGATACTAATAATTTAATTTACTTTAAAGATAAACATTGTTCAAACATAGATTAGACCAATTTTGGTTCATTTAGATTGGGTTTTGCTCTGACAACAAAGAATGTTGTGAAAATAATTTTGACCAGGGTAACATTTCAAAAATGTTCAAATAACTACATGGATTAATATATTTGGTGGTCATTTTGGAACTGTTGTGAAGAATCTTATTAGTCTTACAAACGTCTATTGTACAAATGAGTAACAAGCTGTTTCGTGACTGATTTTGGCTCAGAGCTCAATGTACAATACTGTGTGTCACCCCTGGATGTCTCACTCGTGCACACATGCATGCAGATTTGTTACACCCTAGACATATCTGTTCTATCCCATTTTCAGGGTGTGGATATCATACAACAAAATACCCTCAAGGGACATATCCTAAGCTCAAATAAAGTAAATGCTCCATCATGTTCATCATGTTTTACCTCTGCAATGAACCAGCCTGGCTCAGCCACCAGCGTCAGAGGGGAAACGAACTGTCCTCCTTTGTAATGGAGACGTTCAGGGATCTCCTGTCTGGCATAGACACGCATATTAGGGACCTTGGACAATGCAGCAAACACCTGGCATAACACACACACACACACACACAACAAGTATTAACAGGAATAATCATTTGTCAAACTAACCACACAAACCATACTGTATCAGCAGTACCTATGTAATAGGATTTTCCCATTTCACACGCATGTGTAAATGCACATTAACAAGAATGTACTTTATTGTGTGTGCTGGAGGTGTGTTATTTTAAATTAAATATGCACCCATGTAAATTGTTGAGTCATGCAGGGCTAATTTTGCCTGTCTGCGGAACTTATTCCTACCTCTTGCTTCTTGAAACACCAATTTGAACTATAAGTTCTGCCATTTACTGCTA
The DNA here is from genome assembly GCA_036785175.1 of Eupleurogrammus muticus. NCBI lineage: Eukaryota > Metazoa > Chordata > Actinopteri > Scombriformes > Trichiuridae > Eupleurogrammus > Eupleurogrammus muticus. The sequence continues at coordinate 11,746,503 of JAYKQN010000004.1, read as the reverse complement.
GGTTTGGTTTCAGAACCTTTGTTTAAACCCAAGGTAAAGCAGTTACCACTAATCGGGAGAACAGCAGTTTGTTCCCCAGGTCCTGAAGTCAGCATATAAAAGTATTTATGGGCAAGAACCTTTACCCCGAATAGCTTCCACTGCACTATTTGTGTGTGAATGGCAGCCACCATCATCAGTGTATGAATAAGGGTGAATGAACACCCTGTTGAGTGGTCAAAGGACTGGAAAGGTGCTGTACAAATTAAGTCCATCTACCATAATCTTAATTACAAAGAGCTGAAAACACAGATTCCAGTCCCTACCTGTTGGTACTTGTTTTCTTTGGGCCACAGATTGACCACTGGTCCTCTGTCCATCATCTTGAGAATGTCTGAAATATTAATATACTTGTCCAGTTCTATGACCTTCTCCATCCACTGGATCTTTGTCATGCCATGGTCTGAAAACAGCACAATGTTGAGCTGTTTCACCAGGTTCTTCTCCTGCAAGAATATCATGAGCAACAGATGAAACTACACCACAAGAGAAGAGAAGAATATGGCAGCTGTAATTGTAACAATTTTAGCGATAGTACATACTTTGATTTTCTTGTTGAGTGTCTGCATGGCCAGGTCCAGCCGTTGCACAGCTGCTTGAACCTGATAAGAGTCAGGACCAAAGTGATGGCCCTCCACATCTATATTCTCATAATATATGGCTGCCATGTCCGCCTGACCTGCCCTGCACGCACACACATGCACACAACACTCCTGTGTTCATATTGAGAACTATACATTCTGGTTTATTGTAAAATATGTCTGGCTTTAAAATATCTGGCTATATAATATATGTCTTATTCTGCTTGTTTTTTTATTTCACAGCAGTCGAGGCAGTCAATTTGACAACTCAAGATAACCAGATCATCCGATGATACATGACAGATGCGGGTCATTGTGTTCTTACTTCAGCTTGTTGAGAGCATTCTCTATTGAGTCTGTGAAGTTTTTGTCAGAGGGGTTGTAGACGTAATGTTCACAGAAGGATGGGCGAACACCTAAAATCTCCACCTCGCAGCCTAAAGAAAGAGACACACACACACACACACACACATCCCTCAACCTTATTGTAATTGAACTTTATCACTGGGAATTTGTGCTCAGAAGCCTGTGTAGGTGGTTTATCGCTTGAGTTACAGTAGGATTTAATGGTGTCATCTATCAGAGAGGCCCAGCAGAGGCACGGCACATACCGCGTATAATTGGCTTCCACAGGAATGCTCAACCTACTTCTAGCACATTTTACTGTATATTGAGAACGGTGTTCAAAAAGCTGACTTTGATATATAATAGTGATCAATATTTCAGATCAAGGTCTGCTTGTGAGACATGTAATGCTCCATGAGGGTCAAACATGTGTACTTGCCAGGTTAGTCAGTGCTCTGCATTTTAATGTTTCAGAAGCATGTTTTAAAAGCATAAGCATCTTTAGAGATGCTTTGCAACTGAAATTGAATGTGATAGACATTTTTTTACTTCCACTAACTTTTCCATCATTCATTTATTTTAAATGTGTCGCCGAGGCCGCAAATCCGGACTCCTATGGTGACAACCTGAGCACCTTTGTGTATAGAGGTCAACACAGAGGAAGATACCGACATAGAGGTCAACACAGAGGAAGATACCGAGACCGTGGAAGGTCTCACAAAATTGGAACTTTTTACCAGGAAACCATGGAAAGGCCCCGGGCAGCTACAAATAAAAGGCCTTACATGCGTCGGTGGGTGCAAAGAAGAATGCCTAAATTGATACCTGAGGTTAAAACCTCTCCACCAAAGGCTATGGTGGAACAGGAGGTCGAACTCCCCCTAGCGGCCAAATCAAGTATAATGGAAAGATTAGGACCTAAAGTAGAAACAAGATCAAAAGAGAAGATAGACTACAGTGAACCAGAAATAACTATGATACTAGAAGAAGAAGAAACAGTCGTTATGAAGACTCCCAAGGGACCAGAATTGGCAACGGAGGATGAAGTGTTTATCATCGATGCTTGGAACGTAATGTCACCCATTCCTGATATGGAGGAAGTATCAACAACGGTCGAAAGAAAGAGGAAGACCGCGCCTGAGTCACGGGGTTGGAAGCTGAAGAGAAATATGCAGTAAGGGGAGACAAGGAGGGTGATTAAAAGTTAAAATTGAATTGTGAGTATGAAATGTTATTATAAATCATTGTGTTTAAAAATAAGATGTAAGAATGGATGCAAAGGCTGAAAGCTAATGATATTTGATATTATAAATTCTGCAGTCAGAACCGGCAGATATTTCCCCCCTGTGTAGGGTTTTGGTGAAATCTGACAGAATGAAATGTATCAAATACAAAGTGCTTTAAAGGAAAGTACCCAAAACAACAGATACAGCAGGTGTGTTTAATGTGGCACTGAAACTTGTCACTGTGCAATAGGCACGGTATTTATGCTAACTTTTTAATTTTTGTCTATGAGTCAAAGAACAATAGGCCACATGTGATTTGTTCGCACTGCCATTTTCTATGATTTGACAAAAAGCTAGCCTAAGCGTCACTCTGTTGATAAGAAAGGTGCTTTCCATGGAAGGATCAGTAAAAGATAAAAGGTAAATTCCTGTGATTCATTTATATAACTGATTGTAACTGAAGCTAATGATAAGTTGATAATCAATGTATGCTAAAATAATGAAAAATGAAAATGAACTTGCAAACTATGAAGTATAAAGGATGATAAGGAAGATATCATCAATGATGGAAAACCACCTCCACCCCATGCAGGACACACTGTCTGGACTGACGAGCTCCCTCAGCAACAGACTTATCCATCCAAAGTGTCTGAGTGAGCGATATCGGAAGTCCTTCCTTCCTACAGCTGTCAGACTGTACAACAAGTACAGCTCTCAGTAACCCCCCCCCCCCAACAGAAAAAATGGACAGTACTTTTTAAATTTTTAAAAAACATTTTTGTAACTTTTCTAACTGCTGCTGTAGCACTGTAAATTTCCCCACTGTGGGACAATAAAGGAGCTATCTAATCTAATCTAATCTAATCTAATAAAAGTGTGATTAAAATGTCATTGTGTAAAATGGAAATGGGGAAGGGAAAGTTGCAGAGGAAAGTACCGGAGTCAACAGATACAGAGGGTGTGTTTAATATGAGGCACTGAAACTTGTCACTGTGCCAATAGGCACGGTATTTATGCTGACCTTTTAATTTTTGTCTATGAAGCAATGAACAATAGGCCATATATGCGTCGTCGCGAGGCCATGTTCTGATGAATCGGCAAAAAGCTAGCCTAAACGTCACTCTGTTGGGGAAAAAGGTGCTTTCCACAGCAACTCCCATCCACCAATGAAATAATATGTGACCAAATAAGGGACAGTTTAAGAGTATAAAAACCCTAGACTTTTAGAGGAAGAAAGCTCTTTTTGGGTTGCATGGGGACACTGCGACACTCTGAACAACGATCCAAATTGACTAAAGAAAAACGGAAGATTCTTGGATGCTACGAGGCAACAAGCTAATGGCCTTTGGCCATTAGCCTTCAACAACGAAGACTCAAGATCTGGGTATGAGCTGGAACTCATACACCCATCATCATTCCAACAACTCTGAACTTAAACTTCTCTCCAACCACCTGCCAAGACGACGCTAACCCTTGAAAGCTGTTTTGCCAGAACGCGGGGATTTGTGAGTAGTACAGAGTTAGGGGATTTAGAGATAGGTTAGGGAAAGAGATATGATTTGTGATTAATTGTTGATTTATAAACCCCTTTTTATTTTTTACTTAATTTGTATTTGCTGAACGCTCTTGCATATCTTTAATAAAGCACTCTATCTGCATTTAAAGTAAAGCCTATTAGCTTTATTGTGTGAATATTTGGGTGTTTTTAAAGGATTTTAAGCCTCTCCTCAATGACGTAAAATTAACCAGTTCTGTGTGTCTAAGTCAAGTCCATAGATGAAGGCTCTTGTAGGTTGATCTAGACTTTGAAATTAACATTCCCTTAACAATAAAAGTATACTTATTGTTTAAACAGATTCCAGCAAATATAACAACTGTTACCGTTCAGGAAGAAGCTGTCGTTAACTAAGGGGTTTTACCTGGTATCCCTACTATCAGGCTCAATAGGGGTGCCGGTGTAAAGGTAGAGGGAAGCCCTTAGGAAGGAGGCAGTTAGCAGGCTGGGCGAGTTCTTCCGCCCCAGCCAAAAGTTAATAAATCAGAATCCTGTTCATGTGTCTCCAAGCAGGCTGATTTCAAACCACTTTAAGGTGTGGCTGGCCTGGTGTTCCTGTACCGGAGTTCCAGGGTAACAACTTTGGCGCCCAACGTGGGGCCCGATCGAGATCGAGAGACTGAGGGGTCCACCCGGTTCCAGTGCTGGTTCCAGATCCTGACCAAGAGCCGAGGGCAGCCGAGGTCTCCGGAGGTCCGAGTCCCGTGAAGCCTGACACCAGGAGGTGTCAGCAAAGGAGACGAAGAGCAATCAGGTGGCAGGAGCCCCTGAGGTGCAGCAGATGTGGTTCAGGAAGAACCACCAACCGACGTTCTCTGGAAAGAGAAACCCACGACCGAGATCGGGGGTAGGGTTGAGAACCGAGACCCCCGAGACAGGACGAGAAGTCCTGTGAAAGAGCCTGAAGGTCAAGAAGGCTGCTAGCGTGGCTCTCATCCGGCCGGTGGGAGAAGAAAAAGCAGCTATGGCCGCCTCAAGCCAGCCCCAGGAAGATCTGGCTGAGACAGACCAGACCCTGGGGTCTAAAGCCATAATGGTAGTACCTTGGCTCGATGAATGGCAGACCCTGAAGCCCAATGCAAAGCTATTACTAGAAGCTTTGCATGTGACCGAACAAGACTACAACGAATCACAGAATCCAGATGACGACACATACTGGGTGTCAGAACCAGATGGCACCTGGGATGTGGCCCTTAAAACAAAGAAGATGACCGCAGACAACCGAACCAGAGCCTGGTTAGGGTGGGCAGCGTCGCATCTCCTACAACTCCCTTGGGTGAAAAGGAGGATGGCGATATGTAGTCCCGACGAAGATTACGACGGGGACATCAAGCTGATACACAAGCTGACAGGCTGGGGAAAGCTGTTGATCAACAAAGACAAGAAAAGTAGTAGAGAACCAAAAGACTGTCCAGCGGCAGACACACTGAGACAGTGGGCAGACCAGAACACGACAGTGACTGAACCCCCTGAGGCAGCTCCCACCGAGTACGACGGCAACAATAGTCGGCTCGGAGAAGGGAGTGAAGAAGGGAGTGAAGAATACGACAGCGATGAATCTGGGGCAGGTCAACAAAGGAAAGCACTAGATGCTTACAGTTTTGGAGACCCTCGTGACGAAGTGGTGTCAGGAATCGAGGAGGTTCGGAAGATAAGGCAGGAGCAGAAAAAGGAAATGGCCCTGTTTAAAAAAACCTGCGAAGATCTGAAGAAAGAGATAGAGAAAAGATCTATCATAGAACCTCGGCCCGAAAGATGTAACTCACATGCATCATCTCCGCAGACCCGGAACCCTATATTGACGGCACTTCTCACAGCACATGACACATCCACCCCCGCGGGGATATCTACCTCTCAAACGGCATCGGGAAAGGAACCGGTTCCAGGCCCAGCAATACCCAGGTTCGAGGCGGTAGGGCCTGTAAACCGTGAACCGGGGCATAAGAAGGCGTTGGCAAAAAACAGGCAGCACGAACAGGACAGTGATGACTCGTATGCCGCACCACATTTTACCCCGATGCACCCGGTGCTGAAAGCAAAGGGAAAAGCACAACAAGAACTAGAGGAGCCAAAACCCAGAGACTGCATGAGAATGACTAACAACACCGTTGTACAGCGGAGCTGGGAAGGCCTGAGACAATCCAGAGCAGCTGCAGCCCTAATATGGACCCTGTCAAGCCTGTTTGTGGATGAAGGACTAAGAGAAGACTGGGAAGAGATATGTGGTAAAACATATAAAGAAGAGATACGTCGAGCAAGAGAGGAACGGGCCCCTATTGGTCCAGGTGATGTTGTACAAGTACCAACACCTGACGTTAATTGGGCCGACTCTGTTCTCCATGTGCTGGACCCGTGGTTCACCGAGGAGGTGACAAGATACCAGCAGCGAGTTATGAACTCCGTGACCACGGGCCTGATGTGTGCTTGTAACCACAAATTAGAGTCGATTACTATACCCTTGATCTACTGTGGGGCACCTTTAAATTACTGGAGAGCAGTAGAAAAAGGAGTAATAGCGGCAATAAAAGAACATGACAGAATTAAAGGGGTGTGGAGCCCATTGAAGACGGTCACCATAATCTACGACCCCAGAATGAGTCCAGGAGGGTCGTATGATATGTTAAACCCAACGGAGGAAACACCATCCGTTAAACCTGTCAGGGTAACGGTCAGGCAAAGCAGCTGGCCGGGGAACGATAATTGTCGACCACCGCCAGAGCAAGGGTCGGACCGTTATAGACCGCCAACACCATACCATCCGTTTATAGTTGCAGCCACAGAACTCCCAGAGGAATCCAGGCCACCATCCAGAGCCTATATTGTAAAAAGCAGAGAGCCTGCTCCTGCCGCCACATGCCAACAACTGACCCAAGACAACCAGCAAGAGTTTACAAGTCAGTGTGGCATGGGACAGGGCAGACTGGCAACACCTAGAGGGGAGATTGGTCCAGGGGCCTGTGGGTTCGAAGAAGGGGTTCCACCGGAGCTCGAACGACCTGAAAGCCAAGGTTACCAGTCGGTACGTGAGGTCAGAGATGCCCTAGCCTCACGATGTGCCTCTGAAAGCCGCTCTCCCGTGTGGCCCTGCCAAATTCGGCCCTTAAAGGCAGCTGAGGAGGGAGGCTGGAGGCAAGAAGAAGAAAGTGGGGGCTCCGATGAAGGCATGGAGGTAGCCAGCGACAATGGCTGGCTTATAGCCCACAGACAACCTGACAAAATGAAGATGACAACTTACAACAGGCCTGTCAAAAAGCCACCAGCGTACCATAATCCTGGAGAAGCTTTATCAAGACGAGCTAGATGTCCGGAATGGGGCCCTTTGAAGGCAAGGGATGGCCGACACACTTACGTGCCATCAGTCAACCAAACGATGGTAGAGCCCCCCGACAGCTGGAACGGGAAAATGAGGGAATTAGTGGACGGAGATGAAGAGTACACCTATGGTGATTATTGCAATATAGCCAATATGCCACCGTACGCGAAATTGGCACAAGATACAACAATAACTGAGACATACAGAAGAAGCTACCTGGAGATAGCACATGATTCTCTGCTGAGAAAGATCAAGCCCAGAATAGTGGTTGCGGTAAAAGAAGCAGCAGAAATGGAGCATGGGTCTGATGATGAAGATTTCATCCCAGTCAGACCGAAGAAAAAAGAGAAAATTCCACTGGAAGTGGAGGAAATCCCGCTCGAAGCTGCCTTGCCAGAAGCACCAAGGGGACGACGCCGGCACAAGGCTAGTCCTACTCCCTCCCGCAGAAGTACGATCCGCGACAGATCACCTCCCTCAGATAGCAGTGAAGATGACAGAAGAGAGAGGGCGAGGTCGCTTAAAGACCTGAATGGGCTAATAACCCTTATTCGACCACAAGGCGCGGGAGAAGCCCCAAAGAATTATCTTTGTGACACTTGGAGAATGGTTAACCAGCAGCATGTGAGCGAGCAAGTAAAGAGGCTGTGGATAGGCAAAGTAATGCAGATCCAAGTACCAGCCCAACAAACCGCTCAAGAATTCTATGAATTAGTGACGATGGGAGAAGGTGATGATGAAGACGCTAAAGCCCATCGACTCAATCGTAGACTGAGGGCGGGAGAAGATCTAGCCACGCTTTGGGCCAGTGAAAGCAGTGAAATTCCTCCAAAGAGAGCCATAGCATTCCTGGGAAAGGTCACAGACGTGCTTCCCGGGGCGAATGAATTCAAACGCATGCACCACTCAGCACATAACGACACAGATATAAGGAAAGCAGTGGTAGCGTTTGATTGCTTAAACAAAAGCCTGAAGCAGCAAAGAGCTGGAAGGTCCTGACTAACGGCTCAGCTCCGACGAGTCATTTTGGAGCGTGCTTACTGGGTAGGAAACGAGATCTATACCAATATAGAAGGGGAACCCTACCTAGTAGATACAGGGGCCACTGTATCTATGACTCGTCGAAAATTAAGACCAAAAGGCACGCTTGAAGTGATGATGGCCGATGGGAGAAAAACAAGACTGCCATATGCCATATGGTTAGACAAAGTGTGGGTGCTAGGTCCACAAAACCTGGTGTCCTTAAATGACTTGGATGATCCTAAAAACATAGAGAAACGACTGATTGAGCTTAGGCTCAAACCCAACAAAGTTCGATGGTTCAAAGAAGTTGATGTGACGGAGACAATGGAGCAAAAGATCCAAGCCAGTGACCTGTCCGCAAATGGAAAAAGAAGATTGCGGAAAATTCTGGGGAAAGCAGTAGTTGCAAGGTTTAAAAATGATTGCGGTGCCTTAAGTCATGAATATGCACATGTTATACTCGGGGGAGTACATCCACCTGTGCGTCAATACCCGATTAATCCTAATGCAGTTGAAGAAATGGATCTTATCGTATCCGAGCTGCTGGAGCAGGGAGTGGTCCGAAAAGAGCCGAATCCCATCACCAACAGTCCCATACAGGGTGTGCAGAAGTCTGTGGTCAGTGGAGGAGGTTGGAGAGCGGTGATCAACTTTAAAGCCTTAAACAGAAGAACAGTGGCTAACCGAGCCAGCCTCATAAATCCACAAGGCACGCTGAAGACACTGCAAGTGAAAAAGTATAAGACCTGTATTGATCTGGCAAATGGTTTTTGGTCACTACCCCTTGCTGCAGTTTCACAGCCAAAGACAGCGTTCACTCATAAATGCACGTCCTATTGCTGGACTCGCCTGCCACAGGGTTACAAGAACAGTCCCAATGTCTTCCAAGAGGCTCTGATGAAAATCCTAGAAGGCATTGGAGTGACAGTGTACATCGATGATGTATACTTCGCAGATGACGATGAAGAAATTCACCTGAATTGACTCCAAGAGGTGGTTGAACGCTTGTCCAAGTCAGGACTGAAGCTAAATTTGAAAAAATGCCAGTTAGCACAACTGGAGGTGAACTATTTAGGGTTCACCGTGTCAACAGAGTTGGGCCTGGCGGTGAGCTACCGAGAAAAGATAACCCAAATAAGAGCACCAGAATCAATAAGAGACCTCCAAAGTATACTAGGCTTATGCAACTACGTCAGAGACCATTTAAGGGGGTATCAAAAATTGGCAAGACCCCTATATCAGAAATTAAGAAAATGCCAGAAGGAAGAAGGTGAAGCAGAAGTATTGGTTTCTGGTAAAAATGGGTGGACATGGACGGCAAAGGATCAAGAACATCTTAAAGCTCTACAAAGGGCAATCTCCGAAGCAGAAACACTGGAGCCAAGACAAGTTGAAAGCAGTCTGAAAGCTACCATCCATTGTGATGAAGACAATGCAGTGGTAGTAGTCCAAAATGAAGGCGGTGGGATGATAGCACTTTGGAGCTACGTCCTGACATCAGTGGAAAAGAAGTTCATGCCTGAAGAAAAAGAATTAGCTGTCCTTGCAAGATATTGGGGAGCCTTGAAGGAATTGGCTCAAGGACCACCGATTAAAGTCGAGACGCAAAGTGCAGTACATCGTTACCTCAGGAAAGGGACCGTGGAAAGCACCAAAGCGACCAACACAAGATGGGCAAGATGGGAAGACATCTTGCTCGATCCAGACCTAGAAATAGGACCGGCTGGCCCTGTTTCGAATAAAAAGAAGACCCCAAAGGCGGAAAGTACAGAAAAAGAATGGGAGCTGTACACTGACGGGTCCAAAAAGGGCCATGATGAGAAGGCCTATTGGGGCTATATTTTGAAGAGAAATGGAAAAGAAGAAACTAGACAAAGAGGAAAAGTCGCAGGCACTGCACAGACCGGAGAAGTCACCGCTGTGGTAGAAGGCCTGTTAGAGCTGGAAAAACGCAAGATTAAGCAAGCCAAAATAATCACAGATAGCTTTTATTGTGCTCAGGCACTAAAAGAAGACCTGGAGATTTGGCTTGAAAATGACTTTGAAGGTGCTAAGGGCAAACCAATAGCTCATAGTGACCTGTGGAAAAAGATAGCTGAGCTAAAAATGAACATGGACCTTGAAGTGGTGCACCAGAGGGCACACACTACCAAAGGTGAACATTGGCGGGGTAATGCCGAAGTCGACCAATACGTGCAAGCACGTAGGGTACTACTAACGGGGGCAAGAGGATGGGAAGACTCTGCAAAAGGAAGAGTCGTTCCCGAAAACTGCGTGGAGGAGGTGATATTGGCAGTCCATGAGGACATCGGTCATGCCGGTATATTACCAACACGTAAAGGGCTGGAAAAGATGCAACTTTGGATCCCAGAGAAACGAGTTAAAAAAGTCCTCAGAGATTGCCAAGTATGTGGGCAATACAACGCAGGACGGAAAGGGCAGCGTATGGTTGGTCAAACCATCAAAAGCTCAATCCCGTGGGGGTCAGTCTGCATGGATGTAGCTGGACCTATGGGAATCACAGGCAAGAAGGGAGAGCGCTATCTGCTGGTAATGGTCGATTCTATGTCGGGGTATGCCATAGCAAAACCCACAAGAAGAGCAACAGGCAGCAGCGTAGCGTCTCTCCTGGAACAAGCCTGTAGCGCACTCGGTGTTCCCAAAGAACTCTGAACCGACAATGGTACCCATTTCAAGAATGCTGTTGTCGATAACTGGTGCCAGAAACATGGAGTGCAGAGAATCTATTCACCCCCTTATACGCCACAAGCTAACGGGGTGGTAGAAAGAACAATAGCATTAATAAAGAATTGGATAGCGAAGAACGCAAATGATAAAGAATGGAGCACCAGAATGGTTGAGTTGGGGGGAGCACTAAATGATCGTGTGAGAGAAGGCCGCCCACCACCTGCGCAAGAGTTGAACGAGAGGCCATACCGAGCCGTTGAGATTGGGAGGAAGGTACCTAAGCTAGAGGCGGGTCCTAACTCAAGCTACCCAATCAAAGTGGGGCAGAAGGTGTGGATAAAAGCAAGGGCACGCCCAGAAGGAGTGGCAGTGTATCCTAAATACGACCGACAAGATGAATTAATGGAGATTCTTGACCTCAACACAGTGAGGACAAGAGATCACGGGATCCAAGGAGTGGAGCAACTGAAACCAGTACCGATCTAGAGAAGTAACCAGGAAGCCGAAAGACTGATGGCTTCAAGAACACAGAACCTGCCATCCTGGATACAAGTAGCTAATATCCAAGGAGTGGTTGTCTTGAGGAGAGGGCATCAAGAAGTTTGGGTAGGAAGAGCAATCACCAAATTAAATTTTGCTAAAAAGAATTATATAAATGAATGGGAACCTGAGCCCATACTCTGGAGGATAGCTCCGGACGGAGTATGCGTAAGCTGTGGAGCATTATCACCGCTCCCCATAGCATGGAATGACCCAGGCAACGAGAGAATTACGAGGGTGCCAGGCCGAGAGAAGGATAGTATCTACGGGCTAGACGGAACCACACCTGGTCCTGTCAAGGTCACCGATGCAATGATATGTCCTTCCTGTCGGGTAGAACGACTACCCCGACTGAAGGTCATTACACAATGGAATCTTGGTCCTGTTGGCTGTCAGTGTTGTTGGACTGGAGCTGAGATAGTCCGATGCGGAAGATGCGAACTCGAGGTGAGATCTGGAAGACTCCGAGAGGTCTGCACAGCTGAAGGTTGGCAGGTCCGTAAATTCTCCAACCCGTTGATGATCCTGAACCAGTTACCCCCTGACACGGAGGACTGGTCAGGAGGAGCTATGGGAGGACGAATGACAGCCATGGAGGGGGCGACGGCGCCGCCCTTTGCCAGCTGCTGTACACTGGTCCTGCAAACGGGATGGATAGAAACCATTGATAAAGGATGGCCATACACAAATTTAGAAGAAACCCGAGGCCTGCTGATTGGACAAACCAAAGTACGACAGCATTTCCGAATTTACCGAGAACCCGGACCCAATCATAATCCGGAAGACGACATAAATCATCTTCCAGAAGCGCTTCGGGAAATGGCAATTCAAGGAGGGTTACCCTGGAACTCCGGTACAGGAACACCAGGCCAGCCACACCTTAAAGTGGTTTGAAATCAGCCTGCTTGGAGACACATGAACAGGATTCTGATTTATTAACTTTTGGCTGGGGCGGAAGAACTCGCCCAGCCTGCTAACTGCCTCCTTCCTAAGGGCTTCCCTCTACCTTTACACCTGCACCCCTATTGAGCCTGATAGTAGGGATACCAGGTAAAACCCCTTAGTTAACGACAGCTTCTTCCTGAACGGTAACAGTTGTTATATTTGCTGGAATCTGTTTAAACAATAAGTATACTTTTATTGTTAAGGGAATGTTAATTTCAAAGTCTAGATCAACCTACAAGAGCCTTCATCTATGGACTTGACTTAGACACACAGAACTGGTTAATTTTACGTCATTGAGGAGAGGCTTAAAATCCTTTAAAAACACCCAAATATTCACACAATAAAGCTAATAGGCTTTACTTTAAATGCAGATAGAGTGCTTTATTAAAGATATGCAAGAGCGTTCAGCAAATACAAATTAAGTAAAAAATAAAAAGGGGTTTATAAATCAACAATTAATCACAAATGATATCTCTTTCCCTAACCTATCTCTAAATCCCCTAACTCTGTACTACTCACAAATCCCCGCGTTCTGGCAAAACAGCTTTCAAGGGTTAGCGTCGTCTTGGCAGGTGGTTGGAGAGAAGTTTAAGTTCAGAGTTGTTGGAATGATGATGGAATGGAATGATGATGTGAGTTCCAGCTCATACCCAGATCTTGAGTCTTCGTTGTTGAAGGCTAATGGCCAAAGGCCATTAGCTTGTTGCCTCGTAGCATCCAAGAATCTTCCGTTTTTCTTTAGTCAATTTGGATCGTTGTTCAGAGTGTCGCAGTGTCCCCATGCAACCCAAAAAAAACTTTCTTCCTCTAAAAGTCTAGGGTTTTTATACTCTTAAACTGTCCCTTATTTGGTCACATATTATTTCATTGGTGGATGGGAGTTGCTGTGGAAAGCACCTTTTTCCCCAACAGAGTGACGTTTAGGCTAGCTTTTTGCCGATTCATCAGAACATGGCCTCGCGACGACGCATATATGGCCTATTGTTTTTTGACTCATAGACAAAAATTAAAAAGTTAGCATAAATACCGTGCCTATTGCACAGTGACAAGTTTCAGTGCCACATTAAACACACCTGCTGTATCTGTTGTTTTGGGTACTTTCCTTTAAAGCACTTTGTATTTGATACATTTCATTCTGTCAGATTTCACCAAAACCCTACACAGGGGGGAAATATCTGCCGGTTCTGACTGCAGAATTTATAATATCAAACATCATTAGCTTTCAGCCTTTGCATCCATTCTTACATCTTATTTTTAAACACAATGATTTATAATAACATTTCATACTCACAATTCAATTTTAACTTTTAATCACCCTCCTTGTCTCCCCTTACTGCATATTTCTCTTCAGCTTCCAACCCCGTGACTCAGGCGCGGTCTTCCTCTTTCTTTCGACCGTTGTTGATACTTCCTCCATATCAGGAATGGGTGACATTACGTTCCAAGCATCGATGATAAACACTTCATCCTCCGTTGCCAATTCTGGTCCCTTGGGAGTCTTCATAACGACTGTTTCTTCTTCTTCTAGTATCATAGTTATTTCTGGTTCACTGTAGTCTATCTTCTCTTTTGATCTTGTTTCTACTTTAGGTCCTAATCTTTCCATTATACTTGATTTGGCCGCTAGGGGGAGTTCGACCTCCTGTTCCACCATAGCCTTTGGTGGAGAGGTTTTAACCTCAGGTATCAATTTAGGCATTCTTCTTTGCACCCACCGACGCATGTAAGGCCTTTTATTTGTAGCTGCCCGGGGCCTTTCCATGGTTTCCTGGTAAAAAGTTCCAATTTTTTGAGACCTTCCACGGTCTCGGTATCTTCCTCTGTGTTGACCTCTATGTCGGTATCTTCCTCTGTGTTGACCTCTATACACAAAGGTGCTCAGGTTGTCACCATAGGAGTCCGGATTTGCGGCCTCGGCGACAAATGTCAGTATTGCTGATCTGACAGCAAAGTGGCTGCCGTTGGCCTGTTATATAAAAAATAATGATAAATTTATCACTAAGCTAAGCTCCATCCCAGAAATGGACAGGTGTTTGAAAAAAAATGCTTTCTCGAATGAACTCCATCATTAGCAACCCACTTTCTGACTATGAGGTAGTTCAGCGGTACATTTTCAAACACAGGCGGTTCCACCAAGCTGCAGGACTAAGCAGCAGGAAGTCCATGTTGGTACTTAGTGACAATAAGAAGTCAGCCTGATTTAACCAATGAATTTCACATGCGGCGGTCTACACTTAATATGCAACATTAAGCCATGTAAATAGTTGGCATTCTCTGGCACATGCACAGGTTGCTGCTTGCAGCTTTAAAGTATCATGTCTTTGATTGATATTATGATCATCATACAAACGTTCCTTTATGTATGTATATTCTTCTGATGACTGTAGGAGAGTGACTGCTTATACAGATGTTCTTTTATGTGATGCATGGCACATTTGCATATAGACAATAATATTTCATATTCTCTTGTAGAAAGACAGTAAGAGAAAGAAAGAAACTTGCCTTTGCAGTCTGAAAAACATCACCTATACATGCAGAAAGCTTTGGGTCTGAGACTTGTCAGCCTTGTAGGTACTCACCAGGCCAGTAGTACATGAAAACCTTCTTTCCAAGCTTCTGCAGGGTGACCCATAATGGTTCTGATCCATCCCACCAAAGAGGCAACAGGCTGTCAGGATTGGTCCCAATGAGGAACTCTTTCTTAGAGGCTTCATCCCACATGTAGTTTCCAGTCATCTGATGAACATCACAGTGACGGCCTGACAAAAAAAAAAAAAAATGGATGCAGTACCAGTAGTTGCAGGTCTACTCTTGTGCCTTGTGGTCAAGTGATTAATCACACTGCAGGCCGGAAAATTGTTTTTTACTAATGATATGGTAAGACAGTGTGGACACACACATGCACCAAACATTGTCATTATGTGTGTATGTATGTATTATGTTATGCGACTGACAGCAATTTTTTGAAGAAAAAATATGTTTTAAAAAATGTCTATCTTCAGGCAGAGCATGGAATTCAGATATTCTTTATGGGAAAATTTAATTTAAGTATGTTACAAAAAAAGGAGCCTTTGCCCTTTGTGCCAGGGGAAGGGTTGATGATGTCAAACCTTTCATACTGGACACTCTCCATAAATACCTATGATCAAACACATCAGCTCGGCTCCTGTTTGCAGACTTTGCATCTGCCTTGAACACTCTTACAACAGTGGTCCCCAAACTACAGCCCGCAGGGTGGATACAGCCCACCTCCACATTTGGTCCGGCCCCCTGAACAATACCAGAGAGCATTTTGATTTTTTTTTTATATACTGTTATCTTCATGACAATTAGGCAGTCATAAAGTCTTATATTTTTGTAGATTGTGTATAAAAGAATATTGTTATTTTACCAGCCCTGAAAATTGCAAAAAGACACGCTTATAAAGCACAGTTTAATCTGTAAAGCAATCAGTTACACGGAAGATGGAAATCCAGCAGCCGCGAAAGAATTTAAGATTAAGATGAAAGAAGCAGCTGAGTTTCCGCGGACATAAGGCAGGTGGCACGAGGTGGAGGAAAGACTCGATCAGTGGATCATCGAGCAAAGAATGAGTGGGAGAAGTGTTTCAACAGTCACCATTCGATTAAAGGCAGTAAAGCTAGCAGAAGAAGTGAAAATCAAATTTCTGTCTTGCAGCTTTTGTTTCATGAAACGATGCAATTTTTCCATCACGACCAGGACTACTACTAACTTCCAGCGCATTATAACGCATCATTTTTATGGAGCTGCACTGCATGGAAAGTAAAGTAAGTGAAGCTGGCATGTTTGATGGAGATTTAGCTGCTGTTGGAATCAGAAACAGAGGATGAGGACTTTGATGGTTTGATTGATGACATTGCCCCGCTCTGTTTTTAAATACGCACACTTGTGTGCTTTTTTTTTATCTGTGTGTTTTACCATGCCCACGATGATTAAAAAATGTTAGTACTTTGTAATCAATACTTAAATAAAGCACAACCAAACTCAGTTTTGCATCCGCTCTATTTTTGTATATACCTATTTATATATCTATATATAAAACCTGTGCCCTATAGTTAGGTGCCTTGTGTGTGTTAAATACAGGTAAAGATACAATTTTTTCCTGGCTTTTTTCTGTGAAGAACCCAGAGAGGGATATTTGATTGTGGCTTTCTGGAAAACAATATATATATATATATATATATATATATATATATATATTTTTTTTTTACATTTGGGCAATCCTGCAATCGTCAATCAACTTTTTCTGTTACAAACTGACCCCAGCCCCTCATCAAAGAAGGGAAAAGTTATGTGGCCCTCACAGGAAAAAGTTTTGGGACCCAAGCCCTACAACATCCTGACAAAAAAACATCATTGATTGTTCTTCAGCTAATTCTGTGGTTCATAGAATTTTCAACATGGTTAGGACATACTGTACTACATGCCAAGTTTCTTTTCAGATACTGTATCTACTTCTACTACCATTATCCTATATCTGTGTTTTATCATTACTAATACAAATTGTGGAAACAAAAAACATGGTACTCCGTTTTTGTTAAAAAAAAAAAAAAAAGGTACAAAGACCAAATTAACTAGTAAAATTGGATAACTGTATGTGAATGGATTGATTATACCAACATTCCAAACTCTATGCAGTGGTTAGTATGTTTTATTTAAAGCCACTGATTAGATGGAGCTATGCTGGGTGAGTGAAAATGACGTGTTCTATGAGACCATAAAGCTTTATTCTGGTTCTCTGAACTACAGTACCATAACCATTGGGTCTAAAGTTTATTTTGATGTGACATATAAAGCACAGATATTGTTCTCTAAATATCGCTTTTGGTATGAAGGCTGAATACTTATTTACTTTTATAATAAGTCTCACAAGGAAAAGATAAATCATTATAAATCCATGACGTGTGTGTGTGTGTGTGTGTGTGTGTGTGTGTGTGTGTGTGTCTTCAGCCAGGAGAATGTGCTCCATCAAAACATGCACATCAGCACATCATCAGGCTCCAAAGCTCACATCCTGCTGGCCAGAAAGGACTATTGTTTTTAGGGCTTTGTAAGATGAGGGACTGCTACGCACTGGCATGCATCACAGACACACACACACACACACACACACACACACACACACACACACACACATACACAGACACACGCCATAGTGATAGAAGGCAGTGGAGAAGAGTTGGGTCTTGGGGCAGTTTTGAAAGAGCAGGGGGGGAGGGGAGTTCCAGAGCTGCTCTAGAGAAGGCAATATCAACTATATTTTTAAGCATTTTCATTGCATTTGTAACTATAGAAAAGTAACAAAACTCTGCTGAATACTAATGTATGCATCAAACACAGAGAAAACACAAAAAAAACACATGGCCTGGATTCCAAAAACTGTGCATCAAAACGTGTACTTCCATGAATTTATTTAGGTCATACCTATGTAACTCCCCCCATTCAAAAATTATGCAACAGAAGAGAGGCTCATGAATATTAATGAGACAGACCATCACTCTGTGTTTTCTTAGAGCTCCAGAGAGAAGGTGTAAAATTATGTTGGAATGATTTTTGGCTTAACCTACTAATATGTTTAGGATATTACAGTCTCAAATAAAACACTGAAAAGTGCATGATATCACCCTGTGTCATAGAGATAAATTCAAGCTGATGTTCCACAAAAGCAAGTTGTGGCATCATTTGGACTGAGCTCTTCAATCCATCTACAAACTGAAGTGCAAGCAAATGACAGATGTCAGAGACAAACTACGAAGTGGACGTCCCATGAAGACACTGTGTGTTCCTCTCTTCCTGCTGCCTTGATATTCTGCCAATAGGCTTCTTTAAAAAGTGGTTAACTACATGGCCTCAGATCTCCTACACATTGTAAATACTCTTGTCTCAGGTGTGGTGGCAGGCAGGAATACACCTTTGACTAAAATATAGATTATCACCTGTCTGCAAAAGAACAACTTTAAAGTATTCAGTGTTCAGTTTCTAGATAGATAGATAGATAGCTCCTTTATTGTCCCACAGTGGGGAAATTCACAGTACTACAGCAGCAGTTAGAAAAGTTACAAAAAACTTTAAAAAATTAAAAAAAAGAAAAATTAAAATTAAAAAAAAATTAAATTAAATTAAAAACAATATTCAGATATATACAGATATATATAAATATAAATATAAATGTATTGCACTGGTCTATGTACACAGCCCCACGGATTCTCACTGTTTTTAACTTAGAGATGAAAACTTTCCAATCTGCCATTTCCTAATTATTTCTGTAGACTGTAACTCTCTTCTTCTCGTTGTTTGTTTATTATTATTATTTTCCTCTTTCTTAATTTTAATTAATTTTTTTTTGTTTATCATATTTTTTTCTTCTTTTGAACAACTTTTTTCAAATTGTATCTTGATGCAGCGAATCTTTGATTTGTGATTTTGGGCGATACAAACAAAATTGACTTGATTTGACTTGATTATTTCTAAATGAGCTCATAACCCGATGTTGTGTCTGAATGTCCTGGCTCTCCATGTAAACTTCCCGCATATATTATCCGTCTCAAACTTTCTTTTCTGTTGTATCTTCAGTTCTGATGATTCAGCATTGTGGTTTGAGTAAGGCAGCACTGCTGCTGCTGTGTAATTAGTGCAAACTGCACAGTCAGCATTCTGCATGACTGGTCACAAGGAGGAGCGTGTCATCCAACACAATCAGTGTCACTTCACTGCATAGTCATGTCATAACTGACCAAATACAGGTTTCTTTTGATCTTCACCAGGCTTCGGCTCTGGAAATACTTCCAATTAAATAAAATGACATTTTTGATATTGTGTTAATGATGAAACCTGCTCAGATGACATTAGGGTCAGATTTTTTTTTTCAGACCTTTTGTGGAGACAGGCTTAATGGGGATGTACAATAAGAACACAACTGGACGTTTTATGCTTGGACAGTATCATAGTGTAAACGTGTATTCACATATAGAGATGCAGTACTACGGCGAGGTATTGCAGTACTCAGCATGCGCCACCAGAGGTTAGTCTCTGCAGCCTGTCCCTACAATGAGAATATGGTAATCCTTAAAAAGTCAGTCCTGGGCTGAAGTTCAGGGCTAGTATGCTTTAATTCATCTGGGTTACAGCAAAACACCAGAGCTGTTTCTTGGGTCTTCAGGAGTTCTAACATTGCATTCACACATAATCTCTCTCTCTCTCTCTCTCTCTCTCTCTCTCTCGACTACAGACAGGAGCTTGTCCTGAATCTTAAAGGAGTAAGAATTATTCAACCAAAAATAGCTCGTAACATTAAACAGACACTCCACTGCTGTGCTCGCAGCTATTTCTGCTGCCTTTACGTCACACACACACACACTATCGCTCTCTTGGCCACAGACTTGATATGTGTGTCCTGTGGTTCCTAAACACTGGGCTATTGATAACATTTTGTCAATTACTACCTTGAGATGACTTTTTCCACCTATAACAATAGTTCAATATCCATATGTTTTTATTAAAATATTTGTGCTAAATATTGTGTAATGTCCGAACAGTAATGAGAGTCGTTAGGTCTTGTAGAAAAAAATTATCTTGTCTTAATTATTCTATGGGCTATATGTATTTAAATGCAGCAATCCTTGCCTAAGCAGGTTTCATGCATATAAGACATATAGCATAATTGGCTAGACCAGCATTTCTCGGCTAGGTTCCGTCTGGCTTTTTCAGGCATGATTTTATGTAATAATAATAATTATGAATGAATATTATGATTCTTAAACAAATCTATAACTAAATGAAATTCATCATATATTTCACATGTCCATAATGGTAAGAAGCCTATTTTTATTGGCTACAGTCAAGTTCCCATGCCAGGAAATTATAGAGAATATTGAAAGAGATTAAATTAAAAACTTCTATAGAATAGACTCATCAGCTCATAGGACACATTAAAAGAGCCCATTTTTCTCAGTAAAATAAAGTCATTGTTATGACAGTGACATGATGGTTAAAACAGAGTTTCTTATCAAGAACCACTCCAAGATATTTATTAACGGTCCACAAATTCAATGTCAGTACCATTCATGCTGCTGAATACAGGATTAGGAGGGGCCTTTGCAAAGCTGATTATTGTAAATTGAGTCAGATTCCAAAAATTGATCACAAACAAAATTATCAACCACAGGTTGATGTTGTAGCTCATCCCCATCTGATAGTGTAACAACCACAGAATCATCTGCAAATTTGATGATACGTATGTTCGAAAGACAGCTACGCCAGTCATTAGTATACAAGATATGAAGATGAGGAGTTGAGGAGACCCAGTTGAGCTACAGCTGGTTGGAGGAAGACTCATTTACCCTCACACACTGAGACCTGACAGTCAGGAAGTCCAGGATCCAGTCCACAGGTTTAAGATCCAAGTTAAAGACGTGGATTAGCTGGTCTGCCTAAGGATGTGACTGGATAGTGTTAAAAGCTGAAAAAAAGCTTTAAACAGCAATTTATCATGAGCTTTTGTGTCAATTAAGTAAATGAAATTATTAAGCTCATCAACTGTTTGTCTGAATTATAGGAACTGTGTCTTAACCCAGTCATAGTTTTCATGTCAACTTGGCTTCAAATTTGTCTCTGTACCTGAGTTTAGTGATTTATTTTGAGAAAAAGTTCATGAATAGAGGTCTTTTTAGAAGTTGTCTCTTTAATGCATCAAAAAAAAATCATGTACAGGGACAGCAGGGCAGTCTGTCTCTGAGAGAGACCTGCAACAATGCACACGCTGTGGGTTTTTATCTTGTTCCAGTACGCTCTGTCACATGCCTGTATATGGCCTTGGCCTCCAAAGATTACAAAAAAAAAAAAGACAAGTTCCACCTTACACAGAAACACCACACTCATTGTAGAGCAAAAGGCCGCCCAAGCTGTGAATGAGTCCTGATTTGTTAAAGTGCTTATTTTAAGAAGTCATCAATCAGCCGGTAACCTTAGGGCGAACACAGCTCTACACTGTGAAACACACGAAAATAGCTGCTCCCTGTCCTCTTCAGGGCCTGTGTGCAGTGGTTTAGATCAATTAGATGTATAGCTCGTCAAAATCAAGTCAGTCAAGCTTCATTCTCTTACTCATTCACTTTAGAGACATTACCCTTATTGAAAGATTTTTTTCTTTTTTTTTAAAAGACCCTTAAGTGTATATGGAGTCCACTGTTTGTTGTTAGGGCTAACTGTTAACTCCTCAATAATGTCTGTGGACTCTCTAACCAGTGTCTCCTCAGCACGCTCCTATAAAAGGGTAAAAGATGCAAAGTGATCAGCAGATCCAAGGGCAGGCCTCAGACTTGTAGACTCCCTTTATGTAGCCATAACAAAGGTCCAAAGTTTTTGTTTTTGTAGCATGTGTAACAGCTGACACAATGATATGAAACTCAAGTTCCAGTGATTAAAATCTCCCTGCCTCTCTGGGGCATGAGGGGAGATTTAAGTGGCTTGGTCAGGTAGACAAATTAGCTGCTACTTTATTCCTTATACTAACACATGCTACTGTGGTCATAACCAACGCCAAAAGAACAAAGTTCATAAGAAAAGTTCACGAGCTGCAGCGTCTTACTCAATGATGCGTTCACAGACCTTGAGAAAATCAAGGTATATTTTTTAAATTAGAAACACAATCGTTGTATTCCCTGGTTACTAGTTATTACTCAGTAATAATAACTCAGTTACCTTTTGGGAGATGCAACTAGTAATTATAACTAATTACTTTTTCAAAGTAACGTGCCACAGGCCCACCTTTCCTCCTTTTTTTCCTAATGTATGACAAAAACTGATATTGTGGATTTTGCGTTATTTGTTATGTTATTGGTTATCTATGATAGCGTAGCAACATATATTGATTTTTTTTAGTATATTTTTTTTTTAAAGCAAATTTTAAAGCATGACAACCTGCCGTGAAGCACTCAGTTTTATTTAGCATTGTCATGTACTTCCAGTTTTATTTTGCTGTACATTTCCTGCACTGACAGCGAGGTGCTTTGAAAATGCAGGTGACGCCTCTATGTTCTTACAGCCTTACTGTCTGGAAATAAAACAGGCATGGCTGACTGCTGGTGATCAGAGTCTTAGATATGTCAAAAATAAGCAACAACAGTGATGTAATTGCATTAGTGTTTCGTGTGTAGTGTGATACATCTGATACACATCTTTAAGGATAAAAAGGTAACCCATTGACAATATTGGTTGTGTCAAACCTCACAATGCATGAGATATATATAATTGTTCTTTTAGGCAGCATTCCATAAAAACATGGAAAAACACAACTTGGAAAACATAAGTTGTAAAGTGATACTAGCATTTTATTCAGTTCTAAAGCAACAAAGATGGGGAAATGTGAGAAATGTACCTACTTATTATTTTTTTGTCAAACTTATGCAAAAAATATTTCAATCTTTAAAAAAAATTGACTCCAATGCTGACTGAAGATACTTAGAAGATACTTTCCCAAAGTACTCTATTAAATATAGCTAAGGCTGGTTCTGGGAGTGTTGAGGACCTATTTACTATGAGCTACATTTGTTGGATATCGTGGGCTGATCCACTTTTGACATAAACTGTTGCTCCCTGTTATTTAGATCCCATTCGACCTTGTCTACATAGAGAAGAGAGATAGCCATAGACCATTGTCTAACTCGTGCATCGACACTACACGAGTAAGGAGTATCTGATCTCTCTCTACACAAGCATTGAAGCTCTGCCATCACACACAACAAGATGCAGTTCTTCCTATTGTACAATTTAAAGTAGAGTTTTTGTTACTGTTTGTATTTTGCATTTTATTTAATGCTTTTGTCTTGTGCACCTGCATGTTAGGTGTGTTTATGTAACTACAGTTGTGTACTGGCTTTGTTTGAATAAATATGTGACATCCTTGGCCTTTGGCTTTTTTCCTACATTATTCTTGGTTGCTCTCACATCCTCACAAACTTCCATGTCTTGCCATGAAACAGTAATCGGCTACACACCTGCAAAACCACATTGACTCACAGTCATAGTGATCTGTACTATCAACAGGAACTAATTGCAGTGTAGCAAACATTTACTTTTTACATGAAATTCACATGTTCTTCTAATATTGAGTAATCGTTAATGTTAATATGGTCATTGGCATTTTTTTTTTTAATGGACAATTCTTTTTTAATCTGACAAAAGTAACAATACATGTAAAATGTATTGAAA
This sequence comes from Eupleurogrammus muticus, assembly GCA_036785175.1. NCBI lineage: Eukaryota > Metazoa > Chordata > Actinopteri > Scombriformes > Trichiuridae > Eupleurogrammus > Eupleurogrammus muticus. Next base: position 11,723,019 of record JAYKQN010000004.1, on the reverse strand, counting down.
TTTAAACATTGTATTTGAGTTTAATTTCCAAAAAACAAACTAATGAAACTATCTTGGGAAAATTGATGTTACCCTTAAATACATATTTTGTTGCATAACCTTTTGAACCAATTAGTGCAATCAAGCAATTTCAGTAACTCTCAATGAGATGTCTGCATCTGTCGACAGGTTTTTTTATCTGTGCATTTTGGGTCATTATCCTGTTAGAGGACCCATGACCTGCGACTGAGACCAAGCTTTCTGTGACTGGGCAGTGAATTTTGCTGCAGAATGCCTTGATAGTCTTGAGATTTTGCACAGCTGCTTCACCCATTAGGTACAGTGTTATTTTCACAGAGCTGAGTTGAGCAACCCACTACTGCAACCTTTTTTTAAATTTTTGGAATAGTGTAACTCTAACATGAATAGGCCTAATATTAATGTGATAGCCTATCAAACTTTGCTCTCCCATATATCATAGCAGGAGTGGGCCGGTGCAGAGAACTTGATCAGAGAACTTTGTCCACGTAGGAAAGCAGACACTGAGAAATTGTCCTAACTGATATCTGTGGGAAACTGTCATGCACTTAAAAAAAAAGAGCATAGGCGAGCGGCCTTCAGGAAAATGATCTAATTTAAAACAGATGCTGGGCCCTTTGTGCTTCACTCATTTTGTCAAACAGGCCAGGGATTCACAAACTTCACAAACTGTGGAGCATTCACCAAGTCTACACATTTTGTGTGTACTAAAAATCAAATGCAATTTGTGAAATGGAATTAGTATTCAGTTAATTTGGGTCAGTATAGGGCCTGATTCTATGTTTGCTTTAAATACTCCAGCACCTGTTGACGAAATGTGAGGGTGAACGTGCGTTACTTCCACCTCCAGCTGCAAAGCAGCGTGTTTGCAGCAACGCCATTGTAGATGAATAAAAGGACTAAAGGATATTTAAGGAACTTTCCCATGATACTGGATGTAAAATTGTTCTGGGCAAGATGACAAGTGTCACATGAGATGCTTTTACCCAAAGAAAAAGTGATTGCTTCTTTTTTTTTTTTTTTTAAATCTGATTTTCATATAATTTTTTTTGCTTTTTTTCTCTTTTGGAAATTCTAGTTAAATAAATGAACGTTATGACCTGGGATATGATCTAATTAAAAACACATAAAAATACATTTTTACATAGATAGATAGATAGATAGATAGATAGATAGATAGATAGATAGATAGATAGATAGATAGATAGATAGATAGATAGATAGATAGATAGATAGATAGATAGATAGATAGATACCTGTCATCAGAGAGTAGTAGTTGGGGTATGATAAACTGGGGAAGTCCGGGGTCATGTAGTCCACCGTCACCCCCTCGCTCACCAGCTGCCTGAACCCGGGCAGAGAGGACAGGTTGTCCATGTAGTCGTAGCGGAATCCGTCGATCAGGAAAACCAGCAGCGGAGCGGCGGCGAGGCTGCGGCGGGCGAACAGGATGAGAAAGAAGAGACGCATGATGACTGGGAGAACCGGATCGGGAGAACCGGACTGGGAGCAGCGGCGGATCTGATTCAAGTCTGGGTTTGGCCGCACGCGGAGGAAATGAGCGTCACTCGCTGCGCGCGGCGACCAGGCGCGTTTGTGAGCGATGTCCGCTGTGATCTCCGAGGAAGTCCTTGTAGAGGACGGACCTCAGGCTGCTGCAGGGTGGAGACCAGCGTCCCCTTACTGGAGGTTTACTTTGCGTTCGTCTGTGTGTTCTAACCAGTGCTGTGAATGGAAGACAGCAGCATCTTATTCTGACATGCTGACATGCTACATGTGCCTTCATGTTAGGGACCGTCTGCCACTTACATGTCTCAGTGGAAAATGTTCAGCAAAAATAAAGAAAATGACTTTTCTACTCTGTTTGCTGATTGATGATTACTCTTGCTTGCAAAGGTGCTCTTCATATAGGTATGCACGTGTTATTACCTTGCATTACCTTAATTTTTATCTTCCCTCATCTGGCCTGATTGATTTCCATGTTGGAAGGGCCCCGAATTTTCTTGATTTCTCGTTACAGATACAGCTCCTTCTCAAAAAATTACCATATTTCATCCAACTAATAAAAGAAGAGTATTTTTAATGCAAAAAAAATTCAACCTTCAAATAAATATGTTCAGTTATGCACTCAATACTGGTTACCATATTGTGATAAAGTTCATTCTTTTCCATAATAAAATGATAAAAATTAAACATTCGTATATTTTAGATTTACTACGTATAACTGAAGTAGTTCAAGCCTTTTATTGTTTTAATATTGATGATTTTGGCAGAAAAGTGAAGAAAAACCAAAAATCCCTATCTCACGAAATTTGCATATTTCATCTGACCAATAAAAGAAAAGTTTTAATACAAAAGAAGGTCAACCTCCAAATAAGTATGTTCAGTTATTCACCCAATACTTGTTCAGGAATCCTTTTGCAGAAATGACTGCTTCAATGCGGCGTGGCATGGAGGCAATCAGTCTGTGGCACTGCTGAGGTGTTATGGAGGCCCAGGATGCTTCAATAGGCCTTAAGCTCATCCACAATCTTGGGTCTGGCGTCTCTCAACTTTCTCTTCACAATATCCCACAGATTCTCTATGGGGTTCAGGTCAGGAGAGTTGGCAGGCCAACTGAGCACAGTAATATGATGGTCAGTAAACCATTTACCAGTTGTTTTGGCACTGTGAGCATGAAAATGCTGCTGAAAAATGAAATCTTCATCTGAATAAAGCTTTTCAGCAGAAGGAAGCATAAAGTGCTACAAAACTTCCTGATAGCTAGCTGCATTGATCCTGCCCTTGATAAAACACAGTGGACCAACACCAGCAGCTGACATGGCACCCCAGACCAGGTCAGGAGCTTCTGCTGCTGTTTCTGGTTCAAAAGTGGCTTGACCTGGGGAATGCAGCACCTGTAGCCTATTTCCTGCACACGCCTGTGCACGGTGGCTCTGGATGCTTCTACTCCAGACTCAGTCCATTGCTTCCACAGGTCCCCCAAAGTCTGGAATCGGCCCTTCTCCACATCATCTTCATCAGGGTCCGGTCACCTCTTCTCATTGTGCAGCATTTTCTGCAACACTTTTTCCTTCCCACAGACTTCCCACTGAGGTGCCTTGATACAGCACTCTGGGAGTAGCCTATTAGTTCAGAAAGTTCTTTCTGTGTCTTACCTCTTGCTTGAGGGTGTCAATGATGGCCTTCTGGACAGCAGTCAGGTCGGCAGTCTTACCCATGATTGCTGTTTTGAGTAATGAACCAGACTGTGAGCTTAGTTTAGAGTTAACTCGTTAATTCAGATGATTAGGTTCATAGCTCGTTTAAAGCATCTTTTCATGATATGCACATTTTTTGAGATTGGAATTTACGTTTTTCATGAGCTGTATGCCAAAATCATCAGTATTAAAATATTAAAAGACCTGAAACATTTCAGTTGGTGTGTAATGAATCTAAATTATATAAAAGTTTAATTTTTATCATTACATTACGGAAATACACAAATATCACAATATGCTTACTTTTTGAGAACGACCTGTACTACATGCCAAGTTTGTTTTTACATACTGTATCTACTTCTACCACCATTATCCTATATCTGTGTTTTATCATTACTAATACAAATTGTGGAAACAAAAAACATGGTATTCCGTTGTTGTTAAAAAAGAGACCAAATTAACTCATATTGGATAACTATATGTGAATGATTGATTATACCATATATATATATATATATATATATATATATATATATATATATATATATATATATATGCATCCAAATAGTTGTTTGCTATTTGATGTTGTGAAGGTCTTTTCACCTTCAACCTCTTCAGCGAGAGTGAGCACTTTATCCATTATTTTCTCATGGTATCTAAATTGTTCTAGCTGTGCGTCACCGTGTATAGTTGTTTCACCATCTTGGGTCACGGCCTTGAGACTATCTGTGTTTCAACCAAAACACTGACAACTAATGTCCCTTGTTCTTATTATCATCTCCAAAAACTAAAAAACTAAGATAAATCAGACCAATCTGCCTCTGCAAATGCTTTCACAAGGCTTCCTTTAAATCTAATTATTTGTGGCTCTGTATTATCAGTTGCAACATGGAGAAAGCGGACTAACCTAATAACTAAGATGGCATAAAACACCAAACTTCTTTGAGAGAAAGTCCATACAAAATTGTAAAAAAATATATTTTTACAAATAGAAATATGGATTTCTTTTAGGCCAGCAAAGGCAGCATGCTGTCTGATGGTGACTAATGTTAGGCACCATAAAACAGCATCCTGCACTAGATCCAAGTGGTCAAAAATTCACTAAATTCTGCACATGCATCAGGTTAAGTGTCCAACCCTGATACGGTTCTTGAGTTTGAGATAACTCAAACGGCTCGAGGATGCCCCCTAGAGTCTCTTAGCTCCACCTGTAACCTTGACATGCATTAATAAAATGTGCTACATCCATGTATCTTCTTTTTTGCGATTTTCAGATATTTACATAATTCCACACGTATATATATATATATATATATATATATATATGTGTGTTTATTACTCCTGCTCAGAATCATTTTAATCACCTCTGTTATTAAATATTACACAAAGCTACAAGTTTCTGGTAACAATAGTTGACAGTCTGACTTTTTTCCATTTAATCTTGCCAACCATTATTTGTCATTGACACACACACACACACACACACACACACACACACACACACACACACACACACACACACACACACGTATATATATGTTTCTTACTCTGATCTTTTTTTTTATTATTAACATTGTTATTCCTGCAGGTTGACTCATCATACTAGATGTCTATGTGCTTAGGGATTTTTTCCCCCATTATCCTAATAAACAAAAACAACAAAAAACACACAACAATGGTATAACCAAACATTGTTATTTTATTATCTTAAAAAGTAACACAATTCCCATAGGGTATCACATACACTACAACAACAGTAACACCAGTACTACACATCAAAAGGGACTTTCAGATATTATAGACATTTAAAAAAATCCCTCTTTTTATTGTTTAAATTATTTGACTAGGCATGACAGATAAACATCATTTACAGGTATGACATACTGTCACCATTAGAAACAATGTTATTGTTTAACCTCCATTTTTATAAACCACCACCGATGTTAAGGGAAGACATTTCATGGACTGTCAGTGTAGAAAAGGGATGGAAGGTTAGGATTGTGGCTGGAGGGGAGGAGGAGTAGATAGAGGGCCACTGGGGGGGGCAGGGGGGTGGTATGGGGCAGTGCAAACATCAGACATGAGGGATGGAACCCCATGATCTCCACCAGGCAGGAGACTATAGCCCTATTTGACTGGTGGAAAAGGGACAATAACTGCACTGTAGAGCAGTGACAGAGTGTTAAACTTAAGTGTAGTGGTAAACCCAAGATTAGTGGTAAAATGGAGACTTAAACTATTGTATACCCAGGTACAGAGATTAGCACCCTCTAAATGGTAATGGCAGAACGTTGGGTGTGAGAACGCGATAACCCTATTACAGATGAAGAACTGGATCTACAGTGTACCCGTTGGTAGAGCAGGGACTAAAACCCTAAAGTACCGTAGGTTAGAACCCTACCAGATAACTGACTAGAATCTAAATTATTGTTAGAGCATCCAAGGGTTTTAGTCCCTAGTGGGTTTTAGTACCTAGCGAATCTGAAGACTAGAACCCAAGACCAGAGGTAGAGCAGACTGTAAATCTCTATTTTTCTCATAGACTAAATTCTGAAATATCGATGAAATTCGAACCGAGCATATTAGTAGAACAGAAACACCAGTAAACTGATAAACATAAGACAGTCAGGTAGAGGTGGTAAAGCCCTAGAGGACACTTGAATAATTTAAATTATTAACTGCATTGTAATGACATAATCCTTCATATGCCAGTTTCAAAACTGTAAAGAATAGTACTTGTAGTGATATTAAATGGTAGATTAGGGACTAAAATCACAGCACAAAGTGTCGACAGGTTCTAGAAGCCTAAGGCCTCAGTATCCTTCAAACAAAGTGTTACTTGAAACATCCCCTGCATACATTTACAGGCCTTTGGCTTTGAGGAGCGTCTGTCTGAAACATGCGGCTCTGTTATCACCATTTGTGTCATTTACTGGGTCTCACCCCTCTATAAGAAAAATGTTTTTTTCACCTCTTACTGTGGCTAATAGGAAAAGGTATTAACGTGTATGACACAATAGAAATCACGATCGAATGAACTAGTTTGTTTGAAGCATACTGAAGCGTACTCTGTAGTAGTAATGCATGATATTCTGACAGATACAGATTAGAACTGGATGCAGTGGTAGAAGAGGAACTAAAACTTAGCACAGCATATAGTTCTCTAATAAAGTGGAATCAAATCTTACACAGATCCATTTGAATAGTTATTTAATATGACTAAGAGATTTTTTTTTCTGCATGTATGGTGGTGAAGGGGTTCCAGTCTACCATTGCAGCAGTTCGATTCCTAATAGCAGTACCTCTGACTTGGTTGTGCATCCAAACAGAACAGAACATGTTAAACAGGTGGGAAGCTGGTGAGAGTGATCATCATTTTTTGCAATGACACTTGTATGGTCAGGGTGCCAGCACAGTTGCATGAGACAACTGTATGTAGTCACGACAAGGACTGCGGTGCACAGGGAGAATATGGGGGAAATAATACCATCAGCTCCTAACATCCAGCGAGCAGGTTGAGTAAACATGAGAGTGGTAATTGTCCTGATGTACGCCATCACATGACATGGTCGACAAGTTTAATATATTTCTATAATATTCTGTATAATATTCTAATAGAAGCCTCTTAAGAAATGCATGTGCGCTAGAGCAGAATTGGTTTCTGGGATAAACTCACAGAATTTATTATTTATTTTTGACACACTTCTCCGTAGCTGGCTCGCTCGCATTGCCTCATGTCAGGATTTTGTGTTGCATCTCATGGTGAAAAGGACAGTATCATTTGGGTTGAGGTTCCCCCTTTTTTGTGACATGGACAGAGGTTTACTCTGCAGATGAAGTCATGTTCCACCAGAGGGCGTAATAATGAGGAAGAGTAGAAGAAACAGGAGGAGGGGGGGCGGTTGGCAGCTAAACCACAATGCTATCATGTACCATTAGAAGTAGCCTTGATAGTGAACAAAGGGAAACAACAGGGGAGTCCAGCACTTTGATGTATGGTGTGTGTGTGCGTGCGTTTGCGTGTGTGTGTGTGTGTAGACATTCACAGGCTAGAGGCTGACGACAGTGTGATAGTAGTAGTAGTAGTAGAAAGGGCGGGCTGTGTTTTTGCTGCTGTGGAGGTAGTTGTAGAGGAGCTCGTAGGACAACAACACTGGGAGGACGACACCCTCAGCCTAGAGGAGGATCAGACTCGAATGATTGACGCGTCGCTGGACCAATTAGGACAGGAGGGAATCTTCGACACGGGTGAATCCAGCTCAGTCGGGCGGGGTTTCATAATGAGGCCAGTCAGGGTCAACGTGGGTCTTATTTCACATGTGTGTGTGTGCTGTAGTCGGTGGTCTCTGTCCGTCTGGTGAGTCACTGAATAAAACCAATAGACTTCAGCCAAATGATTCATACAAAGGGAGGAAATGGCCAATACCAAAAGTATGCAAGTGAAACCTATTATACAAGTGTGTGTAAGCAGCCATTTAATACTATGTATTTCAACTGTATCATTGTCACTTTTATTAGGATTATTATCATAGCCGTCACTGACCACAATAATCTTAGCACCAGGAGAGAGAGAATGGCTCAGGGATTTGATTCAAACAGTTATTAGACCCCGTAAGTCATTAAGGTGATTAAAATGTAGATGAAGAGTTAAGTTATGTTTAATAAAAAGAACAAAAAGCAAAGCCACATCCCTGCTTGTTGTGTATAACATTAGTCTGAATTGTGTTTTTCTTTTCTCAGTAAGAATCTAGAAATGATCTAGGAACAAATGAATCAAACGTGTGCACTCGTACCTGAATGAACTATCTCTAACGCCTCTAACTGAAATCCAAAGCTCATATACTAAAAACATTTTTTTACCCCTGAAAAAAAAAAGTAATGTCTTGACTTGTTTCTAGTGTGCTGGAGTTTCACGAGCGGCGTTGCTGTGAAACTCAACACGGACACGATCAGAATCCCTCATGTCCACTGGACCAGGCTGCATCACATCTTCATAGTCTACTAAAAACACTTCAGATGTGCAGGGCCTTCAAAATAAAATATGATTTTATTTGGGTTTATGTGTCTTCCTCTTTAAGAGCAGCACGTGGCTCAGTGTTGAAAATATGGTGAAAATTATTTAGGCAGAAAAGATTCTTAATGAAATGTGGGCTTATTAGAGTCCTACTGTGATATCATCATGTAGCATCTAACGCCATATTGAAGGGAATGAAAGGTCCATAAGCAACAATGACTCATTTATACTTTGATGAACTTCTTTCTTTCTTACTTTCTTTCTTCACTTGACATACTTTCTGAAATGTAAGTATCCGTTTAGTTACCGTGTCTGGCATTGTGGTAAAGTTTTTATCTGACATGACATTAACTAGCAGTGGGCAGCATCGGGACTATTAGCTTGGGCTGTTGCTCTTCGACTCATCACTAAGCTATGCTAACTATTAGCGAGCAAAGCCATGCTGATTGGATAACCAGAACATCAAACTCCGTCCAGGAGCTCTGCCGTGTGGTTAACAATTATTAGTTACGTCTGGCAGGACATCATCCGACGTGCAGGGTCATTTTCCACTCCAAGAAGATGACGTGTTCCACCATGTGCTGTGCTTGTAAAATTTATATAATAAAGGCTCATTATTACAGTTTTGCATTTCTCTGTAATGTCACAAACTGCTATCAATGTGACTTATAACATTATTTCTTAGCCCTGAAATTCAAAAGATGTTTTGATGTCCCTAAAACTATATTGTAATAATAAATAAAATCTGCCTCTGTGGCAACATCTCGTGATGCAGCCACGTCCCGTCGACATGAGGGGTAACATGAAGAGAGATGCAAGCTCTTAGTGTTGTAAGCAAAAATCGGATCTGTGGAGCTGCACCCCAGGTTGTCCAAGTATCTACTGACAGTGTGGGGGAAATATCTAAAAGACCATCTTGGAACTGGAAACACTGTGTATGCAACTCACATGAGGCATGGCTTCCAACAGATGCAAGAACTGGTCAGTTCATTCCATAAAGAGTGTTATGGTAAAAACAGTCATGGGTACAGACTACATTTGACTGTCAGAACACCTCACATTGGATTTTGGAGCAATGTTCAAAGGTATTATCTGTCAATTCTCTGTGGCCGTGCACCTTACAGTGGTGAGTAGATTATAGTTGAAACATGTGTACTGTGTAAAAGCTGGATCAGGGAGTGTAACAGTAGTCAGCGGAGCTGCATCTCTCCACCACTAGAGGGAGACGCACTGATCTGGAGCAGCTGGAATGGGGAGTGGAGATAACATGACCTGAGATTACAGATTACTGGTACACACACATATCCCACATGCACACGAACGGGCACACACACGCTCACGCACGCACACACACGCACGCACAAAAAGAACCCACGTAAAGTGAAACAACACAACAGCAGTGTGTAAACTAGAGGCTGTAAAATGACATGGTCAATCTGCCCAGTGGCCTGGTATGTGTGTGTGTGTGAGAGTGTGTGTGTGTCAGAGAGAGTAAGAGAGAGAGAACAAGAGTTCGAGAGAGAGAAAGAGCAGTTTCCTGGTGGTTAAAATTCCTTTTTGTGTGTGTGTGTGTGTTTGTTAACAGTTGTAGTTCCACAATGGGTCTGCGGTAACTCCACTGATTCAGTCAGTCTGTCGATCTAAAGGTGTAACAGTCCTTGGGGGTGGGACTTTTGTTTTTGTTTGTTTTTTTTTAACCCCTGTCCATTTGCTCTCAGAGCTACACCCAGCCCTTAGTTCGTTCCACCTTTTAGACGCTGGTGATTGACGCAAGGCAGGCGTTTGGCTTCTGGAGTTTCTCTGGTTGGGTGCCGGCAGGTTCGGGAATGGCGCGGAAGGAGAATGGGGGACCATTGCCCGTGGTGATGCCCAGGTGGCCGGGACTCAGTGCCAGGTTCTGCCGACGGTTGCTCTCCACTATGGAGGAGGTGTTGGATGCTAGGCTCTCCCTCGTTCTGCAGAGAGAGACACACAGTGAGAAAGTATACGACCGTGGAGACAATGCCACACACATACACTCTTGTACAGTGTCAGTGACATAATCATTGGTTATTGACGGATTTCTCACATACAAACTATTATTTGTATATCACTATACTAACATTCACACCCTGGCAGTAGAAATAGGCTTTAGTTTTGCTTTTTTGCTTTGATTACATTGTTGAAGTTTTACACAAAATATTTTATATGAAAAATGCAGATGTTAAAAGTGGGCAACTAATGTAATGGCAATTTCATTCATATGGTAGAGTATTAAAAAATAAACATGCACTCTGCAATACTTTTTGTATTTAGCATATAACACTTCAATTAATCATGATTAAGGGAACTATTACAAATAAAACCTTTCATTGTAACTGTATATGTACAGACACAGACACACACACACACACACACACACATATAACCCAAGTTAGTAATGTGTGTATGGCTGCATTTGATGTGATGAAATCACAAAGAAAAGATCTCCAGAAAATAAAAGATCTCCAGCTATAGAAGTGAATAGCAGAATGGTGTTCAATTAAACTGCAATTCTTTTTTAAAGTCTTATTTATAACTCAGGCTTTCTGTTACAAATTTGTAGTGTAAAGGCCAAGATGAGTAGAATCAAAATTACTTAATCTCTTTATGACATTTGTTACTAGTAAAAAAAAAAAAAATCACACCATATAATGTTAATAATACTTGTAAACTCCGTATTTTTACCATAGTGTCAGCAGCTAAAACAAAATACCACTCTCACTGTGTCTTAGAGGTGTGACAACTTGAGTCTAATTTCACACAAACTCATTTTGATTTGATTTGTTTAAAGGCTACTTATATTAGTTTTTGAATAAACTGTAAAAAGTAGGACATGATCTATTGCACATTTTACCCACGGCCTTCCCTATGAACGCACGTCACTAGGACTGAAAATAAACCTTAAACCCAATCAACCTAAAACCAAATCACAAAATTGAATGAAGTACAAATTCAAACTTACTAATCCAAAAATTTAATACCAGTCGTAGGTGCCTATGTATTAAAAAACTATATTTAATAACCATGAGTATGGATGTCGCCTGACTGCATGTTCTTACCGTGGTGAGTTGAATCCACTGTCAACGGTGACAGAGCTGGAGTCCATACTGTCCAGTCTGGCAGAGTGGGCTGACTGTTGATTCTGACTGGGTTCTGGAAGGTTCTCTTTAGCACCGGGGAAGGTGAGGGTTCTTTCGAACCTCCTCTGTAGATCTCTCTCCTTCTCTCTTTCCAGCAGCCACTGCATTGTCCCTGCTCCTCCTCCGCCCATCCCAACAACGCCTCCTCCAGGCTTCCCGTCCTCTCCTCGGCTTTTAGTCCCCCCCTCCTCAAGTTCGTCGTCGTCTGAAACATTGTAGTAGTCGAAGGAGGCTTCCGCAGCACTGGTCATGGGTTCGATTCCTTGCAGTGGAGCGGATGGTGTGGCCACCAGAGGTTTTGGAGAATCAAAGGCCTCCTGGGAATCAAGTGCATCACATGATGAGGACAGATTTGAGGAGGCAAGGGCAGGAGGTTTCCTCAGGGAGCTGTATCCAGGCAAAGGGAGGCTAGGAGGAGGTTTGAAGAGTGTGTCTTTACTAAAGATCTCCTTATGTTTCTCCTGACCAGAGGAGGCACTGTGGGGAGGTCGTCCATTGGGAAGAGGGGGATCGGGAATAGAGAGAGGTATTGGAGGCAGGCTGCCACCTTTAGGTCCGACCTTGGACATGTCTTCCTTGTTTTCTGGGGTATGGGATGTCGGTCTGTCTGTTTGCCGGTCAGTGCTGCCCAGTTTTAATCCATCATGGCTACTTTTGCCGAGAGTTCCCAGTGGGCTCGGCGCTGTGAGTACAGCCTCAGAGGAACCAGAGCATTGGAAGTAATCGTCGGGAGGGACCGAGGTGGGCAGTGGTTTGGGTGAGTACGCGGGCAGGCTGTCCCTGCTCTTGCTCTTCTCTAAACTCTTGGCACAATCCAACCCCAGGGATTCCCCAGGCAGCTTAGCTGAGGGGGGAGTGGCACGAGAGTAGTGAGAAGAGCTCTGATTGGCTCGCAGGGTTCCATCATCGGTATAGTAACGACTTCGGTCTTCATAGTAATTGGGCGGCCCGATCAACCCGGCTCCGAGCGGACCTTTAGAATTGTCCATGGATCTGGATCGCTCCTTGGCCTTGTCACTGCGTTCATTCCTGGACTTCCTCTCCTGCGTGTGGGAGTGTGAGCGGTGGACTTTGGAGTGGTGGGCTGAGGGGCCATGGCTTGGCTCAGGGAAAGGCATTTCCGTCCGCCGTTTAGCAAGCTCCCCAGACACGTCCCACTCAGGTGTGACAGGTAGGTGGGAGGAGTCAAGGATGTTGGGGTTGCTGTGTGCCAGGTGTAGTCGTGCCCTTTGCCGCTCCATAGCCAGGGCGTGTTCCCTTGGTGACCGAGCCAGTGACGACGAGTAGGCTCTGTAGTCCCTGTCCGCAAGTTCCAAATGGGAACCGTCACTTGGCTCACCGCGGGATGCCCTTGTTTTGCTATGGGAGCGGCTGAGTTTGGTCTGAGACTGCTTCCTGTGTCTGCCCCCACTTCTCCTGCTCCTGGAGCTCTGATTGGCCGACGATGCTTTGTTCCTCTGGGCACGCTCCTCTTCGAGGCGCTTCATGACTGCCGTATGCCGGGCAAGGTTCTCCACTGTAAGGTCCGGGTTTATTCTGCGAATGATCTCCATCTCTATGTGTCGTGGGAGCTGACTGGGTGCCTCCTCATCGCGGAGTGGCCACTCTTCGGGGGGAAACTGTGCAGAGAAGGTGGCCAACTGCTTGGCCTTGTCCTTCTTAAAGCTCAGACGAAACAGTTTCAAACCAAACTTCCGACTTCCTGTACCACTTCCTGCGCCTGTCTGCTTCTCCAACTCTCCAGTTCCTCCTCCGCCGCCTCCTCCTCCTCGATGCTTGGTGAGCGTGTCCGTCTTGAAGGGGAACCCGAGGGTGCTGCGACTCTTTTCTGTGGTGCCTCCTCCTTGCTGGGGAGGTGTTTGAGGAGAGTGTGGGGAAGAGTATGCCTCCCGGTGGTCTTTGGGGGATCTGCGCTGCAGAGTGTTGTGGTGGCTAGGGGGGTCGTCTCCACGGTAACTATTGTTGTAAAAAGTATCCCCACCTCCACCCCCGCTGTGGTTCTGGTTGGACTTTGGGTGTGTTCGATCTCGCACACCGCCAGAGGTGGACGGGGTGATGGTGCCAGATAGAGGGGAGGTGCACTGTGTCTGCTGATGCTGCTGTTGGTTCTGGTGTTGCTGCTGTTGGTGTCGGTCAGCAGAACGCTCGTCTAAATGGTACCACTTGGAACTGGTTCGGATTAGACTTGGAGTGATGAAGTAAGTCTGAGGGGTTACAATAAAATATCCGTCAGGAGTTGGGTAGATCTTCCGCTCACGGACCAGCATGCTCAGAGTATGGTGCAGGACCTCGTCCGTTGGAGTTGGGACACCTGAGGAAAATCAGACAAGAGGAAATGATATTTCATATTGATTCACATTAGATCATTTCTTCAAGAGAGTCTTCTAAAAACTTCATACCAAAAAGGATTTTTTTAATTGTAGAATCCCAAATTCATATAAAACTGTGTAAAAAGAATTTGAGAAAAATGATTTTGTGTAGATAGAAAATAAAATCCTAGATTTTTTATTTCAACTTTCGAAAAAAGAGTTATATTTGTTCAGTATACTGAACAAATATAACAAATATAAGTGTAAAACATATAAACCCATTCCCTGCTACTGACATAACCTGTTTCTATATTTTCTTAATGAATCTATATATAAAAAAATGAATATGATTGTTTCTTAAGTTTCATTTTAGCATGTTTGGTTCCAAAGTAAAAATTAATTGATCTAGTTAGAAGAGAAAAAAAGTTTTTTTTTTTCCCCCCATTTTTTTTTTGCTCTGCAAAAAGTTGTCTTTGGTTTGTGTAACATTAAAAGACAAGTGCATGAAACACAATAGAAGCTACATTAAAAAGGAGCATTGAGTGCTTGATGGTGAGGACAGAATTAAATAATAAAATAAGTATGTCTGTTATGCATGTTATTAATGTAACACAACTACCAATTAAATAAATACAACTATACTACGACCATGTGTGTAGTCATTTTAATTTTACTCCTCAGCCATCCTCCCATTTTCTTCTCTCTCTCTCTCATTTATCCTCCCTGCTTTTGTCAGTCTGGAGGTATTACTGCCAGTTACATCATAGCAGCCTCACAGCCCAGCCAGAGTGATGCAACACCATGCAGACAGGCATGGACGCAGGCGCACACACACACACACACACGGTACTGGGCTGATAAAGAAAAGGAGGTGGAGGCAGAAGCGAGTTATGTCTGAGGGCTGCGGTACTTGATTCAGGACGTGAAAACATAAAGCTGATCTCTGTCTGCTCTCAATATGCTGCCATGAGGAGAAGATTTGGAGCAGCCATCTTCTATTAATGATGAGACAAGTGTAGATTCAATTCTACACGTTCATTGGTGACAGAGAGTTCTAGGTCCACACTGGTTGATGCACTTACTGATTTTATTAGTTATGCCTGTAGAACTTTTAGAACTGATGTCAGTGCATTTGAAACATTGCCAATCACTTATTACAGTACAGTAGTCTTAGTAGAAGCAGGAAGTGGATTGGTGAGCTGTGATGTAAGTTTACTACGGTTTGGGTGATAATTTTACTTAGTTTGCCTCCATAAACCAGAATTCTATTTTATCTTTCACCAAAAAAAGGTTCTCCTAACAAAAGGAAGACATTAAGATTTTCCTCTCTTTTGGTTTAATTATGCTAGTTGTGCATTAATGTGTCCGGATACTGTCAGTTCTTCGACTTTGTAGATATGACCACAAACCATATTTGCATTAAGCTGTGCTGTCATCAGCAGATGGTCACACCCACATCACCCACATACATCAATGTAAATGACACATACACACACCACACACTTTTCCGTTTTATGTTTTTTTCTGGCAGCTTGTTCCACTCGCATCCTTCAACCTTTAGTCATCACTTTGCCTCTCCTGCTTAGAATCCAAGACCAAATAAGGTATATGGCATTCCACCATGGACGGTAAAGAGCACAAGCCTTGAGCTGTCCCTCGAGGTTTAAGTCTAAGTGAGATGGTCACATGGCCAGTCAGACAGCAAGCTACACAACATTAGATCCACAAACAACCCATATTAGCTATCCTGCTAAAGTCTCTTTCTGGCATAAACAATTGCCTAGGGTACCAACAGCTGGAAGGCCATTGAAGAGGAAGAAAGAATTTTAATTCATTTCAGAAGTTGGATCCACTGTTAAAAAGTATACATTAACATCCAATGCATCTCTTTGGTAAAAAAAAAAGTTGGTGAATCACATTTATCTGTGAATGTCTAACCTGTTTCAGGACTAAGAGAGCAGTGGCATGGACTGTTGGTAAGAATATATAATAATCAACACACTTGTTCAATTCTATTCACCTTCATCCAGCCAGGTGTGCAGGGTGCTGCTTCTTGAATCTGATGCTTAGTCTAGACAGAAAGTGTAGCGTGAGCATCATAAAGGTTAGCCTCTTTTTTGAGGCATCAGAGCCACAGTTGGTTATGTGTGCAAAACAGGGGCGAATAGATTTGAAGTGTAAATAAGCTTTTAAGGATGTAGTTACACCCGCTGAGACGTGACGCTCCAAGCTGTACTCGTCGTTGTACTTCTATAGTTAGTTCTATAGGGCCCAGAATGTTGTACAGAGAACAATGACAGCTCAAACTGCTTGTGATGTGGATGAATCATCAACACCCCTTCCACAGATGATCAGTAACCTGGATTGTGTTGCTTGTGTAGCTTGTGTTGTTTATCATATCCTGATATGATGGCAAGCGACAAAACAGATAGTGAGTGAAGGTAAATTCAACATTTTTCTAAAGAAATTATGAATTCCTTCAGGATTGTCAAAATCTGTTGTGCACCAGATGGTGATAGAATTTGCTTTATTTTTCCTTGATTCAGCCTAGTGGCATGGCGGTGGATTGCAGAGCAAAGCGTTCCCCCAACGCAGAACTTTAAAGGCTCAATGCCTGCATCACGTTGGTGGTGTTGCCACGTAGCTGTGACCCTTTGCCTAAGCTCATCAATGTGGAGTAGATAACACCTAGAGGTTAGCTCAGAGTGGATCTCCGACCTTTGCAGTAGGAGACAATGCAAGTGGTGCTTGAGAGAGGAGGAAACATGTTAATGTCTACGCTAACTCCATAAAGACACATGCTGAGAGATTAATTTGTTTCAGCCTAAGAACTTTAAGATGCATTGGAAAATATAGATGGATGGACTGTCTGGTATTTCGAGAAATAAAGTATTGAGTTCAACCATGGCATTATTTCATTAAATGAGACACATTTAACATGCCATCAAGTTGTTGAAATGAGTGAGTATATATGGTCTCGTCATGATCCTGAAATGCATTTAAGGCTGTTGAAGGGTCCAGAGGAGTTGGTTTTCTATTTAAAAACATACAATTTAAATGGTATGTGGTCACCATCCATCCATCCATCCATTGTCTATCCCGCTTATTCCCTTTCGGGGTCGCAGGGGTCTGCTGGAGCCTATCCCAGCGCGTTAAGGCGAGAGGCAGGGATACACCCCAGATGGTCGCCAGCCAATCGTGGGGCACACACACCATTCACACACCATTCACTCTCACACTCACACCTATGGGCAATTTAGAGTTTACCAATTAACCTGAGCATGTTTTTTGTATTGTGGGAGGAAACCGGAGTACCCGGGGAAAACCCACGCAGACACGGGGAGAACATGCAAACTCCACACAGAAAGGCCCCAGACCCAGGCCCAAGGCGGTCTTGAACCTGCGACCTTCTTGCTGTGAGGCAACAGTGCTACCCACCGCACCACCGTGTCGCCCTATGTGGTCACCATAAGTGAAAAATCTAAAAAGGGAGTACTGGCAATTAGTTTTAAAAAAGCTGATTATTGTTCTGATGTTTTGCCGCCTGAAGGATCCCCCAGAATTTGTCTAATGAAGAACATGTTTTTTTCTAATTCAGGTATAATTGTTTGTCATTTGATACAAGTTACTTCTTATTAGGGTCTTATGAGTGTATTTTTAATGGGACTTATAGAACAAGTCTGTTTAGACTTAATTATTAATTAATTATTTCTATCTTGGGTCTAATTTGGCACAAATAACGGCTTAATGTGCTTTATTAGTATACCATATGATAAAGTGTGACCCCTTTATTTAATAGTGAAAATGAACAGAGAAGTGTGGGTGAAGAAGAAGTAGCCAACCTAAAATAAATCATGGATGCAGTGGTCAAAGAAGACCTGCACCCTAACCACTCCATTTGAACATTTCTGTTTTGTTTTTCATGTTTATTCTGAATAAATTGATAGAAACATTTTTGCATATGGTTGTAGTTCATATTCTTGCATTCTAGATAAGTGTAATCACTTTTCATGGTGAATTTCCTAATATCAAATTCCACTGCTCACTTTTAAGACTTTTTAGCTACTCTACACCTCTGTCTATCAACATTTACTGTATAATACTGTATATATGATGTTGAAACAGTATGTAAAATATATAATAATAAAAACTCTCCAAAGGACAAAACAATATTTGCAGCTTCAAGCTTTCTGTGTTCATTCTGTATAACGTAATGTATTATATGAATAAGTGTATGTATTATATGACTAATTAAGATCTAAGTATTTGTACCTCCCTCTCCCCTAATGGAGTCTCTGAGGGAGAACTATTACCATTTTATAGCCACCATCACACCAGAGACATCGCAATTCTACTTTATACTTAAAACCGAGACAAGTGTAGTTAAGTGACTTTTTTTTCACTATTTACTCATAGTTATTAAATAAAAACCTGTCATTATTTCTTTTGTTCATTTGACATAGAACCAGTTGCAGATTGAAACCTTTTTATTCATTATTATACATTTATACATATAAGTATTATCTGCTGGTGTCTGCAGGCCTTGCAGTATCTGTATAATTGATCGATCGACTGACTGAAAAACTTTTATTAATCCCAGTGGGGAAATTGGGTTGAAGCACACAAACATTAAAATAGATATAATAGAGTAAAAATAACAAATATGAGTGATATGCAGTACTAAACCCTGAATTATAGTATTATAAATGAACAGTAGAATTTGGCAGATTGTAGCTGTTTTGTAGTGTAAGGATGATAACGGATTCGCATCAGCAGAACAAGCTGATTTCTGTGCATTAGTTCCTGTTGTGGGTAAGTATCTTACCAGTAGACACTCACTACTATTGTTGCTACAACCTGATGTCTGTCAGCAACAATGTGAAGTGAATCACCTCATTAACATGTCCCAGCAGCACAACTGCCCAGTGTTCTGCTGCTATTTGCACCATAAATTAAAATATAATTGAATTGCTTAACACTGGATTTTTCTTCTCTTTTACCTGCTAGTTTCTGATATTGCGAAACACATCAGAATCAAAATTAGACACATGTAGTCAGTCATATGCATATGAATTACCATTTATAGTCTCTTTAGTGTCAGTTCACTAATTTCATAAATCACTGTAGGTTATATACAAGCATTTTTAAAATTAAAACATAGTTCCTGCACCATTTTCATATGCACTGATTCATTGGAGTCTCCAACCTGCTCTTTAACCTGCTGGGAAATTTCAACATACTGTACTTTCTTTGTTATCATATTGACGGTGAAACATAAATTATGATATTTAAAAAGGAAATCACCAATACCCATAACTGTTTAGGAGTACAGGAGAAAGCGAGTGAATAACTCTTGTAGCAGCTTCTGTCAGACAGGTAAAGCTATGCTTTCTATCGGTGGTGATATTAGGTGAAGGGGGGGGGGGTTCATTAATCAAATGCTGCTTTAAAAAAAGTGTTGAGCACCACTCACTGCTCCTTTAAGGAGTTAAATCCAACCATCTCCCCTAGGCTGCAGTCACACAGGATCAGGCTTCCCTCAGGTTTATCCGTAGGTGTGGCCACGATGAGATAACAACCAGAAAATAAGTTTAATGTCCTTGCGCCTGCTCCCATCTCAACTGCTGCTGCTGTTTCTCTCCTTTTATTCTCCCTCTTTCCTCTTTTTCTCTCATCTCTTTTTAAAGGAGTCAGGGAGCCGACAGAGAAAAGTCTAATAACTTTTCTTTTAACCTTATCAAATGAAAATAAATGTCCTCCCCTCTCTTTTTTTACCTGTTTCACTCTGATCAGTCTGACTTTATGTGACTGGCCACCAGAGCGTATTGTCAGCTTCTGGTTTTTTGGGAACCCAATGCTGTTCTCTCTCCTGCACCTAAAGGACTGGGTCCTGCAGCACAAATCATACTGACTACTAAAAAAGTGCCTGATGGAGGGTTCGTCACCATTTACGGGCAAGTTGCGGTACCTGAGTCCACCCTGAGGGCTGCTGGGAAATGACAAGTAGAGACAGCTGGGGTAAGCGGAGAAGGGGGAATTACTGTCCTAATTAGTCTGGCCCTCTTTTGTTTAATGCCAGTACCAAGATAGCATCAAAAAGAACCAGCAAAATGCCTCGTCAATTTAAAAACAATACTCAATACAACAAAGCCATGAATCCCAGCAAGTAAAGTAGAGTAAAAGTAAGTATAAATATAGAAACAAGGGAGAAGAAAAGGAAAACAGGACTAGTTTGTGCTTCATCACAAGGTCGGGAAAAAATGGTGATGAAAGTCTGGTTATTGGAGAAGCTCTGGAGAAAGAAACTATGGAGGAATATTGGGATCGGATTGTTAAAAAAGGAGAACTTATTGGAGGAATTGGGAGGAAGCACCTAGTAAAAACAAGTGAAAGATGTTTAAAAGTGGATATATCCATGGAATTCCAGGAAAGAAAATAGGAATAACCAACAATTATAGGAGTGGTGTCTGAGATACACAGCATTATACTATGTCCAATCATAATGATTTTGGAAGAGATCACCCTAGTAGTATGGGGGATGAAGATGAGACATTGAATGTTAACAAGATCATTCAGTTCCTGAAGAAAGAAGTGGACCCCTAATCTAACCAGATCTAACAGTACTCAAAATTCAAGAGAGAAGGATGAAAACAAAACTCAAACTATTCACACAGAAGTAAAAAGCTCCATTCAGCAGCAGCTTTACACACTCAAGTGATGTAAAACCTCCAAGCTGTATCTCCTGTAAATCTTCCAATCTTAAGGCTAAAGAATGTAACATCAGAACAGTTGAAGAACAGAAAGAAAAACGCAAGTGTCAAGTTGTCTGTTTGGGGTCCAGACGTAAAGTCAGAAGGTGTCAGACTCAGGAAATTTCATGTGAACATTGTAAAAAAAAAAAGACACTTTGGCCCAAGTTCATCAACAGTGGTACCAAAAAAAGATAAAGGAAATATGTAAAATGTCAGAAATATGCAGAGTGTGGATGTCCAGTTATCGGGAATGCCTCAGTACTTCCAAAATGAATATATTCTAGGGGAAGTGCTGGAGGAAAGAGGGCTGCAACTTGCTGAGACACCTGTTAATGGAATGGAAAATATGGAGCTTGGTTGGAGGGGACCATTATTTGCAAATAATCATCCGTAAAGTTGAAAGAAAAATGGATGCCATTGGAAGCATCTTCAAGTTGCTTGTTCAAGGTTCATTCTCAGAAATGAAAGTAGTCACAGAGGCCTATGAAGAAGAAGTGATGTAGGTAATCATGAAGGATGACTGTGTTGCCTGAGCAAGCTTCAGCAAATCAAAGCACTTTAAGTTGAACCTGTGGCAGAAAGTAAAATCTCGAGAGGAAGAAGAAGTTGAACAGTTCCAAGAAACTGTGAAGGAGAAAAAAATATATATGGTAGAGCTGTCGTGGCATGAACATAAAACTCAGTTAATCTCTAATCTCACGATAGCAGGAAACAGATTAAACATATTGTTAAATAAATTTAAGACAAATGTCTTCTGTATGGTAAATATAATGAGTTCATTGCCTACAACAAACTATTTTAGAACCTGTGGGAAAAGAGCAGGCAGATGATCCTTTACACCATTCACGCCATCATGGAGTACAAATTTTAGACCCTTGAATAAATGCTGGATCACAGGGCCAAATTTGAATCCAGAGATGCTAGCTGTTGATTTTATTTACTTCTTTTGCAGATTGATATAAATGTGAGAGACAGAGATGGAATCCACTTCATGTGGATAACAGAATGATGGTCAGTAAACACAGATGTTGCCAAATGCTAAGGATTACTAGAATCCCATTTGGAGCTACCACTAGTCCATTCTTGTTCACTATTATTTGGAGAAAATTAAAGATACCCACGCTAAAATGGTGAATGTGTTGCTCAACACTCTTTATATGTGAATGATTGTCCAAAGAACCAAAATAAATCATGTTAGCTGTTGGAATGCCAATGTACAAGTTGAAAAACAAATTCACATGAGCTTCGAAATAAATCGAAGAAGAAGGAAGCAATTATCACAGAAAAGAAACCTGACAGTCAAAACATCTCTGCTCAAAGTGCTTGGAATTTCATTGACTACAGCACTTTAACGGACATCATGAAAGATGGGAGAAGCACCAAAAAGGATGTGTAGATGTAGATTATAGGTTTGCTACAATATTTGGAAATCCTTTGTGATGAATTTGAATGGTGGAATTCAAACATTCTCACAGCCATGAAATCGATCTTAACTGAAAGTAAACTAGAAAGAAAAAGTGAGATTAAAATTGCTATGGAGCCTGAAAAGAACTGTTTTCTTAAATCAAAGTGTTGTTGCAAATGTCGTTGACAGTTCTGTGCCTGGTCAGTTATCTTCAGAGAAACCCGGTTATGTGGAAGGATAATGGATTAAGCACACCCAACGTACATTTTTTCCAAAAGGGAACTGATGAGTTACAGTAAGAACAGCAACCCGAGTTGATCAGCCTAACATCCTTTCTAGATAATAATTGGACTGTGTGCCGGTCAACTCCAACAATCAGAATGTAGCTTTAAAGCAAACACCCGTGTGTACTGTCCACCAACAACCGCTTCACTGAACTCCAAGTGCAACAAGCTCTAATTTATGACGTGCATTCCAGTCTGACACCATTATGAAAAAGGTTTGGAGTTTTGAGAGGAAGTGACACTGTTTGTTCATTGTTTTATATGAAAATGTTTTCAAATAAAATCAGGACAATGAATAGAAGCTCCATTACCAAGACATCGAATCAGTGAGTCCCCTCCTTTTGATACACATGGGTTTGAGTTTATTGGCCCATGGATTTGTGAAACTTAATGTTCACAAGATTCAGGTGAAAAATCAGGTGACAACTGATGATTTTTTTCTCAGAAAAATGAATCCAGTGATTATTTATTGTGGGATGAGCTGCCTGGTAAAAAGGAATTTGGGAGAGGATGGTCAGGTTCTTTAAAATCTAAAAGAAGATTTTAAGAAAAGTGTTATTCAGGTCTGCAGAACTACAAAATTTCTTGAGAGGTGAAAACTATGATGAACTCTTGACTCCTCACTTACTGGGAATGTGACAAAACCTTGCCTTTTCCACAGGGAACAACTTACTGTTTACTCAACTGGGACAATAGGACATTGAAAAATCCAGACTTTAATGGAGTAAATGCCAAAAGACCAAAATAAACGGTGACACTACCAAGACAGACTTCTTAACCAGCTGTGGACATTAAAATCTGTTGTTGCAATGGGAAAGTTTATTTCTCTTCGATTCACCTGCCAAATTATTCTTTGGTAAGAAGACCCATTCAGTTTTTAAATGATCTTGAACTAAACTAAATTAGCTGATGCACATTTGAATATATGTTCATCAGGCCGGAGTTTGTAATAATGATCCTGCCCCATGCCTGTACTCCACGCAGCTCCACCCTGACACTGCAAGGAAATGACAGGTATAGATAGCTGGGGTCAACAGGGAAGGGGGAATAACTGTCCTGGTTAGTCTAGACCTCCACATACCAGTGACTTTTTTTTCCTCTCATTCCAACAAGAACGTGTTACTATTTGCTAACAAAGCATCAAACATCTCATACATCACTGCAGCATAGTGGACAGGGATTATACAATCAAAAGTGTAGCTTTACTTTGTCAAAGGCCACAGGCCCGCCTAATAACATGAGTCCTGAGTGATCACATCACAAGTCAACCACTTTCATATGTCTGTGCACACCTGCATCTCCAAATGTGTCTTTAATGAGCACATGTGGTCAGATCATATTTATCTGCTCTATGTGCAAATGAGCACCACATGTCTAGTAGTGTCTAGTACTTCCTGAAACAGAGATCAGGTGAAAGACTTTCATTTCAGCTTAGTCTGAATATCTATATCCTTCTACTATAAATTAAAGTTCCAAAGAGTGGAACAGAGTGAACAGACAAATTACAGTGCTGTCATTCATTTCTCGCTGTTATTTATCCTGTTGTCAAACAAGTTGAACAAGGATAGAGGGTACGCTGACTGGGTTGGCAGCGATTCACTGCCATGCCTGCAGCAGCTGAGTAAGGTGTCCTTTAATGAGGCCCAGGACTCGCCGTGTACACACTGCTATAAGAATGTGGTCGCAAGTGACCCAGAACTTCTCTGTGTGAGGGATCAACACTTGATATGTCTTCAATGCATCTTGTATGCCTACACAGCTGGAATTAGAGTTGTGCCCTTTTGATCAAATCACCCAGGACAGATGTATCTACCATGTGTGTTGAGGGCCAAAGAAAGTGAAACAAGGCTATGGAATTTACTTAATATAAAATAATAATATAATAATAATATAATATATAGTGTTTAATGTTTTCAAATCTGTTCAGCCACTGCCTCACAAGCACCTCTAGTCATGCCTCCAGTAGAGCAACAAGGTGTCACTGCCATTGTCCCTGTATAACAATGCACAGTTGTGCACATCTGTTGTTGAAATGTTAGCTTGCACCGCTTAAACCCACGAAAAAAAGTGTTTTGTTGTCAGACGACAATCTATCAACAATTATCAATAAGTTTATTGTCCTGT
Source organism: Eupleurogrammus muticus (assembly GCA_036785175.1). NCBI lineage: Eukaryota > Metazoa > Chordata > Actinopteri > Scombriformes > Trichiuridae > Eupleurogrammus > Eupleurogrammus muticus. Next base: position 11,698,752 of record JAYKQN010000004.1, on the reverse strand, counting down.
GCTAGATTGATCTGAATTTGTTATTTATCTAAGATTTTTTTAATGTACAATTTATTTATGTGCATGACTCTCATCATGTTTTTATTTTATTTATTTGTTAATGTTCGGTCAATGCTTAAAAGAATATGGATATTATATATACCCAGTTTTACCAGAATGGATTTGATTCTCAGAATTGATAAGCAGAATCAGAATTTATAAAAATTTCAACGATACCCAACCCAATGTATGTTAATGCTTAACATGCAATCTGCATTGTCACCATGACAAATAGATTCTAACAAGGAAGATTAAAAAACAATATTTCCCTCTGAAATTTGGTACAGTCTCACAAAATCAAAGTATTTAACTTGTTCATTTACAGAAGATATAAAGACAAAAACTATGAATTAGTTTGATTAAAATATAACCTTATAAATGTGATGGCGTTGAGAGATGTTGAGCTGCTGTTACCTGGAAAACATGTCTGCAGGTGTTCAGTTAGGGCCTCCTGAGTGACAGGCTTATGGGTGGAGTTCATAGCAGAGATAGCCAATAGCAATACCTCTCCCAGCGGGATGAACTGCGATTGGCTGATGGGGGACATACTGATGGGTGACACATCACCTGTGAAAAGAGACAAATCAGTGAATTTCAGAAATACTGGATATTGATCTGTTTTAAGCTGTCAATAAGCCATTTGGATAATGTGAACAAATTCTTGTTCATGTTCCAGATTTACCTCTTATACACATAGAAAAATATCAAATCTCTGCTGAATGTTTGATCCATATTTCTCCTTCCCTTATTTCCTGAATTCACTCGTGTTGCTCTCCAATCAACACATAACACCCAAATCCCACAGACAAGTTCAAGTGCTGAATAATGTTGCCTCAGAACAATACTCAATACTACTGTATGTTTACATTGTTTCATTTTATTGTGAACTACCGCACATGCACAGTATTTTGTATTAGTTTCATGTTTACAGAAAAAAAAAAAATATGTACACATACATGCACCAAAAAGCTAGACTAAAGAGACCTATAGATCTGAACTAAATAGACCTCTACATACATGTAGACAAAGATCAAATCCATCTAAGTTGATAGTTCTTTGCACACATACATTTCAGATGCCTGAGAATAATCTTAACAGATATTATAGAGGACAGCATGGGATCTCATGGTAAAAAAAAAAAAACTGATAAAGATTAGGTAACATGAGCAGAAGCCTGTACTTCAGCACACTCCTATAACACATGCATAAAAAGGTACTAATGAATCCTCCTAGAGGCATTCCCACACTTTCTTTGTCTTTTGGTGAGACACATAGCCACACAACTTTAACCTAGTCTGCCGGTAACATTACACACATCTACCAAAAATGTTGCAATGTCTGTAAAACGTGCAGCAACAACAAAATGAGTGTGGAGTGTCTCATGAGTGTTTACAGTTTATTTACCTCAGAATGAGTGGCTTCATTGTGCTAAAGAACTCTGCGAGATAGCTCTGCCGATTTCATTTCACATCATGCTATGACTTCTTGCAAAGAGACTCTGACTTAACTCCAAAAACGTTTAGCTGCCTTTCTGCCACCTAGTCACCCAACATCATCAGCACATGATCCTGGACCCCAAGATGAACCACTGGTTCTGCTAACTCTTTGCAGGAGAGAATTTCCTTTAGAACTTCTTCCATTTGCCGTAAAGAGGCTCAGACCTGGACAGAGATAACAGACTCAGAGTCCGATTTGTTTTATCCTATTTTACTGTTTAGTTTGAACCAAATTAACGTCTCCTGCTGAATTATTTAAGTTGCAAACTGTGCAGAGTCCTCCCCTCACCCATCCTAAATATTACCGCACATACAAAACATAGCGTTACCCGTCCAACAGAAATTCTGCTACAAGAGCGCTTCACTCCCACTCAGAGTGGGTAAAGTGCTCGGTGCAATATGAACCAACCGGAAATAAGTCTGGAGGACCTAACAGACCATACTTTTTTTTTTTTTCACCAAATACTTGTTCTGACCTTTACCACCTGGTTCTCTGATAGCTCTCTGTGTTCATGCTCCTCACTTATCACACTACTCTGCCAACTGGATGTTGATTATAGGCAGTGGCTCAGCTTTTTGACTGACAGCAAGGCTGCCCAAACAGGTGGATTGATTCCGGTTTGGCTGTTGACAAAGGCAACTATGCTAAACCAATCAATCTTACTTGTTGGATGTTTTAATTGGTAGAAACTAAATTTGCTCCTGTACCCCTAATCTATTATGGGTTATGAAGTTTTGGTGATTTCTCTCATCAAACTGTAAACCTGTGTTTTGTGAATTTATACACTGAAACTGAGATACCATGACAGATTTTCTAATTGATAAGGCTCTGTGATTTTTTAAATCAGCTGACCACTGCAGAGAAATTGTGTTTTTTCATGGTCACTCTCATATGAGACTGATCCTGTAACTATATTAACCTCTGAATAATCTACCTGGATTATGACATCTGATTTTAGGGTTAGATCAGATCAGAGGAGTAATGCTGCTATCGCTGCAAAAGACAGGAAAGGAAATCTCCTTTCTTGTCTTTTACAGAGAAGAAGGAAAACAGATTATGGTAGGATGAAGAGTTTAGGGACCTATTCAACTCATTGGGTGCCTTTCTTTATTAATGTCTTTTAACTGTATTGTCATCAGATCACTATGTGAAAACTACAGCAAGCAGTACTAAGCAAGGTCCAACTATAAATTCCAATAACTTGTAAACTACTAGATTCAACAGGTGTGTGTCGGAGTTTACAACAGATAGTGGAGCAAACAGCTGATCTCACAGTTATAAAGCATTTCAAAAGATCAGAAATTCCCGATATTCATGTAGAGATTTCGGATCCCCATTTTGACAAAGTGTGCATGTCAAGCCAGGTTTAGATAGCTGCAGTCAGTAATACTACACACGAGCTTGCTGGCTGCAAACTGTGGGGTGGGATTTCAGAATGGAGTGTGTTTTATTCATTGTACATCATTGTAAAAGACACAGCTCCTCCCCACGGTTTAAAGCCAACCATCACCATTGTGTACAGGACTGCCAAGTAGCTGTATGAGTAAGTTGGCCATTAACAATTCCAGCAATGTGGGATTTCTTCATCCTTTAAAGGACCTGGAAGTAAAACAGCGACATACGATATTTGTTAAGAAGCATCTCTCTCTCACATTAAATAGTAGGAAACTGGACTTGTAATTGTCTTAAAAAACATTTTACCCCTCATCCAAGGGCCTTCATCAGTTTAAATGAAAAAGTAGTTTAGAGGGGAGGAAACACTTTGCTTTCTTCAATACCACAAACCTAAGTAAACTTTTGAAGATTTATCACACTAGTGCAACCAAGCCAACAACAATTACCACTTAATATTTTTGAGAAACAGAACAAACTGTCTTCTGACAGTGAAAAAAAACAGAAAAGTGGGTACATTTTATCATTCTTGATGACAAACCACTGGTAGTTTGTGGAAAATGAACTCATGGATGACATGCAACCCAGGAAAAATATTCCATCCAGGAAATATTTGTATGAAAGTTTATATGAGCCTGCATTACCCAAACTCTATCTATCTGAGAAATGAAAGGTGACAGACCTGAGCTTCATTTAAATATTAATATAATGAAATATGTATATATAATTGAAGCTTTTTCCTGTCACAACCTCTTTTAGGCCACTCACTTAATTTAATGTGTCAGATAAATATATGTAATATAAATATCTAATATATGTATGCATACTTTGCACAAATAAATTCTAACTGAATATTCAAGTTGTTGCTCGAGTATGCACCAGCTGTTTAATATAAGTTAGTATAAGGTCAGACATGGCATTTATATCTGATCAGGACAAACCTAAAAACCATTAGAAGGGTCAATCTCTTCATGGGCCAAACTCTAGCTGAAAAGAACTGCAGTTCTTTGGCTACTTGAGTCAATCCCTATAGACCGTCATGTAAAATGCCCCAATTTACAGCATAAATAAGCATGTTGACAGCCTGATACCAAAAATTTGGTCTCCATAGATAATTTCTATATACTGCCCAGCTCCACACTTTGTGTACAAAAAAAGACACTTCTTGATTAAAAACAATAGATATGTCAGAGCCCAAATCAAAACACAAGTCTATAAACTCTGCCAGTATGGTAGTGACAGACCTATGTTAACAGGATAATACATTTGACTTAACATCTTAACTAAGTATGACATTTGAAAATATAAATGAATTCTAGCAGCACGTAGTAACCTTCACTCACAACAACTTAAAAAAAAAAAGGTGGTTACCCACCAAAACTGGATATTTACTCGTTTTGGTAATATAGACCTATTGGATGCTTATCGGATTCTAAAAGCCATCTTCATGATTGCAGTCTCAGTTTCAGCCTGTGTATCATCAAGGGGCATCTAGCATGTCTCGATCAGTTGTACTAATGCTCGTAAAGCTGAAGTCTTCAAACTAACTCTCCAATTCACTTTCATTATTTTTCCCTACCATAGGGTATAGAAAATAATTTTTCAAAATGTTGATAAATTATGGCTGCACCACACACCACTATGATCTCTTCTTGCGGAAATTTTTCCTCCGTTGCAAAATAAAAATCTATGCAAACAGAAAATACCAAAAGCTGTCTTAAACCTCCTTGTAAAGTGAATTTAAAAGGTTCCTTTACATGCAGGATAAGGGATAAAGGATATAAAAGCTGTCCCAAGCCCAAATGATGGACAAAAGCACATGGGCAGCGTTTAGAAACTTTTCTATTTTACAGTTAAATCCAAATTTATGTTCAAAGAGGCCAATAATCAACATGTCAGGTTAGGTAACAGTTGCCCCCTCGAGGTCAAGGGCTTTTAGGGGAAAGAGGACAACTAAGGGACTGCTTGGTCACTACCAGTACTCCTGCACAGTGGCTCATGAGGGAATCTAGACTCTAGACTAAACTGCAGATTTTGCGACAGCCACAGCTTCTGGAAATAGATCTGTGCTCCATTGATTGAGGCTCAAGCCAGAGCCAGCTGATCTATGATGAAAAAGGAAACAATCTCATTTAGTCACGAGAATGTGTGTTTCATGGGAATATATTAAATGGTTGTCATTGTACTTCTAAAATAAAATGTATTCTATAATTGATAGTGACACACTATTCATTACAATTTTCAGCAAACCTTACCAACATACACAGGATAATATATACAGTATTGTATAAAACATTAGTGAACCACTCTCTGCTGTATTCTACTCTCATGCTAGCATTGCAAATGGTATATAATTTCCTGGTATACCATAAAAAGATCTTTATTGACTCCAATGTACATTAGTCTTAGCATATTTAACTTGTTTACTGTATACACAGTATAGCACACATTCTCTTAATGCACACCCCTATGCACTTTACCATTCCTTCACATGTGTGATTAGATGCATGCTTAAATTGTCACATTTTATTACCTCCTTTTTTTTGTTGAATTGTTCAAAATGAATTAATTTTTATTACATTCTATACATGTACCTGGAATAATGATTTAAAATTCACAACCGAATCAAATATTAAAAATTACAATTTTCCCAATGAAATTGTTATCTGTTCCTTGTGCCAGTGACAGTGGGTGAAATACGCCCTCACCCCCGTCACATGGTGAGGGATCAGCTGTTCTGGCCTGACAGCTGTCAAAGCAAATTGTATAATGACTACGATGGAATTGACTGATACAGCAACAGCCCTAAGAGAGATTTATTTCCAGGTGTCATATATACGGCAAAATCCACCCTTGCTTAAAGTCACTAATTACTCCCCGCTTCTTCACGCCGCACTCGGCTCAGGTTGGTCATGAGAACAGTAATGTCAGTAGTGCTGCCGATAATAGTGTCATGATCGTAGGTGACAGGTTGCCACTAGTGCAGTAGCAAACATCCCGGTCCCCCCTGACATCACCATGGCTGGCAATCAGGTGAGCCTATATAGGTAGCTCTGTTGCTTTGCAAATGGTCAAAAAGAAGGTCTCTGATGAGTTGTTACCTGGTTAGCTCATCCATATGTCACTCAGAAACAGTCGGCCAATTAGAAATAAGGTTTGTGAATATTCATGAACAGGCAAAATGAGACCCTGTGTGAAATATGATAGGCTGCATTGTACTTAAAGCCATGCAGGATCATGGTATTTTTAACTACAGAAATAAGTACATTTCTAGCCAACTGGGAGCAGGGGAATGGGGGGCATGATATCAAATCCTGGATAACAACTGTATACTAAAGTTACACTATAACTAACTCATTGACTGTTTGCTAATATTCAATTACAGTTGAAAAAGAAATAACATTAAAAAAAAGCTCCCTACTCTTTAATACATAATATATGGTTGTTGTGATTGAAGTAGCAAATGACACATTTTTCTACTAATGTACCAAATTAAATAGGTCAACGTTAAAGTTAAATTGTTCAACAATATAATTTTTTTTCCCTCATATATATTTAATATTATTATGATAGAAAATAACATGATGACTAACATCATTTCCTGGACTTTGATTTTGTTACCACAGTCCTTACAATGTATGTAATATATGCAGGAAATGGATCTTTTCTAGGGAAGAACCACCACCTATCCAGTTTCATTATGTTCCCCCATCTTCTCCAACCAGGGTAATGCTCTTGCCAGCTAATACACTAGTTCATGCATCAGGACATTCTTCGAAGAATCAATGCCATATCCACCATCCATCCATTGTAGGTTCTGTGCAGCCATGTACCCTACCCTATTGCCCATAAGTGGGCATAATATGGCCCGTGGGCCACACCTGGACCGTCTATCTTTTTAATCAGGCCTGCTGAAAATTGACAGAATTGTCCAAATTATTATCATAATTACAACTGTCCTGTAATGCCTGGCATCCCACTAGGTCTGTGTTTGGCACCTGAGCTGATTGCTGCCTCTCTAGAGTAATGTCTCAACAGCGTCCCCGTACCGCAGTGGCATTATTCCACAGAAGTTCACTTTTTGATGAAGCTGTTTGCTAAAACGTGTCAAGCTCAAGAGAACAGATTGCATTATATGGCCGATCACATCTTCACACATATATTACGTCATAACTAATGACAAAGCTATGAATGTGTTCATTAAACACGTTCATATTTTGGGCGAAGGGCAAGTGCCATTTTTCTAAATTCAATAGGGTGCTGGGTTTAACCAATAAACCATTAAATCTGGCAACCACAATCTCCGTAAGTGTTGCATCACTGCGTCATCAAAACAAAACAAAAAAAAAAGCAGAATGGAGGCGACTGTAGAAGGTCAGAGCAACATTTTAACTTGTCATCATATGACAAGTTAAAATGTTCTGACAAAGTTGGTGAGAATGGGAATAACCTCACATACCGTATTTGTGCACACTTTGTTTCTTAAAAGTTTTATCAAGAAGAAAATCCACAACTCACTCACATTAACAGCAAAAAAAAAAAAAACATTCAAAGAAAAGGTTTTTCCTCATGTTTTTGAGAATATCCTGTAGCTGCTGCTAATGTCGACTGAACAGACAACACTGTTGTTCCATAAATGCTAATGTGAACCCTGGTTGGATAAGGACTCAAAATTTGATATGAAGATGAAATCTAGCACAAAGGTTCAGTGTTAAAACTGATAACATAATTGCTGTCAGTGGATCTATATGGGCTTCGGAAAATAATACCTCACAGCAAACATATTGGAAAAAAGAACAAAAACTGTTAACTATAAACAGTTATGATCTATTAACAAACTAGCTCATTTTCGTGGAGAAATTCATGGACATAACGATCTAGTTTGTTAAGAAAATGGACTTTCCCAACACTGCTGACTAGCAGACTTACCAATGGTAGAACCTGAAAATTTAATAGATGGCCAGATGTTCGGGATTATCTCATGATTTCACAATCTTGCGTATAATGCTGGCTCGTAATATTGCCGTGAGGCAACGGGTGGAGATTGACAAAGCAAAAAGAGACGACACAACAAAGAGCAAAACCGTGGTGCTGATACAGCCTTGAACCCATCTGCAACAATGAGTGGCCCAAAGAAAAGAGAAGTCAACACGAGTGCTTAGTGTTTAATAAAGAATGCATAAGTAAAGCTGAAGTCCGAACAAAGGCTGTATGCCTAAATTGCCAAGAAACTTGAATACAACCTCAACCACCACTTTTCCTCCAAGCATGCTAATTATGCTAACAAAAAGTCAATGCCAGGCAAGAATCAAGCACAAAGGCAAGTTATTTACTGGCATTCAAATTAAAAAAGACCAGCAAGTCTTTCTTTGGGAGGGGGGTTCTTAAAGAGTATATTGTAGAGACAGCAGGTATTTTATGTCCTGAGAGCAAGAACAAATTTGCTTATCATGCAGGACAGTGACTCACTGTTTTGAACTAACTGAAAAAGACTTGGTTAGCAAGCTAAACAAAAAAGTAGACCATTTACATTATATTCTTTGGCATGGACGAAAAGTACTGAGAATAAAGGACATCACTCAGCTTTCATTTTTTTTTTTTTAATCAGAGGGATCAATTCTTAGATGAGGACGAGTTTTTGGCAATGGAATCCCAAAAGGGCACAACGTGGGGAGAGGGCTTGTATGGCAGCGTGTCGGGGGTTATTGAGAGGCAGAAACTATCTTGGAGTATACTTGTTATTGTTGCCACAGACGGATGGTCAAATCTGACTGGAAAAACGTTGTGCTGCCCAAAAGAATCCAGGACAGGGTGAAAGAGGACAACCTTGAGCAGGAGGTAATTTTCCTACACACCAGGAAGCTGTGTGTAAATCCGTATTGCAGCTTGACCAGGTAGTGAAACCCGTTGTGAAACTTGTTAACTTTATTTGACTGGGAGGTGACGTCAGAGCCTTCAAAACCAAGCTTGCTTTATTCTCAAAGCCAACCTCCAACATGTCATTCGCTCATTTCCCCACACTGGCTATCCTAAAGAGGCCCCTCAACATATTAAAAAAGGATTACAGGAATTCACTGGATGATCTACATAAGGAATTCTGCTCATGGTTCTCTGATTTTGACTAACTTGACAAGTCTCTTGACCCTTTCACACAAGACTCTGAAACAGCACCACAGGAGTTGCAGTTGACTGATCTTCCAGTGTGACACCGTCCTAAAGAAAAGTTCAACTCTCTTAATGTGAATGAGTTTTATGCTTTATTGAGTGCTGCCACATTTCTAAACATCCATAAAATGGCATGGAGGATGCTGGTGTTGTTCGGCTACTTATATGTGTGAATCAGACTTTTAGTGTGATGAACATCAACAAAGCACCCTATAGAGATGCCATTTGAGTGATGAACACCTCAGATTTGTTGAGACTTGCCACAACAAAACAGACATCAGACTTCGATGCATTAAAGATCAACGCTTTTAGTGGGTTGTTGGTTTTCCTGATTCTGTTTGCTATGATTGTATCGGGTCTTGGCCCCGTCTGACCGTCAATTTTTAAAAGATCATGTGGTCTCTGGGCCAAAAAAGGTTGCTCACTCCTGCCTTAGCCTGACATGAACCTCTCCAGGAATGTAACTACATGTCAAGGTGACACTGACTATATAGAGACCAGAACAGCTGTGATCAGTCAAGCCACGAAATGCACATTTGAACAATTAATAATCTCTGCCTCGATATTTTCAATGGCTGTTTCCAACATTTTTTTTTCTTACGGTGTGAGTTCAAGTAATGTTCGTGAAAAGTTATGAGCTCCAACTCTGGTCAGTTTCTGTCACCATTATTTGTAGTACAAGAAGAAGATAAAAAAAATACTCAACTAGCAGTTTGGTGCTGTAATTGCAGATCTGCACAAACACAGCACTGCACGAGCAGAAATGATCACAATAGCATAGGGCACACATTTAGGTTGTGGTGTAAGCCCGATCTAGAAGTATAACTGAACCTTTAGTGTTAATCAACCCGACCGATTTAACTGCCAGTGTGTTGGCTCATTTAACATGCTTTACCACCGTGATGGAAATGAAGTCCTGCCAATTGAAAAAGAGGTGAGGGCTGCAGCAACACTATGAATTCTGAACAAGTCTGTGCGCATTGGCTATGAAGTAGCCGCAACCTCCAGAATCATCATCTAGCACTTTTATTGTCAGATTTGATCTATTCAGTCCAATACCACTTGAAAAGTCTAGTGATGCTGGATGATTAAATTATTTTTATCCTGCTTGTATGTGAACGGCAAACAGGAAGTCACCTAGCCCGGCCCGCAGAGGTCTCACCTAACATGCTCTCAACTAGGACTCAGGTGTTCATGCTTTATGAGTCCAGCTCACGACCAAACCATCATTCAGGCAGCCAAGAACTGTTGTTCGAATAATGAGCTAACTGTCAGAGAAAATCATCTCCGCCGCTTCCAAGAGCCTGACACAAATGTGATGAAAGTATTTCATGTTTTACTTTCATGTCTTACAATCAGGGTCATCTAATATTCAGGCCGACGCTGTGGATTTCGTCTCAATCTTCATTTACTCATAGTAAAATATTTGATTGCTGGAGTCACCGTGGAAAGGTTTCTGGTTCTATTATTACTGCTGTCGTTTCTTCTCTTACTGCTGCTGAAGAATACTGACCAAAGTCACATTGCAGGCAGCTAGCTCTCATACACAGACTTAACACAGTAAAACTCTATGTACTTGTCCTCAGTATGGAAAATCTAGTATATATAGTATAGAATATATCAGCTGATCAGCCTGATCCAGTCATTTCAATGAAATCTGTAAGCTGAAGGTAAAAAATTTTGCCATTTTGTAGTAGCAGCTGTTAGCTTACAGACCTGTTCACTCCATTACTAATAAAACAGTCATAGACAGAAAGAGAGCCAACAGGAGAGAAGGAGAGAGAAGTCAGGAGAGAGAGAGAGAGAGAGAGAGAGAGAGAGAGAGAGAGATGAGGAAAGGAAAGGGATAAAAAGAGAGAGAATGGAGAAACATTGATCGTCCATGTCTCTCTCACTGCAGTGGTAGTAAACAATCAGCCAGCCTCCTTTGTCCACAGCACTAAACCACACCCCCTCCTTTTGTCATACTCCCCCCCCCACTCACATTCACACTCACACATGCACACGCGCGCACGCACACAAAATCCATTTCTCTCTCCCTCCATTCCTCTGGCTTTCTATACACCTCCGTTATGTGTCTCCTACAGTATGTGTGCATCTATTACTCTATCACTTGTCCCTTTAGTCTCTCTCTCTCTCTCTCTAGAGCTATGATGCTATGTTGCTAATGCTAACTAGCAGCTGCTGCAAACAGGCTAGCAGCTGAAGGAGTTAAACAGACACACAGAGTCACAGACATGCACAGAAAGACCAGAAGCCCACTTACAGGCAGATTCATACCTTGGTTGATAGTGATCCGGTCCTTTAGCAAGAAACAGTTAATCCAGTTTAAAGGCCCAGAGCAGCTTCTGATGTAGCGCAGCTCTCTCTCTCTCTCTCTCTTTCACCCACACACACACTAGCTCATTCTCTTCTCTGTCACACACATACACTGCTCCTCCCCCTCCCCACACACACGCACAGGCGTCGTCCTCCTCTGTTCTCACGCGTACACACACACACACATTCTCTGAGCCCCCTCCCCTCTTTTCCCACACACACACACACACATACACACACACACAAATGAGCATTCAGTGATGGGTTACCCACAATCCCTTGCACCACACAAAGACAAGGGGGTGTGACCAATCACACACCGCCTCACTCTGCACCGATGCTTTTTTTTTTCTCTCCCTCACTGTGTAATGCCCACCGACATACAAGCTTGTGGGCGGGCTGCCGAGAGGGTTGTCATGACAACGCATCCCCAGTTGCTCTTTGTTGCTATCACTCGTACATTCACACAAATGCACACACACACACACACACACACACAGACACACACACACACACACACACTCATATATACACGCACACACAGTCTCCACTGTGTTTCCCTTTTAAGATCTCTGTAGCATGCATCTGCTCTGCTGCATACATCACTGTGACACTGTGTGTGTGTGTGTGTGTGTGTGTGTGTATTTGTGTGTCCGCACATGCTCTCTTAGCCGGTGTTGCAGTACAGCAGCTGGGTTCTGGTGTGACCCAGATAGAACACTAAGACTAGATGTAGGACACACACACACACGGAGACACAGACACACACACACACGCACACAGTTGTAGTACATATATTCCAGAATACAGTAATGATACTGCTGTAAGTACATTGCAGTATAGTACTTTTTGTACACTACAGTGCATCCAAAAAGCATTCACAGCACTTTATCTTTTCCACATCAAGATACAGCCTTATTTCAAAATGGATTCACTTATTCTTCTCCTTAAAAATATTCACACACAATTCTTCACAATGACAAAATGAAGAAAAAAAGTTTGTTTGAAATATTTGTAAATTCACACATAGATGCCAGCTCTCTAATGGGATATCAGAAACTGTAATATCCTTTGTTTCACTGAAACTTGACTAAATCCAAGGACTACCAGACAGTGGAAGATGACTTTCTGTAGATCAATCTGACAGGACATTAGACTCTGGAAAGACAAAGGTGGAGGAGTGTATTTTATGGTACATAAGGACTGTTGTGACAGTAGGAATATTAAATTGTTATCCTGTTCCTGCTCCCGGGATCTGGAGTTACTGACAGTCAAATGCAAACCTTACTTTCTATCAAGAGAATTTACATCAATCATTCTCACAGAGGTCTCCATCCCACCACAGATGAGCCCAGAGGCTGCCCTGTCAGCTCTTTGCAAAGACATTAACTGCTCATAGTCTGGTAATGCTGATACTGCGCTCACTGATTGAGACTTGAATGGGGCTATCCTTAAGTAGCCTAACCTTTAATCAACATAGTGAATGTGCCACAACAGGAGTAAACACTGTCACATACTATTCAGAAACTCTTATGTAACAAAATTACAAACTGCATTTAGGAAACCTGACCATGTGGCTATCTTGTAGAGACGTATGATCCCATGACAAGATCAGGAAATGGCCTGGAGCATCTTCCAAAAGACCGCTGTCAACATCACAGATGCATTGATGGATTCAATGAGTCTACAGTGAATATAGATTGTCAAACAACAGAAACAACTGTACAGAATACTACAGTTGAAGTATTCTTCAACAATCAGAAACCATGGGATACCAGAAACATGAGAGAGGCCTACAACTTAGGACCGCAATCAGAAAACGTAATAATTATAAACCAGCAGCCTACAATGTACGGAGGGCAGTAAACGAGGCAAAATAAACTATGGCAAGAAAGTGGAACTACAATTTCAGGAGGGAAAATTCTAGAATCCCTCCTTGCTCACTGTCAGCATGTGGCACACATCGCAGTGTGTCTGATGTGGTACACTGTTTATTAATTATAATATATATATATATATATATATATATATATATATATATATATATATATATATATATATATATATGTGTGTCTATTTTATATATATTTTACTACTTTAAGAAGGCAGTAATATATATATATATATATATATATATACACACATAAATACACTGGTTCTCTCACTCTGACTTTAAGTAGGCCTATTTAGCTTTTTAAAAATTTTTTAAATCAACTGCTTAGTCATTTTTTTAAATCAGTCAAATTTGAACTGACTATTATATACTATTAGATATATTAGGAAACTATTTTTACCCCGATGCAGGTCCCCCCTATACATCCCTAATGTCAGGGAACATAGTCGGTTAGTAAAGTTTCACCATTGGACAATTGGCTTTGTCATTCAAATTAACTGGTGTGAACAGAAAGGGGGTGGGGGCTTTCATGGTTAAAACACAAAGGACATGGACGCACTGCAAAGCGTGAGAGAGGGCCCTGGCTGTCCTCCTGTTTTCTGGGCACCAGTGACAAATGATCCTCAGCTTTTATGGTCTCTGAGGTCTCTCTCTTCTTGTATGTAATGCATGTGTGTACATTCCCCCATTCCTTATAGTTATGCCTCTCTCCTTATCCACACACACACACTGATTGCTCATGTTAATTCCTCACTTGCTCTCTCACAATGGAAAAATATGTATATGTGCTTTTTTTATTTTGAAATTGGTTTCATGTGCACATTGATCGGATGTGCTACAACATTTCGACTGCTCGACTTCCTGCTCTGTTTAGCTTGACAAAGACTCCACACCGTCTCTGATTAACCTCCTCTTCAAGATTACTGCAGACTCTCCTCAGTACCAAAGTTTACGCTAGTGCTGTCCAGGATTTGTGCTTGTGGTTAACACACCCAGGCCATTGTAATCAGACTGCAGCTGGTCTAGGTGATCTGGTCAATGCCAGGATCTGACCTGAAAGAGTATGTAAAATGTAAACAGAATAAATCAAAACCAGAGGAAGCTGGGCATCGTGGCAAGCGTAGTTTACACAAAGTGCACTTTGCACATAGTTTGCAACATTGCTATAGTTACGGTTTACCTCTCCTTTGCTAATTTGCCGGTCATTTGACATTTGTTGTCAACAAAAGGCCAATTGGTAACAGTGCAATACTAAACTATAGTGTGTATATGGCCTCCTATTGTAGTGGAGGTGACATGATTTCATAGATAAATTGATTTACCTTCTGCGGAGATGTATCTTCATGCAGACAGGACAGTACTCAGAGAAAAAAAATCTGATTAAGCCAATGTTAATGTTAAAATATAACATGTGAAAATAATTGGGAGAGGGGCGCTGTGTGTTCACATAGAGCTGCTGCAGAAAACCTGACGGGGCCCCATTCTGGAATTCAACTGTTGGAACTTCTTTATGAAAATATTAAAACTTGTTATTCACATATAAATTGTGAAGGACTTCAGTCGATTAAAAAGAAAATAATGCATCTTCTCTTTATAATTTGTATAAACGTAAAGCTGTTGGCTAAACCTAAACCTAAATATGATGAAATCATTTTTCACATCATGTATGCCAGTCAGAGGTCACCGAGAATGTGGACTCAGTATACATATATGCATAGACAATGTAGGACATTGTAGTTTTCTGTGAATGCCTGCCAAACCTGACTAGTGATTTCATGTTTAGATGAATGAGATCTATTCACAGCTGGTTGTCAAAGTGGTGCCCATATAATAATGTGGGCTTCGGAGATAATAGGCTGATGTTCTGGGGGAATACCTGGTCTGACAGTAAGAGATGGCACACATCCCACTTTAGACAGTACCTATTGTCTAGAACCATAGTAGACTTTAGAACTCAAAAGAGTTGAGTCCAGGAGGTAGAGTCGCAGAACTACATGCTTCTCTCCGCTTCCTTTAGAGCAGTCACTCACTCAAAGGATCAGAGAAATTATATTTGCCCCAGCCAATTAAATCATTAAACTCTATATTAAACTATCTAAAATCTATATTAAACAGGAGATGAGCTACACATTGTAACTTAATACAAATTAACACTACTACAGGTAAAGTGCAGCAGGATTAAAGAATGAAATGTGGACTTACATCTATCTCATCCAAAGATGTATTAATAAATACTCTAATATCAGATTATGATATAGATTTATTCTGTTCAACTGACAATGATTGCTTTGACTCTGCATTTCTTTTTTTACTGGAGTCAGTTGGCTGCTCTTCTAGAGGGTAGATGTGCCCACCCATTGCTTTATCTATATCGTTATAATGTACGACATCGAAGAGAAACATTTATTAATCTTTTTACAGTATCCCCTTTTCTCAGACCATTTTTTGAAAAATATTTTTGAACTCCAATTACTGAACCTCTCACCATCTGGCAAGAATATATTGAGGAGCGTCCAACTGATAATGCTATATCTAAATTCAAGGAAGTGATTCCAAAATTCACTTCCCTGCCTCACCACAACTGAGTACTTCTTTGTTGCTTTTTTCCATCTGAAATAGATCATTGTGTTGAAAACATTGCAAGCTTTCTGTGAACGTTACACCTGCACCGCCAAATAAGAGGTTAGTTAAACAAAAAAAAGAGCATCTCCCTGGTATACCCTTCGAACCCGTAGATTGAAGCTAACTTCGCAAGTACTCAAACAATTATGTCGTTCCAGCATTCCAAGAAAAATGTCTCAGCACATGGAAAGTAGAATTTACAGACATGCTTCCTGTAATGCTACATACAATACTTACTATTAGAAACAGATTTCATCACCTCCTGATCTCTACCATCATTGATTTGCCCTTAAACCCAGGGATCATAGAGACGGATGAAAGAGCTAACATCTATCTAGACTAATTTTCTTCAATCATCCTTTCTTAACTACCTTCATTGATTTCTTTATACAAAACATCAACCTGTCTTTTGGAGAATCTTGATTGTTTGAAGAAATGTGTCCTTTGATTAGTACTTCCTTGCTGGACACACTCAACATGTCCTTATTATCTGGTTATGTACCACATTCACCAACCTCTATTTAAAACATGTGCTTGATCCAGGAGTTTAAGCCAACTATAGACCTCTTGCCTAAATTTCTCTCTTAAGATTTTGGATAAAGCAGTTGCCTTCATGTGACTTCCTACGCAACAATGGTTTACATGAGGATTTACAGTCATCAGTGCATGCTAGCACAATCGTAGAAGGACGTTCTCAATGCATCAGATAAAAGATTTATCTCCATTCTTGTGCTGCACCTTCGTGCTAGATTTAACACCATCAACCATCAGATACTACTTCAGAATTTAGAGCATTTTATTTGCATGAGAGGCACTGCGTTGTCCATCCTGTCTATCCCAGAAGAAGGATCACCTTCTGTTAATCCTTTTGAGGTTTCTTCTTCTTTTTTCCCTTTAAAGTTTTTTAGGGAGTTTTTCCTTGCTGATTTTTTAAAGCCCATTGAGAGGAATCTGTGATTTTGGAGTATATAAATAAAATTGACTTGACTTTACTGCCCCCACAGCCCCACAAGTCCATCTGCCTTTTTTTTAACCCTTACTGTGGAACAGAATAAATCTGCACTCATTAGACAACACAACCTTCTTCCACTGCTTCAGAGTCCAATCCTTATGTTCCCTAGCAAATTGAAGCCTTTTTCCCCCAATTACCCTAAGTGAGTAGTGGTTTTCTTAGAGCTCCACAGCTATTCAGTCCCAATCACTTAAGTTCCCTTTGCATTGTGCATATGAAAATGCTCTTACCTTTATTATTAAAAAATAGCCATGAGTTCTACTGTTGTTTTTCTGCTATTTAATTTAGTTCAGTTAGGACTTTTTTGGACCACATTTCTTCCTTGAAGATCAAGGTTTCCTCACTATCCTTCCAGTTTTCTAATGATGCTTTAGATAGTTCCTAACCCAATTTTATAATTTCTGCATTTTTCTTGCACAATTTTTTTGATTTGAAAGTGCCACAGAATGAAAACTGAGAGCCACAAATTGATTCTGCCTCTTATTTTTGCCAATGTGATTGTGTCATTCTTGCTCACATGCACAGAGAGTGAGAGCTGAGTATGTCATCAGTACCTTTTTTGGAACAAATATATATCATTTACCAATATCCCTGTGAAATGATAGAAAAGGTTTGAAAAAAAAAACAAATAATAATAATTATATAATTTTTTTTAAATGAAATGACTCAAATTTTATGAAGTCTAATATGAAATCTTATGACCAAGGCTTAATTGAATTTATCTCTGGTATTTGTGTTGAATCTGTGGTTATGTGCCCAGACATTGCAAAATGCTGGCTGCGCTGATCATTTAGGATCGATCGATTGACTTCTGCAGCTAAATTGGTTAGATCCTGAAAAATCCTATCACTGGAGTATATTAGATACATTTAGTAAATAGGTAGATTTAGTAGAAAGTAAACATAGACTGATAAACAGTTCAAAAAGGGCATACAGCTGTATTATATCTCTCTTCTAAAATTTCTTCTGCTAGCTAAGCCATTTTCTATTTCAGATGAGGTAGAATAACTGGAAAACCGTTAATAATACATCAAAAACGTATACAATATGTACAAATCACCAACTATGTTGAAAAATTTCTCCCAAAAATTGGGAGAAATTTAGGACTCCCACTGTCCACCACAATAACATAAGGGGATTTCTAGCTTTGCAGCTCACAAATATACGTGAGATATTGTATCTCATACATTCAATGTATCTGCAACCACAGACTTATTAAACTGTTATATACATTCAGTTAATGTGTGTGTGTGTGTGTTTTATCCACACACATGTGGATAAAAATAGACCCAGATGCTGCAGGCTCAAGACTGCAGGGGGCCAGCCCTTCTAAACCAGGCCAGGACTGTGGACAATCTGATTGGTCAAAATGCCATGAGCATTGAGCACGAGAAGTGAGTGTGTATGTGTGTGTGTGTGTGTGTGTGTGTGTGTGTGTGATAGAGATAAAGAAAATCAAGAGAATGCCGATAGTGAGTTTGTGTTAAAGAGAGTAAAACAGGGCAAGATAGGGAGGAGAAAACACTGTGTGTGTGTCTGTCAGCTATAAGCATAACTCAGCAGAGACAGAAAATGAGGATCTACAATCACATTACAGGATAGGAGCTCCGATTACATCAGCGTGTGTGTGTGTGTGTGTGTGTGTGTGTGTGTGTGTGTGTGAGATGCACCAGGATTCTACAGCATTGAAAGAAGATTAAGAGAAAGTGAGAGTAAGGAAAGGGTGGTTTGATGTGTGCAGGTACAAAGCTGAAGATACTTTCAGTAACTTACCCAGCCAACAACTTGTTGAAGTAATAAAAGAGCACAAACAAACTAGTTAATACTAATGCTGGGCAAAAACAGAATTTAAAAATTGTAGGAGGTCACAGACACAGAAGAGAAGGAAATCAGGATCACAAGTAGCTCCTACATTTTTTTTAGCTATAGAGAAAATGGCAAATTGGTTTCAAGATTCTTCTCTCACTCTGAATGTAGGGAAAACAACCGCCATTGTACTTCACCAGCAACCCAAAAGCCAGGATTTCCAAGGCATGAATGTGCATGGTGCAATAATAAAAATGTATTATTTAGGTACATGCAGATATTTTAGAAACGCACTTACAGCTGAGGCAGGAATTTTTACATGCAGATATGACTTTTTCTTGAGTTACTGTGCTAGTGTTGTCAAGTGAGGGTGATGATGTTGCCATATTACATGCTGTCACAACACAGGATGGTAAAATATGAAAAAGGCCAATCAAATATAGAGCACAAAGAAGTACATTTTAACACCAAGTATTTCTACTGTTTATCTTGCCGTAATAGTCTGTAGAGTTGGAGAAAAGTTCTCTCTGTGATTATTATACATTTTTTATGCTTTGGCATTTAATGAACCTTCTACTTTACTGGTTTTTACCAAAACTGGACTTCAAGGACTCTACTTCAGGCCATGTTGTTGTTGTGTACTCTTGGTAAACAAGACCTTATCAGAGAGTTTCTGACTTAAAAAATTGGCTGAAATAAACACAAATAATCCTCAGTATCATTGGAAGTGTACAAGTCCACATAAATAAGAGAAATAAGACCATTGGACTGAAGTAATCTCCTTTTTAGGTTTTGCTTATCTTCACACATTGACAAAACTCAGTAATCCAAATCTCTACATTTGCCAAACTGAATATGATGTGAATTAAGTGTGTAATCATTATGTATAGTAAATCATAAAGCATACCTTCAAGAATGGCATTGTTTGAGGAAACC
Source organism: Eupleurogrammus muticus (assembly GCA_036785175.1). NCBI lineage: Eukaryota > Metazoa > Chordata > Actinopteri > Scombriformes > Trichiuridae > Eupleurogrammus > Eupleurogrammus muticus. The sequence goes on along the minus strand of JAYKQN010000004.1, from coordinate 11,679,070 downwards.
CTATAGCCAAGTAAGCACATACCACATGGGCCAACGTGGCCTTAGCATGCTTCGACATTTCAAATCCCAGCTGGCTAAACCATTCCTGCATGTACTACCGTAGTCTCTTTCCTCCTTTTCTGAATCTCTCAACTTTGTAGTATCAATGAAGGTTAAAGATCCCCCCCACCACCAAAAAAAAACAATGCTATTGTTTGCGGTGCCATTGTCTTGTCTATGAACAGTACTATGGACTGGTGGGAGGGTGTAAATGGCTATAGATGAATCCAATAAACATTTGAGAACAAATATCACTTACAAAATTTGCACAATTGTTTATTAGTAGCCTACTGGTAAATGGAATGAAATGCTTTAATTATAATTCATATTACATTTGATTATATATTCTCCTCCAGCCAACTACAGTGACTAAACCCTATGTGTTCTGACAGTGGAAAATGGCAAACGGACTGCATTTTATAGTGCCTTTCTAGTCTTCCAGCACTACAAATTGGGAGCAATTTGAGGTTGGGTATCTTCCAAAGATACACACCACCAAAGCATTACTATAATATGAAAAGAAAATTGATAACACTATGCATTCTATAAATTATTATTCAATACTAATTAGTACATATGGATACAGTGGACATGGTTTTAAAGGTTTTGAAGTAATGAAGTTTAGGGCGGTTACACAAAGTAATAGCAAAAAATGCTAGGAAGAACATTTTGTCTTTTAGAGTGTGGCTTAATTGTCATGAAGTAAGGGGTAATGGCCAACAGGATGTCTAAAATCAGAAATAAATTTGGTCCATTTATTTATTACTGTCCATGTCAACTGATTTCAGCATTACAGTACACTGATGAAAGAAGACAATTTCATTGGCAGCGAACACATATAAAAAAACATTTTGTTAGTTTGGTGTGTTACAGTACAGCATGTAGGCCACTTTTTTGACTATAAGTCATATGGTGGTTAACAGCAGATTACCGCACAGAAGAATGCAACACATACAATCCCACAGAGTTCTATGTCCTTTTCCTGACTGTCAGAAGCAGTGCATTAAGGCCACTGTGACACCACATGACCCCAGATAGTCTATATCATCAGGTTGCATAAGCACATCTGCTCCTTTTTGTCCTTTCACCGTGAAGTGTACTGCAAGGACTCAATGTCATAGCATTTTTCCCACTAGAACTTTGCTTTCAAGGAGCTTAGTCTGGTAGAAGTTGCGAAAGCTTTCGCTCTTCGAGTGGCTCTGGCCGAGGCAGTGGACATCCATCTTCAGAATGAGGTTGGTCTGTCTGTAATCTTGTTTGCAGCTATCGCTCGGTTACCACGAAAGGCTGATTTCAGTTAACTACTAATTGGAACTGATCAGACAGCAATAGTGGTTTCTGTTGCTTGCCTTTACTTTGTTGTGGCAGTGTTCACCCAGTAAATATCTGTAATATCATATGGCCTTCAATCTGTGCATTTTATTACCTTTTCTTTTGTTTTGTAAGGCAGTTAGGAGCAAAGCATGAAATAGTGATGACAACCTTCACAGGTGATTGCAATACTCCTTCTCACCACTCCCGATTTGCATTGTTGTAGATTTACTATTTATTGATAGTCAGCAGGAATGAGAGGACATCTAATGGCAGTGTGCTCACTTATGGCTCGACCCATCTCATGGCTGTTAACAACCTTCACTGGTCAAGGCGTTGCACTCATTTCACACTCCCAGTTGATGTTGCAGTTTTCTCCTTCTTCTCTGACAGTCGGCAGTAGTAGGAGAGCATCTGGCCCCACTCAATACTCTCGCCAACCGTTTCCAGTGATGGCAGCACTGTCGCTCCCCACTCCTGGTGGATGTCATTGCTGTTGGCTAGCAGCATGCTCATGTCTCACTGCTGTGCGGTCAGTTTGACTCATCTCCAGCCTGTTGATTGCCATGACCTCTTCTCCTCTTATCTGCACAAGTTGCAGTAAATATTGGTCAGTGAGGTTGGCCAGACTGGCAGATGTGGAGCAGTAGTAGAGCATCACTAACCTCCCCCCTTGATGCATTCTCCTGAGCTGGATGATGACATCTCAATGGTTGCTTCATAGTGATTTTATAGATTAGGATAGTCATGGTACGGCATGTATGTAGACCGCAGAGACTTACATTACTTAAATATCAATGCAGTGTCAGAGTGGAAAGATCAAGAGAGATGCCTGTTGTGTACACTCTAAAGTGCAATGATTAGTTAGGGGAAAAGTTGTGTAAAAAAATTAAATACAGGTGGATGGCTAAAACAGACAAGGGAAAAAACACCAGTCCATCAGCAATTCGAATGGAGGGAAAAACTAAACAAGCCTTGAAGGAAATGCATCAAACAAAGCAGGCATAGCATTCAAGGAGCAACACAAAATTGTGTGGTAAATTCATTGACATGGGACATTTAAATCCTTTTAAAATCATTTAAAATTATTCATATATGGCCATGGTTCCTCTACAGCTGGACATCCTACAGGTCCACTCAGCACGAGCTAGAGCCTTCTGCTAACCTGCACCTGCTGTCTTCGCTGTTCATTCGGAGGGATATTTGAAGAAATCAACTATAGGGGAGTGCACCAGGTGCTGAGGCTTTGAGGACAGTCATTACATGCTTACCAGGTGATTTCTACCTTGGCCTTCTCCTTCCAGTTATATTAATACTAATAAATCTTGAAAAACTGGCTAAGGAGGTTAAGTTGGATTTTCATTTGCTTATTGAACAGCTCTGAGCTGAGATATATTTACACATGCTTTGAAAGCCTTCTTCTTAGTTTATCTCAAACAACTTGGAGTGCACTACAGCGAATATTGTTCCGCCCTCCCGGTCTGTACTCTTAATTTGTACCTGAATTGTCTGAGTTTCTATCAAGTCAAGTTCTTAGGACAGACATAAAGTCCGAGATGACAAGCAACTTTCTGCTTCTGAACTCCGACAAATCTGAGGCTATTGTGCTTGGGCTCAAACAACTCAGATGTGCACAGTGAGATAGCTACTTTGAATACAATTTCCTTGGCCTTTAGGACAACTATAAGGAATCTAAGTGTTAAGGACCCCTCAAGACCCTTCACTGCAAACATAAACACAGACTTCTTTTACCGACACAACATAGCAAAGGTCAGGTACTTTGTCTCTAAAACAGATGTTACATCCAGATGGGAAAACCGCAATTCACTATTGTCAGGTTGCTCCAAAAGCTCCTCAAAAACTCTTTAGCTCGAGAATACTACTCCATGTATATTAACAGGCACTGAAAAAGGGCATCATATCTCACCGATATTAGCATCTTTCAACTGACTTCCTGTCAAATCCAGAATAGAATTCAAAATCCTTCTCCTTCCTACCTACAAAGCTCTTAATAGTCAGACTCCTTCCTAATTTCCTCAAGATCATAATTCCCTATTATCCATCAAGAACACCATGCTCCCACAATGTAGGCTTACAAAGGTTTATGGGATCTCTATAAGTAGAATGGGAGTGAGAGCTTTCAACTATTATGCACCTCTTCTGTTAAACAATGTTTCTGTTTTTTTCTGGTGGGCAGATACCCTCCCTATATTCAGAAATAGGCTAAAAACATTTATTTTTGATGAAGCTTATAGTTAGGGTCGGCTCTGGCTGGCCTAAAACATTGTTGTGGTGTCCCCAAAATCCCTCATCTAGACCATGCAGCAGCATGCCAGGCAGACACCCATGAGGGGTCCTTCCAATTGGACGTCTTGTCCTTACACTGTCCTGGTGGCACCTAGAAACTGCTATGGGTTCTTTTCCACCCCGTCTTCCAGATGTAAATCTTTATCATTCTGTTTTTGTTATTTTTTCTGATTAAAAATGCACTCTGCAATATCTTTCCTGTTCAAATGTATTGTATACCATCCTTTACACATTGATTGCAAACCTGTCCATTCTGAAAGAGGGATCCCTCCTCTATTTGTCTTTCTTTTTTTATCATATAATGTGAGGGTCAAAAGATATGGGATGGATTAATGCTATTCAAACTGTAAAGCCCCCTAAGGCAAATCTTTATTTGAGAGAGTTATGTCACTCAGAATCGTTCTGGAGATCTGCTGACACCAAGGAAAGATATAGGCTATCTAGAATCATGTGAGGTCACAAGCAACCATGATTGTATAGGTACTCAAAATGTGCATGCACGAGACAGAGGTATCCAGTGCTTAATGCAAGTTTAAGTCTGGTACATTCTATAATTTATACATTCTATACATCTTTTCTTTAGAGAGAATTGTCTTGACTAAGGAATCTCTTTAAGTCTACAAGAAAGTCTCCCTGTTGACATTCATGACGACACATTATCCAGATTTTAAATCCTAAGTATCAAACATCTTTGAAATGATCGGGGCAGACCAAATGAGTCTGTAAACTCCTCACATTACCCATTAATCTGGGCCAAACATCGCTATCGACCAAGGTACCAGACCAGATTTCTCCTTTGATTGTCAGGCAGAGAATCTGCACGTAATTGGCCTGACAATCCTGTAGTCTGAACCTCAGTAGCTAGTAACCAGTGAAGTACAGCAAGCAACAGCTGGTATTTAAATGTGTCAGATACATTACAATACATTACATACAAGGAAATATTATTTGGCTCATCCTATTCAAAATCAAATTAATTATTTCAAACATTAGTATACATTATACAGGCTCTTGTGCTCAAGGAGCCACTTTATGTAGAGCATGGAATAAAACTAGCCATTGCTGCTCATTCCTAAAAAGCAAACATAAATAAACACTACAGACACCACCTGCACTATAACACCTGCACCACTACAACAGGTAATCAACTGTCACAAATTGTGGTACTTGGAGCACAGAATAGTATCCATGGAAACAACCATCATCCCAGCTAAGAAGATAGCTGTGAACATGTGAATTATGCGCTTCTGAGCTAACTGCATGAAATGGATATTATTCAGGGCAGGACACTCTGTCAGAGTATGTAGTTAGGCCTTCAAACCCGTTTGATAGAAGAAAATGGAGGCTTTCTGTGTCCCTACCACAAAGATGACTGGGAATTATCCAACTTACCTGATCCGTTGCGGCAATTCAAACAACATGCCACATTAAACTTTTCTGGCACACCTGGACAAAAATCTGATAAAGAGAAGTGCTGATTTGTCCTGCTGTGGTTTAGGGATAAAGGTTGGAACATAAGTAACAATTGTATCTGATGGATGGATTCACAACATACTCCATCTGCATGTTATAGACCGTGACTACAGAAACAGTGATCAAATGGTCAAAGACTACGTAAAACATTTACTACAAACGCATCCACAATAAGAGAAAAGTTGTTCAATCAAGGAGTTATCACTCAATAGGTCAAGTGATATACCCCGTTTCTATGAGCTATCCTAGCTGCATCTGAAGATTATGCTTAGAGACATTCATGAAGTGCACACACTTTACTGCAAGACCGGCAAGCCGATCTCTAAGAAAAGCTTTTGCAGACCAAGTGAGAGCGAGAAATTGCCTGAAAAGCCTGTGGTGCATGCGGGGGACCCCCCAGCATGCAGATTGAATTTTGCTTGTAAAGATCTGGGATTTATCAAGGTGGTTTATGCAGCCACCAGACCCATACTAAATGAGTACTCAGATGTATTTAAATGCATGGGTGAATTCAAAGGGAAGTGCAGGTTCAGGATTGACCACGACATAGCACCTTGGTGGGTAGCAGTAGTATACCCACCAAGGAGAGGGTGCAATTTGTCCTAAAAGAATTAAAGATTACTGATGAACAACACAGAGAACAACAATATAATCTGCAAAGGTGTCACTTTGCAAATGCGGCAAAATGCTTCAACTACTTAGATGCTAAAGTACAGTATTTTGCTGCTGCTGCTTTCAGAGTAATGGTCTGGCAGAAAACAATATCCATACTGCAAAGCAAATCTTAACAAGGCTAAAGAAGACAAGATACACCAATAGCTCAGTGTGCTGGAGTATGGAAATAGACCATTCAATGGTCTCATATTCTCAGCCCAAATCCTGATGATCTGCATGCTTCATCTTTACCGCAACAGCTTTGCAGCTACAACTTTAGGTAACCTGTGAAATTACAATTTGTGCAAGGAGAAAATTTATCAAAAGCGCCAGAAACAACAATACAACAAGTCGGCCTGGGCCCTGGCAACATCATACAGGCACCCATCCGCTTCCAGAAGGATGATGGTAGTTGGAAACCAGCAATAGTCATTCAACCTGCAAAGACTGGCAACCAGTGATGGGCAGGCCTTCTGGTGCAACTGGTGCCTTCTTAACACCGGAGATAATAAGCAAGTGCCCAACATACAGCAACCTGGAAACAGTGAAGATGGGCTGGTCACAGGACAAATGGGACCAGGGGAACAGAGACCTTGTTCTGGCTCAGTACAGGAATAACTAATTGCAGGTATTATTTAGGCCAAGCCATTTAAGACATGACTCAGGATGGTTAGGTGACGTACAATATATTGCCTAAAGTATTTGTCCACCTATTCAAATGATCAGCCTAAAATGTATAGATGTTTCTAATCTTTATGCATCTGCTCATAAAATACTTAAATACCTACTTTAAGTCCAGTAATGGATACTTTATACTTAAGGAAACAACAATATTACTTACTTGTTGAAGAATGTGAAGAAATAAGTTTCCAGGTAAATTGAGAAGCACTATTGGTATTTATCTGATATGATCTCCTGATCCTTGCTTCTGAACCAGTTACATAATTTTCAGTAACTATGGCTTGGAAGGTTAGTTCTTTTATTGGTACATTTCATATTCTGAAAAGGGACCTGAGGAAGGGGATCTGAGATGCTACAGTTGGACCCCCTCGCATCCACCAATAGTATGTTCTACACAAGCATGGTATTGTAGTTTGACTACAAAAAGCTAAATGAAAGGAATGTAGTCACATATCTGAACCAAATATTATCTTAAGACAAACCATCCCCTCAACTCTTTATCCATGGTACCTTCTGTATATAGTGACTTTTGTAAATAAACATTATTATTGCTGCTCTAGAAATATTTATTTAAATTAAAAAATGTATATCGATTCTAATCCTGTTTTGAATTCATTCTTTTTTTACAATAATATTTGAGAATTTCTGTAGTAAGGAAACAATACCCTTTAGTAAAGAATCAAAACCCATCCAACTTGATCAAGAATGGATTAAAATTAATAAAAGTCTGCACTTTTGGATCCAAATCTGAATTTTTGATAATATACTAATTTGATGTTAGCACTAACATTATATTAATGCTTTTCTGGTGAATTCATATAGTATGTAATTATTTATAGGAAAATAACCACCATATTTAGACACTTCGAAGAATCAAACGGCAAACTGACAAGATTCCCACTTAACATCCCAGCCAAACAATGCAAACCTGTGTTTATATCTGAGTAGTGTTATATATGTGTGTGTCTCTATACAGTACCTGTGTGCATGTAAGCAGGTGGACTCTGACACTTATACTTTGGAGGATAGCGGTTTCTCTTGGTGTGTTTGTGGATTCTGTAGTCCTTATCGCTGCAAGAACGTTGGCTCTCTGCTTGTGGCAGCAGGCAGGCTGAGAGCTCAGAGCTTGGCCAGGCCCGCATCAGTCTGCTCCTGCTTGTCTTCTTCATCCTCACCGCACTGGCTCGCGCAGCACCGATCGCAAATCTATCTACAAGACTGAGTCAAATTTTTGTTTACCATCCAAACTTCGAAATCGTCGGGCCAAATGATTGACCCAAAACTAGAAGCTCCCCCCGCTCCTCACGTAAATTCCATTCTGCAGTGTCCGTGGTTTTAAAATCAACTAATGAAAATCAAACAAGCACCATGTGAAATATAAAAGAGTTCCAATCCCGAGTTGGCCAGATGTCATCATGGTCATGTAATACTCCACCGAATCAGTCCAGGAGAGCACACTGAGCATTGACTCTGCATCCACACATCTGCTTCCTGCTGCTGTATGCTTTCCTTCTCAGAAAAACTGGTCATCTGTCAGATAATGCTTCTGCTGTAATAAACATGCACACACACACACACACACACACACACAAACACACGCACGCACGCACACACACACGCAAACTTAGCTCTGGTTGCTAGCGGTTAGATCAGCCTGGTGCCTGCGCTCAGTATCGGCTTTGTCTGGTCATTGCCTAAGCAGAAGCATGAGGGTGGCGGTGATAGCGGGGTTAGTCCTGTTAGTGTGTGGGTCAAAGGGGGTCGCCGAGTAGGGAGCCTGGTAAAAAGACAAGCCTGGATCCCTGTCAAATACACAAAGGCCCGTGCAGCAATGCAAGGGAAAGAGGGAAGGAGGGAGGGGGCACCGATACAAAGGAAAGCCAAAGGAAACAGGCAGCCAGCGGAGGGAGGAGAGAAAACCAGAAAATCTCCATGGGAAAAGCCGACACGCTCCTGTCTTCTACCTCTATCCATCCATGACCATTCCTCCAGGACATGTTCGCACAGTGTGCCTCTACCCTCTGGGAAAAAGTGTTACTGTGTGTGTGTGTGTGTGTGTGTGTGTGTGTGTGTGTGTGCGTGTGTGTGTGTGTGTGTGTGTGTGTGTGAGAGAGAGAATGAGTGGGAGAGAGAGAAAGAGAGAGACACTGTGCTGAAGTTAAGCAGAGGGATGATCAGAGCGAAAAGAGGGATCCACGAAAAACAATGGATGTGCAGAAAAGGTTAATCCAGAGCAGAACGAGCACTGTCTCCGCTTCTCCTTTGTCTCCTCGTTGGTCCGTTTGCCTCTCACACTCCGCTCGCTCATGCTGTCGTCCCTGCGTGATTGTGGGAGAAGGGGAGGGAGGAGGCAATGGGAGGGGAGGGCACCAGTCCCCCCCCCCCCCCCCCCCCCCCTCCGTCCCCCCCTTGTTTCCTCTGTTGTTGAAGCTGGGTGCTGCTGTCCATTCATAGAATACACATTGATAACCACTGGCTGAATGCTGCTTCGTGAGAAGCCATGAGCCAGCCAATAGGCAACAAGACTCTTTAGTTAGCAGCACATTGACCAAATGCTGCAACACACACAGCAACACAGGCAACACACAAAATGTAGAGTTAGTAACATGAAACCCTTGGCTTAACATGCCCAACACAACACAAGCAGCCTTCTTCAGTAATATACATACTGTAATAAACCACATGTTAATCTCAAAAAACACACAAACCCACTGGACTACCAGGTGTTATCAACAGGAGCCAGTCTGTTCATGCTGCATTCATTAGGGACCAATCTGTTCATTATTTTTGTGATGAATTGTTTTATCGGTTTAGTGTCTATTACATATCATAACATAAAGTATCCCAATTGAAAATGTCAGAACCAGGGCACTTGGGACACAAATGAATAAATGGATTTTTGGAATTAGCAGCTATAGAATGATGCACATGGTGGCAAGAGCAAAGGATGAATACTCAACAATAATCCTGAAAAGTTTTTTTCCCCAGTGTCTCCATATATTCCTCCCTGAAACCCCTTTTCATCCAATTGATTGAGCAAGCAGCCATTTTATTTGGCGAGGCAGGAGAGAATGTAGCTGTATGCACATTATTACCACTGGGCAGGGAATATACCAAAAATATTAATATGGCTTCTCCGTATGCCAGAACCCAGTAGGTGTTCATTGGCGGCTCAGGAATCAGTCCCTATAAAACAATCTTTTTTCACCTTGATTCCTTTTCCACATTATTCTCACTGAACATCGAACACTGCCATTGTTACCACACCAATATAAATGTAACAATATAATGTTTGCGGCCAATAAACAGTGTAATTATAGCTAGGGCTGACACGATTACCGTATTGTGAGAATCGATCATTCAAGGACAAACAAATTGATTTTAATCAAAGCTTCGATGGCGGGTGCAGGGATTTGATATAGCCTTACCAAACTAGGAACTTTGTGTACTGTCAGTGGTGGAGCAATTCCCTAAAAGATGTGCAGTGTTTACCGCACACAGGACAATCGGAGGAGAAACCAAATGACACATTGATTCTGCTTCTTTGTTTTTTTTTTTATCAACTCAGAGATTCAGTCAGAGAGAGAGAGAGAGAGAGAGAGAGAGAGAGAGAGAGAGAGAGAGAGAGAGAGAGAGAGAGAGAGAGAGAGAGAGAGAGAGAGAGAGAGAGTTCATCAGCTGCACATCCATGTCAGTGGGGTACATTTGCACTGGCCTGCTATTTTCAACCAACCTAAGCACAACTCAGACCTCAAGTTAAGTGGATATTTAGTGGAAGTCAAGCAGGAACAACCATAACACCGACCGGCCAAGCAAAACTCAGATCTCAACTCAAGTTCAGTTAAAATTGGTAAAAACAGTCGACTTCTTTGTCTATGTTGCATGCACACTATTTAAAAAAATAAAAAATCAATTTAAAAAGATCAATTACAGACTTCATGATCAATTACCATGGCAATGACTGCCCACAGAATTCATGGGAATAGAGGCAGATGTAAAATAGTGCATAGTTCTACTTCATAATCCACAAAATACCGGTTTCACTCTCATAATTTGACCCATTTGATCATGTAAGATTTAGAAAGCCAAGAAGAGTTGCACAATTTAACTTTTTAACCCCATTCAAATTAGCCAGGGAGCCTAATCTGAAATCAGCCTGAAAGCCTCCGGTGCACATGTTCTATGGGTCAATGGAGTCATTTTTGGCTTCATGCGCCACTAAGCAACATTCATAGTCCATTGAGCAACTTTTATGCCGCATCGGATACTGCATCCATCTCTCTTATTGATTCATATGTAAATGGACTGTATTTGTATAGCTTCTTTCTATTCTTCAAATCACTCACAGTGCTCTGCGCCACAAATGTCCACTCAGAGGCATTCATACACTGACGGCAGTGGTTGCCATATTAGATTTCCCACAGATTTCCCCCCGATTTCTGCCACACTATAGCTTCAAGGATTATGGAATCACGGACAGAGTTGCAGAATTGATTAATTAAAACGGAATTTACTTTAATCAGAATATCGCAAAAACTGACTGATGATTTCACACGCTTTTTTTCGAAGAGGAATGTATACCTGAAAATTTCCTGAAGGTTCACTGATCTATGTGGCAATATTTCCCACCTCCCTGGCTGACAAAAAGCTTATAAATTTATATATGTTGTTTCTTAGCACTGTGAGATGAAGTGGAGAAATCCATTTAACCAAAAAATATGCTGTCTGTCCAAAAATCACATGCTACAAGTAAGTATATATACAAGTTTAAAAAAATCCATAAAAGTTAAAGCAATTTGGTGTTTTTTTGTGGAGGAAACATTGATATGTGGGCTAAAGGAGCTGGGAGTCATACTGTTGATCTTTGGCATCCCTCACATAGAAAGCTAACATTGATCAAGCCTGTCAAAGTTATCCACTGGCTGGAGGATCGGCAGGTCAATTTCCGACTCTTTCGGGATTAGGGAGGATCCTAACCCAAGATCTATCAGTGTGTGAATGTGTATGAATGATTAGATCCCACCGATGAGGTGGTTGGCAACTTTCATGGCAGCCACTGCCAACAGTGTGAATGGACTAAATCTGTGTGAATGGGTGAATGAACACTTGTAAAGTGTTTTGAGTGGTCAAAAAGTCTAGGAGGGTTATATACAACTGCAGTGCATTTACCATTTTAAATATTTATTGATTTTCAATTTGCTCAAAAATATACCAATATAAGGAGACAAGAATAGTGACAGTAACAGTGAAGAGCTCTGATATATGAGCAGTGTTGACAGTAGAACACCAGCAGTGTGAACTGCTGCCATCTATCTGACTAACTGGGTTACTACACTCTGCACAATTTAATCCTGCTTTTCTGGTCTAGCTGGTTGCATAAATCCAGGTTACAGCTGGTCTGTTGTACTGGTTGATGCAGCTCTGATGTTTTTTTGATTTAATAGCATAAGAAACTTCCATCCCCACAAGTCAAAATCATTAAAAAGTCACATAAAAGAGGTTTGGACAGGAAAGTCCAGGCCTGACACACACACACACACACACAATGATATGAGAGGTAAAAGTATTTTTCCTCCAGATGAAAGGCTCAGTTCAATTACTTTCAAACACTTCATCTTTTTGTACATGACTGTGTGTCTTTATACTACTGGCAGCTTGGCGAAACCACAGGTGAAATATTGTATGACTAGTATTGGTAAATTTTATTAAATACTTTTGCAACATATTAATGCATTTTCTTTTTTAATACAAGATTTATTAGAACATCATTCAAATATTGTGCATAAATGTGAACTAAAAAGAAATAAAACATACTGAATAGTCAACATATAGGCATTATTTATGGTCATGAAGAGCACCATTCATTTCTTTTTTATCACAAAACATATCTTACTTCTCGGTCAAATGTCATTGAAGTCATGCTAAAAATCATCGGTACATATCCTTAAATTAAAAGGGCAGTGAACAAAACAATCTATATTCTGCAGACATCTGTTACTACATCAATTTTGAATCCTGAAATCTGTGTAACATGTAATATTTTAGAGTAGAATAACTAGTAATGTCATGACCTGGATATTTCCTGTGTTAAGCTACATGTTGAACATCAGACAGCCCAGATTACTTTATTTTGCCTCGACCACAGAGCTCAGGCTCAGAAATCACTACAACGCGCTATGTTGGTGTGAGCATAGTACAATTCACCTATATGTCCTCTACATGAATAAACAAGATCTGGCCCACATACGTCTTCTCATCAGACTTTACGATGATGAACCTTCCCACCTCTAAAACATCTCACCATCATCCTCATCTATGGAGGAGCGGACTGGCCTTACTGCTTAAACCAGATTGTCAATGGTCTTTGTGATTTCTTTTTTCCAACGTTGAAGTTGTTGATCCCATCTTTGCTGGACAATGAGTCAAATAGGGACTCCAACCCCTTACGAGCCCTTTTTCCATGGCTTCATTCACTGTAGTTCCATGGGGGATTCTGGAACCCAGAGGTAAATGATACAGTGCTCATGATAAAACGGTTGGACTTGTTACGATACTGAGTCACAATCCATCACTGATTTGATGGAGTGACTCAAGAGTGCTCCATGCTGTATTTGGAGCTCCTGAATAACTGGATGTAAGTGAGCCCACATGACACGTTCATTGTGCCTCAGAGGTTTGGAAATTGTATGTAGGAGAACCTGGTCCTCAAACCCTAATGGGTTTGACCTCCATGATGTGCCTTACAAACAGAGCCTTAGAACACACGGATGGAATTTATGTTTCTGCCCTGTTGTATTCTTATTTCCCCAAACAGCAGCATCTCTGGTTTAAAATTTAAAGTACTTTGGTGTTATTTTCTGTAGAAACCGTTTTCTTTTTTACTTTCTTTTTTTCTCTCTAAGGATCTCCCGATGTCTCATAAGTTTCCAGACCTCATCCTACTTTAACCTTTTCACTTCTTTTTTGTTTGTTCTTTGCTCATGCCTAGAAAATTATGAAATATCTTTAATGTGATTTTAATATGCCACATACATTAAACAATGTTGTCACATTGGGTAAAATAGCTAATACATCTAACTTTTAAGAAACAACAAAATTATAGCAAAACATGTGACTCCTTTACAATCCACCACAGGACAGCGCTGTCACACCACAGGATATGTTCACCCCCCTGAGCATTTTGAGTCATTGCTGAACAAGAGTGGCCTTACCTATTGTGTTAACTGAATAGTTATACCAAAATTTAACCTAATATAAGTATTTTAAAAATAGTTGTACAAATTTTGAACTAAAGCTGTCACACCATAGGAATTCAATTAAATCAAACACATTGTCTTGACAGAAAAGGCCGTTTATTAAATAAACCAGAGTTTAACACTCACCTTTTAATTTATACATCACAATCAAATATCTAGGAGGCTTCCTGGTAGGGGGCGCTACTGGAAAAAAAAATAGGTGTCCCATTCATGTACCCATTTAAAAAATCTGACCTGTCATGTCACACCACAGGACAGCATTTGTATTACGAAAGTTATTTAGCTATACATGTTAACATTTTACAGCTTTTGTGCAATTTATCATTGTCATCATCATCATTATTATTTATTCATTTGTTACACCTTTGTTGCATTTACACTGCAGGACACATTCACCTTGAAACATAAAACACAACATACTTTCACCCAAACTTAAATTAAATTAAAACAAAGTTGTAATCCTCACTGAATTAGTTTGTTTTAGCGAAAAAAGCAGCCAAATATTTGAACATTCTTAAGAAAATGCTGATGAGTTAGATCAATATATTTTAATTATTTAAAACTCATGAGCTCTCTTCCTTCCATGACTATACAAAAAGAGGTGAAACCCCACACCCACTGCCTGGAAGTTTGATCATATGATCCAGGTTTAAAATCTAAATTGAAAGCAGACCATCTCAACACTCTAATTGTCCCCTTCCGTCTAAACAGTTTGACAACATTAAACCATATCCTTAAAATTTAATAATGTGAATGGCCTAGAATATTATAAAAGAATTTAGCCTGTTTTCTGCTCCCCTTGGCATCTGATTGTTGTTTTATTTTTCCCTTATTCTTATACTGATCATATATATATATATATATATATATATATATATATATATATATATATATATATATATATATATTTTTTTTTTTTTTATATACACACACACACACACACGCACACACACACACCTTATTGTGCATCCTACACCCACCCAGGGCTTTTTCTTTTTTTAATCAATTACTGAATGATTTGAATACTGATAAACTAATTGTTTTCCCCCCAAAGATTGACAGAAGGAACAGGTATTTAATCACTTATCATGGATGATTTTGCAAGCATTATAAAATGTTTTCATGATCTTTGTACAAACACCAAGTTTTTTTTGTCTGTGTGGCATTAGTCTTTCACCGTGCTTGTTTGTGAGCGTGCATGCTTGCTTGGTGATGGAGAAAATGAGCATGAATAAAAGATGAGACTGTTATTCATGGCACCCCTGTCTTTCTTTTCTGTAATCAGAGCAGAAATCCTCTGTTGCTCTGTGGCTTCAGGTTTCATTCACAAATTGAAACTGCATGTTTTTTTTAGTTACACACGTGTTACTAAAAAAGACATGCCTTATAGGTTTATTAGGACTGAATGCATATACAGTGGGGAAAATAAGTATTTGAACACCCTGCTATTTTACTATTTCTCCCACTTAGAAATCATGGAAAGGTCTGAAATTGTCATCGTAGGTGCATGTCCACTGTGAGAGAGATAAACTAAAAAAAAAAATCCAGAAATTACAATGCATGATTTTTTAATGATTTATCTGTGTGATATAGCGGCAAATAAGTACTTGAACACCTGAGAAAATGAATGTTAATATTTGGTACAGTAGCCTTTGTTTGCTATTACAGAGGTCAAACGTTTCCTGTAGTTTTCCACCAGGTTTGCACATACTGCAGGAGGGATCCTGGCCCACTCCTCCACACAGATCTTCTCTAGATCAGTCAGGTTTCTGGGCTGTCGCTGAGAAACACGGAGTTTGAGCTCCCTCCAAAGATTTTCGATTGGGTTCAGGTCTGGACACTGGCTGGGCCATGCTAGAACCTTGATATGCTTCTTACGGAGCCAGTCCTTGGTTTTCCTGGCTGTGTGCTTTGGGTCGTTGTCGTATTGGAAGACCCAGCCACGACCCATCTTCAATGCTCTGACTGAGGGAAGGAGGTTGTTCCCCAAAATATCACAATACACGGCCCCAGTCATCCTCTCTTTAATGCAGTGCACTCGTCCTGTCCCATGTGCAGAAAAACACCCCCAAAGCATGATGCTACCACCCCCATGCTTCACAGTAGGGATGGTGTTCTTCGGATTGTACTCCTCATTCTTCTTCCTCCAAACACGCTTAGTGGAATTATGACCAAAAAGTTCTATTTTGGTCTCATCTGACCACAAAACTTTCTCCCATGACTCCTCTGTATCATCCAAATGGTCATATGCAAACTTAAGACGGGCCTTGACATGTGCTGATTTAAGCAGGGGAACCTTTCGTGCCATGCATGATTTCAAATCATGACGTCCTAGTGTATTACCTACAGTAACCTTGGAAACGTTGGTCCCAGTTCTTTTCAGGTCATTGACCAACTCCTGTCGAGTAGTTCCGGGCTGATACCTCACCTTTCTTAGAATCATTGAGACCCCACGAGGTGATATCTTGCATGGGGCTCCACTCCGATTGAGATTGACCGTCATGTTTAGCTTCTTCCATTTTCTAATGATTGCTCCAACAGTGGACCTTTTTTCACCAAGCTGCTTGGCAATTGCTCCGTAGCCCTTTCCAGCCTTGTGGAGTTGTACAATTTTCTCTCTTGTGTCGTTGGACAGCTCTTTGGTCTTCGCTATGTTACAAGTTAAAGTCTTGCTGATTGTATGGGGTGGACAGGTGTCTTTATGCAGCTAACGACTTCAAACAGGTGCATCTGATTAAGGATGATACATGGATGCAGGTGGACTTCTAATGGGCGGACTAACAGGTCCTTCAGGGTCAGAATTCTAGATGACACACAGGTGTTCAAATACTTATTTGCATTATCATCATTCAAAAATCATGCATTGTGATTTCTGGATTTTTCTTTGTAGTTTATCTCTCTCACAGTGGACATGCACCTACGAAGAAAATTTAAGCCCCCTCCATGATTTCTAAGTGGGAGAAATAGCAAAACAGCGGTGTTCAAATACTTATTTTCCCCACTGTATATATATATATATATATATATATATATATATAGAAAGAGAGAGAGAGAGAGAGAGAGAGAGAGAGAGAGAGAGAGAGATATTCTACCCCCTGCCCTGCTACCTAAGTGTTACTAGGGCTGACCCAAAAAAATTAAAGGTTCAAAGCTTTAATAATTACTGTGGTGATTGACCATGAAGTCTGTTATATCTTTTTTTAATTTCTAGCATGGGACATAAATGAAAAAGAGTATCTGGAACTTAGCCTGATCAATGTTTGCGTTGTGCTTAGTACCAGTATTGTTTGTGTTTGTCATAGTAATGCGTGTCACCTCACAACACTTCATATCTTTTTGTGAATTGCTTTACCGAAGCTAACATCACAGATTTCACAGATTGTTAAGGCTATACAAAACCAAACCACCCGACCCGTCTTTTTTGGGTGCAAACCGGTAACCAAGTGGTAAGGGCACATACCAAAATGTGCCTAGAGTAGCAATACCCCATTTAGACTTCCATCTAGCCAGATTTTTACTGCAGTGGTACACAGAGGGGTTGTGACACAAGTACAGATGGGCTGGGAGATTTTGTACCAATTTCTGGGTTGGGGAAATCAAATAAATATAATCTTTTCATCATATTGCGTGGCTTAGCTGAGGGAAACGTTTCAATTCTGATTACCTAGAATAGGTCGAGCTGAAAAGTTATAAGAATCTATAAAATAATTTGCTAATTAATGTGGCTGAGCAAGTCAACATATAGATGCCTCTAACCTCCCTTTCTTGATAATCACAATGAGACCCTAACACACTTCCAAAAAAAGCAAAAGAAAGTGGTTATTTAAAGATACTATAATGATAACTGCCTTTCCAATAGCTTCAGCTGGACAAAGGACATCAATGACCCTCAGCCTGAATGTGTCATTTGTTGAAAGAAGTTAGATAAAGTTAACATGGTGCAGGGTATACTAAAGAGGCACTTAGGAGCATCCCTTGCATGCTACATGGAACTAGCCCACGTCAAGTAAGCACAGGAACTAAACAGAAGGCAGGAAGAACATTTGATGGATTATGTGTCTGTTTCTGATAAGATGATTATAGTTTGTTCTACCTGAGCTAATTTCCAAGCAATTAGCTGGTGCTTTCGCGGTTAGGTGAAAGCACCAAATCCAAATATTCAAACGATTGGTATTTTACATTGAGAGGCATTAGTTGCCAAAACCATGCCTGTCAAATTGAAAGATGTGCTGGATCGGGCTGTACAGATGGTGAATTACATCAAATCAAAGCCTCGGCGGTCTCACATCTTCTCCCAACTGTGCAATGAGATATGGGCTGACGACAAAAAGCCTTCTCCTCCATATCGATGTATGCTGGTTGTCTTGAGGGAAAGTACTGTCCTGTTTTTATGAGCTTCAACAAGAGTTTTTGGAATCCTCGTGTGACTCTGCTGTCCCCCACAAGGACAAGCTTGTAGATGAGAGGTAGGCCTTCGTTTGAGTTAGCCTAATTATTTTCGCTCACAGTGTTCGCCGATTAAAGTACTACTGTAGAGGCCGATGCCTCTAGCTGATGTCCCAGGCTGAGACATCAGGAGGTTGCCATCAAACCATGCCCTTCACTACCCTTGTCTTGGTTAGCTTGGCTCTCACTAGTGAGAGCAATGACCACCACCCAACCAACAATAAAATAATGAAGGAGAATTGAATCATCCAATTTGCTTCATTTCTCATTTGGTCATTTCAGCACCACAAAGATGATCAGCTGCAGCTACAGCAACTCCTTCTGTCTTTAACAGTCATACTCACTCTTGGGCAAGTTTCCATGCGCTCTCAACAAAAATAACAGTCAGTTGCAATTTCCTCTGTAAGGTTATACAGGATATGGTCAAAGCACTGTGATGTGATGCAAGCACATGAGGGAAGGGTTTAGCTTCACCGCGTAATAAGTTAAACATGTAGCTGGACTCAGGAAACCGTAACTTCACTGCATTAATGATACATGTACCCTATTTCTTAAAAAAAGTATAATGCAGTAAAAATGGATCCGTTTCACATTAGTTGTTTTTTGATGCACACATTCAACCTCAAAGGGCTGCTCTAAACATCCCGTCACAAGCTCGCTTGGTTGAATGAAGCAAATTGTAGCACTACAGCGACCAACGCTTTAAAACAAAGCGAAGACTGACAGAGCTTACTTTGGACCAGCCGCTGACTGATGTGGTAATTCGATGGAACAGAGCAGAACACAGAGCAGCAGCTAGCCAATACAGTGGCTTCGCTATCACCTGAGGGACCTGTGCAGTCTAACAGAAGTGTGAAGAAGTGCTGATGGATTTACAGCCACTGAAGCTAGCATGTTACGACTGAAGTCTAAGGCCAGTAATTGCACCTTTGCAGTAGCTTCAGCTGGTAGCTGACAAAGGAGCCCAAATCACCTGGTCTTAATTTTTTTAATGTGACTTTTTTTCCATTGTGATATTCTCGTTTTCATCATCATAATGATGAAAAATAAATGTTCATGTATCATTCATATATTTTTTATTATTGTCAAAGGGACCAGCTGTATGCAGCATCAGCTCATCATGTTGGAGCATGAAATGAAGACACAATTACTAACAGTAGCTAGAGGAAGCTGATAGTTTTAAATAGTAATCATATTAACTATATTAAATTAAAATCCAATTTCTCCTATTGGAGTGTATTACTAGTATATAATATACTTAGTCTAATCAGCAACATACCAAATATGGATTTTACCTCTTTTTTTAATTTATTTTTGTGTGATGTGCTACTACAGATGGATTGAAGGGAGGACACTGTAATACTTTCAGTGTGTCAGAAACATGACAGGTTTCCTCACTTGAAGGGAATGCACTGCTGATAAATGTTTAAGAATATTGCTGGTATTTCCCTCCTTCAGAAGAAAAAGGACCTTGGCATTTATTTATTACAAATCACATAGTCACCATCACTTCTTGCAAAGTGTATCCAAGCCTTTTTCTTTCTGTCCACCATGAAACAAACTGAAATCGCTTTCACCAAGAACTGGTTCTTGTGGAATGTACTAAGTGTACTTATGTATTAAAAGTAGGGAATTGAGCATAAAATACCCCTCAAGTTAATTTTAAAATAAACGTTGATATTACTTGCATACAATCCTTTTTTTGTTTTTTAAGACCTTTTTTAACTTAGCTCAATTTGTTTTGCATAATCTTACATTACTTTTATTTAATAGTAAACAAAAGGATAAAAATAGTAGTTCCGAATGTTGTATTTTATTTGGGGATTTTTTTCCTATCAAGTCAAAATCCTAAAGTCACTAACTGTCATTTTGGATATTCAGTCTTTTTTTTCCAGGATACTGAGACTTTGACTATGAAGGCAAACTAGTGAGGTGGTGTAACTGGTTAGTGTTAATATAAATTTATGTACAATATAAAGTCCCCCTGTATTGCACATTCTGTCTGGATTTAAAAAAAAAAAAAAAAAGCTTTAAATGGAGTTTTAAATTACATGAAACCAACATGAATAGCAAATACACATTTTAAGAGACCTGATAAACGCTTTTAAAACTTTATTTTATTTTAAAAAGTTAGGGAATTTCAGCCCTTATATAAAACCCTTAAATAATATGAAGAGTGCTGGAGTTGCATGGATTGATGAACATATAAAGCGTGTATAGAATGCTATTGAGAGAAAAAGTTTGAGTGCGAGCATGCAACAGTGAGGCGGAGTGTTTCCATTACAAATAAAAGCTGTAAATGTAGCAATGTGTGTACTATTCAGACTTGTCACAGACAAGCTTGTATGTTTTGGTGGCCGCTAAAGCCCCCTCATATGACGAAAAGTCCTATGTCTGACGAACAATTAGACCGAGTTGATTTTTGATTATTTTATGGCACCAGCGTCCTGGTATGATGGAACAAGTCTGGGCTCAAACATGCATGTTAATGTTACGGAGATTGTTTTTGATTGAGTGCAATTTGTCAGATTTGGATGTGTCCATGCAGTGTTTTTTTCTGATGACTCTTCTCGGCTCACTGTTCAGTCATACACAGTCTAGATGATTCATTCTAACCTCCCTCAGGCTCATTTACAGAATTCAAAAGCTTCTATTTCAAGTCTACTATTCTGTGTTCTAATTTCACTTCAATATTTTAATAAACACATTTCTTTGATTAGAACTTGCCTGTGAATCTATGGGTTTGGGATGTGTTTGAAAGGTGACAGCCCTCTAGTGGTTATAAAGCACAATTACAGCCCAATCTCATAACCGGTTACACGTTGATCACAGGGATCAGATAACAGACATTTAGAATTTTTGTAGACATTCCCACCCCTACTTTAAACCGTTTCCCATTTCTGTGGGTTCACCGAGTTCACTTCAAGACCACAAAAGTAGTTAAATATCCAGTTCACCATTGTACCAGCCAAATTATTAATGTTGAATGGAAAACAAAGATTTATTAATCATGTCACTTTTTAAAGGTTACCTACTTATCAACAGTAACTAGAAATATTTAAATGGATCTATATAAGTGGCATAAGAGGGTTTGATGATTATCTGAGTAAATGACTAAAGTGCATAAGGAGTTTGTGATTCACTACCACTGATGACAAATAAATGTGAAACATAGGCAATGTATGTAAAAATGCATGCAGTCATCCCTCCATTTTTAAAAAAAGGAACATTCACTTCATCAAACTAACACCAGATTGTTCAAAAACACCCACAAATATCCATCTGTTCTGTCTAAATGTGGTGGGGGGTGTTCGTCCACTCTCAAATTTCAGACAAGTTTCAGGCTTCAACATGCATTTGAACATCTGTATTTAAGAAGTTGACAGTCGGGGAAGGGGTGGGACAGTGTGAACGTGAACAGTAGTAACCTAGAACCCTGAATTACATTTATCATATACAGGGGGAATTCCCCATTTACGTTCTCACAAGGGGGGAATTTATAAACTTTTGCAGGGGGGGATGCTACTTGTGATCTTAACTAAAAAGTATTACATTATCCTATTCTTTCCTTAGATTGCATTTTGGTGCTGTGCTCCAGCTAAAGTAATTAGAATTATGCTGTAGCTGTCTCCTTCCTCTCGTTTCCTATGGCCATTCCTGTAGTCTGTGCAGCAGTCCCCATATATATAATACATGACAAACAGGGTCTGCACACTAGATTATGCTCACATCAACATTGATATGGAAAAATAACTATTAAACTGCTCATCAGTGTTAACTATAAACTTTTGCAGGGGGAGATGCTATAAATTCCTGTTTTTCCACCATATTACTTCATTTGACCATTTGTCACATTTTTTTTTTACACTTTTTAAAGTATCAACAATTAATGTTACTTAAACTAAAATGAATCAGATCACTTGACATTAAAGTCGCTGCTCATTTTTTGTTTTCTTTTTTAAATGAACTATATACATGCTGTAATTGCGATAATACATTAGTGGTGTGGATAAAGCTCCTAGAGGCAGGGTCAAATTTACGCCCTTTATGAGCAGCAAAGTAAGTTGCGTTGTCTCTGGTGGAGGAAGTGGGACGTAGCTACATGGTCGAGGAACGCTGTCCACAGCAGAGGCTGCTTCAGGTCACTGGTCTGTTCAGCTGCCGCCTCCTCCCTGCCACGGTCGCCTGTCTGAGGCATTACAACAAAGTTATCCAACCAAACATGTTGATCAGCAGCCCCTCTGAACCTGAACCCCACAGTGAATTAGGCCTGGTTGGAGTTAAAATACACTAAAAAGTTTTTTTTTTAATATTCGCTCAGCCATCCACATCCATTCATCCAGTGCACAAAGCAAAGTCCGGAAAGACATGGAGGGCAGAGTCTGGTGGGGATGAACTTGACTGGCCTGAGTCCTGACCTCAAACTGATAGAACACTTGTGTAACAAGCAGAGACTGAGTCAGGTCTTCTCCAAAATTAGTATGTGTACTCGTATATGGGCTCCTGGAGGAATGGTCAAAAATGACCCTTAACACACTCATTAATCTTGTGGACAGCTTTCCTAGCCAAGTGAATGTCACTTACCAGTAATTTCATATACGAGTCAAGCGAATACTTTTGGCAATATAGTATATATAACCAAATAAAAAGCTGCTGGTTTCATAATAATACCCCAGGGAAGTTGTGCAGTGTCCGTTGTTCCTGAGATTCTTTAATTTTGCAGTGTTCCATTAACATTGCTCTTGTAAATGCTAAAGTTAGCTGTTAAATGAAAGTCACATCATTCGCTTAGAATAAAACACCTAGAACTTGTTTAGCATAAGGAAAGCCAGAAAAGTGCCCATTTGCATTGAATAGGACCTTAAAAATAGCCCACAAGTACCCAATTAAAAAAACAAACAATCAATATCCCAAAAGACATTTTTTTTTTTTTTTTTAGAGTTTTGGAAATGTTTTTCCATTGTTTGACATTCATTCACTATGCCGCCAGGGAAGAGAAAAAAAAAACGTGTAACAAAAATTTACTTGTTAAGTGACTTCAATTTGATTTGCTGAAGTAATGGCAGCCAGCAAGACTCAAAGCACTGTGTGGTTGTTCTTTGAGGAAAAAGCCAAGAGAAATAAAGTTAAGTGTAAACTTTGTGTGACAGAGTTGGCTTTTATCAACAGCAACAGGATCTGTAGAGTTGGTCAGATTTAGAGGTTGTACATGCTATGTACTCAGTGCTCACTCTTATACTACACCGACTAATTCTAGCCTCCTTCAGGGTAATTCGCAGATTTTACACAGCTCCGATGTCAAGTGTAGCATTCTGTAACCAATTTCACTATAATATATTAATAAATTAATTGTTTTATAACTACTTAATACCTGTGAATCTATGGGTTTTGAATGTATTGGAATGAAACAGCCCTCATACTGGTATGGTACATGGTTACAATACAATACATTACTACTGGTATGGTATGCTCTACACATTGGTCAATGGTCAAGTGTTCACAGATGTGAAACTTCAAGACCTAATGATGTTGATGCGATTATTCATTTGGTTTAAATTCCTGATGGACTCTCTGGATGGGGTTTGGACTTGGGATTGAAATACTTTAACACAGACTACACACTTTCATGTTCGTTAAATAGTATTGTTATTAAGGCCAGTAAAGACTCAGACGTCAGATTGTGCCACACAACAAGAATCTCCACCAGCAGGCACAGGCTTTGCACAGCTTTTGCTTGGTTTCTTCCAGTACCATTAAAAGTGGAAAAAGTGTGATTCAATGCACAGCTGTTGTAGGAGATCATGATTTGCTGTTTGTAGGACAAAGATGAAAAAATTTGACACAACCTAAGTCCAATATTAAACCAGCAGCTATTATTAACACACACATATATATAAATAAAATTTAACATTATGCCAAATGTGGCAGTGGTGGCTTTTCTGCCCCACCACTGCTCCTGGGCAACTCTATAGCCGCCATACCCACCCGACACAAAATTCAAGCATGACATTCAGTCAGCATCCGAGTCTCAGCATCCGAGTCTCAGCATCCGAGTGTCAGCAATGAGCCATCGGCACTTGACCCCATTCAGGTTCTCAAATACCAGTTGGTGAGTGGCCGATCAAGGCAAAAGTTGTGTTGTGGGAACTAGGCATAACAGATCCTCTCCAAAAGAAGGTATTTGCCACGGAATTGATTTTTTTTTCCTGCAAATCCTTTCAAAAAGAGAATCCTTCATAGATTTGAGTCATTACACGCAAGGAAAGTATGAGTATTAAAAGCATTTAACTTTGTATAATTTTGTTTCGAACTCATAAGAAAAAATATATTCTTAAGAAATGAAATATCACCATAAAAATTTGAAAAATCAAAAGTCTATTTTTAACACAGAAATGTTGATCTTTAAACTCTATAATCTATGATTGGGGAGTCATTTAAAATCTACCTGAAACAGCAATTGGAGAGTTATCGATGTTTGCATCATGACATAAACACGAAAAGCAGGATGGTACAAAATTGAAGGAATTAAATCGGAATATCAAAAAGTGGACATATATGCATGTGCAGAAGAAATGTCCAGCAACATTGATCAGGAACATGGATCCGAGTACAACAACAACAATCGCTCTGGACAAGATGACAAAAGAAATGCATTCTTTTTTTTTTACCAGAAAGAAAATGTGATTAACTTGATATAAAAACACAAGAAAACATTTCTGTTTTGGGCAAATATGTTTTAAATGAGTGAATAATACGACCTATAGTTATTAAAAAAGGGAACATATTTCAGGAGAACTTTAACTCTTTTCTGGACATTGAGGAATCAGGTTTTTTTTAACTTTTCATGTGAGGTTATTGGTCAATTTCATTCCTCACTTTGCACATTGACATTTCTCTCAAAAAATACACAGACCGCTTGAGTTTATACTCAGTGTACAAGACATTTACATCACACTCAAATTCTTCAGCTGCTGATCAAGAGACCTGATTCTCTTCATCAGAAACAAGCGAGGATCATGATGCTGAATGGCAATAGGGACATTAGCCCACTGTTGTGTGTGAAGGCCCTACCCAGGTATTTGATGGTGAATCCCCGCGGCGGATTCAGGGACCTCCGCATCCATCCCTCCCTCAGCACCTCCAGGTGGTCCTCCTTCCCCTGGATCAGCAGCACATGCTCGTCTATCCACCCCAGGAAGAAGGTCTCGGACACGGCCTCGGTAATCCTCTGGTTCCACACGTGTTGCTGGGTATTTTCCGCTTTGAAATCGGCAAAAATCTCGTAGCCAGTGTGATGCCTCGGCAGCTCGTCGCTCTCGGACACACCGGTGCCCGCCGCCTCCCCGGCGCCGAGCCTGGACAGCACTATGGCCAGGGAGTGTGGAGCTATCTGCAGGAAAGACTCCATTGTCGCGTCGGCCTTCTAGCTGGCTGAAAAACGCACCGTTATCATCGTATTCACCCCCTCAGACACCGTCGGGCTGAACGGGAACCGAACCGTCCATGTTAGCTAGCGGGGTGTGTAGCTCGCAGCTACCATTTGCAGCAGCCGCATGCCTTCCACTGGATTTCCACGAAGCTAGCCCGCTAGCTCCCGTTAGCGCCCTTCCACGAAACCCTACATCTCCGACACCCCTCCTCCCCGCGGAACGCGACGTGCCTCCCGTTGACCGGCTCCGGTGTTTACTCCAGACTCATGTCGAGCGCAGCCCCCCGGAAGCGAGAGATGACACTCGGGATTTTCGTCGGAAAACCTTCTCGTTACATCAGGTGAGATCCCCGAGAATGTAGCCTGCCGGATGCTAACGTGTTAATGTATTCACCCAGGCAACGGATGCGCCCCGCCCCTCTCCTCTCCTCTCCTCTCCTCACCCCTCCCTTCCTCTCACAGGCAGCAGCCGGGTCTCGTGGGACACCTGTTTTTTTTTTTTTCAGCACCGTTCGCGGTTTACGACTAAAGGCGAAGGGATGCCCGCGGCCGCCGGTGAACGCCGTTCCCCGCCCCGTGCCCCGGCGGCTCCGGCCCGGTGCGAGTCCGTCGCGTCCAGGTAGAAGAGAACGAAGCAGCGGCGTTCAAGTTCACGTTGGATTCGCAGCTTGTTGGAATGTTCCAGTCCACCTTTAAAAAAGCGGTTTAACGCCCGCGGGTGGCGCTGTCCGCTTATTTTCCTTAAATCCTTAAATTGACATAATGGCATGCAGTGACATAATCGTCATGTACAATCGTGCATTGCCCGAAGGAAGTATGTATTCCTAAAGAAAAGTGGAAGCTTAGGTAGTTTTCTTTTTATATACATTTTTCCATAGTGTTAATAGACAAATTGTTCATTTGGTAAGACAAGGACATACATTGCGATAAGTAGAGATATGCAAAAGAAAGCTACAGTTTATGACCAGATTCATGATGAATCTCATACTTAGTACTTTTTCCTGTACAGTGAAGCAACATGGGTATGGCATGGTTGTATGAGATTATAAATAAATTAATTAAGGCCATTTCTGTTAGGTGATAATGCTGTGATTTCCTGAAGGTTAGTGAAGGTGTGTTTGTGTAAGTTGCAGTGTGTGTTAGAATAAAGAATAAACTAACAGCTACACCCGGTAATGATTTGCTGTGTTGTTTCTTAAAGAGACGTTGGTTGCACACACAGTGCAGGACGACCTGTAAGTAGGCTGTAGGATAGCACATCTCTACGATTGGAACTTTAGTGGCATAAACACCTTTATTATACAGCAGGAAAATGGGAAATGGGAGAGAGAAGGGGGAGACATGCAGACTCCAGCCAGGGTCTGCTCCTAAGAAAAAAAACTCTATGCCTTAACTGTGTGCCAGGAATTTTAACGTTTATGATAATAATAATGTTTTGAATATCTATCCAAATAAATACACAAAAAAAGGATACACACCATTGTGCCATGCACAAACTATATCCAAAAGTTGAGGCTGATCCGACAAACAAAGAGAGATATATGTTACAGATACATAGACTGGCAGATTCTTCTTGCTTTATAGATAAATATCAAGAACATATTATTAGATGAACAAATTATGATCAAACTTATTATGTTAACAAAGGGGCATGAAAAGTAAATAAATACATTTAAATAAAAGAAAAAAGGAAAATAAAAGACATTTATATAAAAAATTATATATTTCTCTCTCGAACCAGAGTGGACAGCTGAGGCCTACATTTGAATGGACTCTGGGAATTTGATCTTGACATGAAATGGACTGAGAGCCCTGGACTAACAGCAGGACCATTGTTCTGTGCCAGTCAACTATGGCCTATGTGCTACATCAGGAGGCAACATGGCTGAAAGTCTGAAAGATTGGATAACACATCAGTAGGAAATTTCAGTATAATTGAATTTGAATTGAATTGAGCAAATATGAAATATGTGCAGTTCGACTACTCTAAGGTTAACTGGGAAGAAGTCTTCTGTTTGGGTACAATTTGGCCTGTTAAGGATGATTGAAAAGTTTTCCTCATCTAAGGTAATTCAAATAATAGGCATGCTTTGCATAGGACATAATGTAAGGTTAAGATCCTAAATAAATGCATGCCATACATAAAGATAAATGCAATCTAACAACTTTTATTGTGTTTGAAAACTTTTTTAGGTGGCAACTTTTGCTTGGTCAGGCAGTATATAATAAGATTGGTATTGACTGGCAAATAGAACAAGGAGTTGCACTTTTGATATTGACTGTAATTGTTTTATTTAAGTCATGTTACTGCTATATTCACTGACAAGCACCCTTGTGACTTCATCAAATGGTAATCTTTCACATTATCACGCAAACACATCACCTACTGACCTTGAATGCCTGTCACATAAATAAAAGCTGTGATACCGATAATTCCTCAGGAAAAAAAACTAATATATATTTTTTAGTTTTTATTGCAAACACATCAGAGTGAAATTAATGCTGGAAAAGATGATATAGTTTTTGTGCACCACCAGATGTCACTGCTGTATGTGGGTTCAACGCTAAAAAATTTCACTTTATTTTCCCCTGCACAACCAGGGAGAACCCCTTCATGAAACTGGGACAAACAACATGATAACACAGTGTGACAAAACAGTGCAGAGACTGAGAAATACAGAACAGAACACTTTTATACACAGAAAATAGATTGTAGACTACGGACAGGTGAGTGAAGACACAGGTAAATCGTACTGAGACAGGTTTTTCTGTATATATTGTTTTTTTAATTTAATTTTTTAATTTTTCTTTTCCTTTTTAAATTTTTAAAAAACATTTTTGTAACTTTTCTAACTGCTGCTGTAGCACCGTAAATTTCCCCACTGTGGGACAATAAAGGAGCTATCTTATCTTATCTTATCTTATCTTATCTGAAAACACAGGGAGTGAAGGTGATAAGAAAGACATGGAGAAACAACATAGAAAACTACATAGTAACTAGACACAGTAGGAAACAGGAAGACAACCTAAATCATACGGCACAAGTAGACCAGACAGTGATAGATCATCTTATCCAATAAACTATATGCTAAGCATAAGCATAATTATCTGCCATCGTTGCAACTTCCATACACTTTGTGAACCATCCATATTCTTAAAGTATGAGTAAAAGCCGGTAAATCA
Organism: Eupleurogrammus muticus; assembly: GCA_036785175.1. Taxonomy (NCBI): domain Eukaryota; kingdom Metazoa; phylum Chordata; class Actinopteri; order Scombriformes; family Trichiuridae; genus Eupleurogrammus; species Eupleurogrammus muticus. Next base: position 11,650,291 of record JAYKQN010000004.1, on the reverse strand, counting down.
GTCTCTAAAGAAGCATGGAAGCAGAGACAGCAGTGCTGTTTGTGTCAGCTCCAGTATGAACAACCAATATGAAAGATGCTCTAATGTTTGCATTCTTAACAGTGGGGGCTCTATTGGCTCCATTTACAGCACAACAAGGCTGTCGCACAGGACCCATCACTCTGGTTTTTCACAGCTGGTCCATCTTTGTTGCGTGTGGCACAGCTACGCTGCCCTCCAATGAGTGAAAAACAGTCATATAATCCGGAAACCACAAGAACCTTTACTAAAGATTGTAGACAGCATCGGAATTACAATTATTATTTTACATGACTATGCCGCAAGAGACCTGGAGGTATGGCTCCGTTATAAATCACTATCATTACCTAGTCCAGTTTCAGCTATTAAATGCCTTACTTAGGATTCATTTCCTATCAAGTTTACTTCCACTACCCGAGATTCAAAATATAAAAGATTCTCTGGAGGTGGAAACTACCAAGACTTGAAAACACAATGCCCCAACAGGGCAAACATCTGTGGGGATTTGGCTTACCCATTTATTAGTATTATCATCCATTATTTATACTTAGTTCTTTGTTGTGGTATATAGTGCTGTTATAATGATACAGTAATTAAGGTAACAAAAGTTGCCTAATCATATCTCCTCTCTAAATTGGTGGGTGTTTATTAGCCTGAGGATTACTTTGGACAATGTTACAGACTCAGAGGACACTGAAGCATGACTTTTTGTCTTTGGAACTTACATAGCTGCATTTTCATTTTGATTGAGGAAGCACTGAGTGTCACATTTTGGTGCATTGTTGAGCATAGATTGAGCAAAAATACACAAGTGTAGTTATGCATGCAGACACCCGATTTGTGTAGTTACTGATGCTTAGATTTCGACCATGCGGTCTTTTTTATATATATATATATATATATATATATATATATATATATATATATATATATATATATATATATATATACAGGATACAATAATAAAATAACTAATTAATATTTCATGAGATAAAAAAAACACAAGAGACGTGTTGCAGTATGTATCTTTATTGATAAAGGCAAGGTGAAGATATGATCTTTCTATTACTCCATTTTGTCTGTTTATGTGTGTGTATCACTGCACACCACAGTTAAGTAGGGCACGGTCCTTTGCGCACCACTTTCACATTCTTCTTGTTTTGCCTGTAGGATAAAACATAGTTTTCATTAGTGTGTTTGTGTGTGTGTGTATGCATAAATGTGTGTGCATTAGGATGTGCTTGTATGTCTGTACATATGCATGCAACGTGCCTGTTCATCACACAGAGAACACACTCTGTGCTGTAGGTCTCTCCATCATCGCCACATACTGGATCTAACTCCTTGGTGCAAGCTCCTCCTACATACTTTCCACAGTCAGGCTTCACACAAAACACAGGCAGTCACATGATTATTACACGTATCACACATCTACATCAAAGGTTAGATTTCACGTTTTAATCATGAGAAGAAAGCAGGCTCAAGCCTACGAGCTGGTGGTTTGAGGTCAATTACTGTCATTATGCTGACATGAATAGTGACTTTGATTCTAGCATGTCTTTCAGTTATTATAAAACTCTGTGAAAGGGAGGCATCATTTCCTGACAAGGATTTGGTTTGTGTGCTGAAATGTGAAAAATCTTCAACTTTAATGTTTCAATAACGTCCACAAAAGTAATCACTAAAATAATCATAATCTGCTTCTCATAAAAGTAGTCAACTCATAAGTCAATAGTCATCATGTCAGTCTAGTGATAAAGATTAAGGCCATGTGAAGGAGAATTTATTACAATGTTCTGGTGCTTGCTTACCTGTGTGTGTGTTCGACTACAAAGTTATCAGATCCAAACAATAATCAATAAGCAACCAGGCGCAGACATTTGTTATAACAAAGGCCTTTCATTTTTTCAATCAAACACAGTTGAAATAAGCATATAAGAATCATCACTTTCACTGCACTGACTCTAATAATGATTGCCTTTTTTATTCAGAAACAATTCAAAGAGTACTACAAGGATTAGTTGACAGTGGCTCTGTTGAGCGGCAGGCTGTTTTTCCACTTCAGATCCAGGTAAACTTTTATTCAGATTGAATAAAAATGACAGGTTAAATTCTAAGGTTATGAAGTATAATGTTTACAGGTTGTATATATATTCAGTGGAAAGCTCATGTATGAAAGATAAAGGAAGATCACATTATACCCTACTTTCACACCTGGCACAGGTTAAATGTGTATTCATCGAAACTAGAACTGGCTTTCATTCACAGCCAGCACAGCCCACCTAATCAAAGGATTTAATCAGGCTCTAATATTAGTTTACCCTGAGAACACCCTCAACAAAGGACGAAGAAGTAAGCGGCAGGCTGGATTGATTTTTATTCCACAGAGCATTCTCAGCCTGAACACCATTCATGGAAAATCTGAGCTGAAAACAGCAACTTGTATAATTTGCATTGACATTCATAGGACATTATTACAATTTTGAAATCTGATTTTCACCTTCCCGCACAAGTTCCAAATCCCAACATGTGAATATTATTTTTAATTATTTTTGTTGGAAAGCTATTACTATTATCATATTAAAAGCTGGTTAATTACATTTGTTTTTACATTGATGACTCTAACATCCCTGATAAATTCTACAGCAGTGACATCAATTTGAAGTAAACCCAGAAAATCTTTACTCTCATTCTGTAATTAAAAATACAGCTAAAAAAAATACAGAATGAGGTTTTCCCTCTGCATTCTCACCACTCTTGTAGAAAGAGAAGCGTTTTCTTCTTCTGCCTCAGACATCATTTCATCACTGGTGGGAATATAAGTCTCCTCCTCATCCTGGGACAGGACTAAACAAACACACACACACACATATATATATATATATATATATATATACATATATATATATATAGTGATTAACTTATTCTAACTTTTCACCCAAGTTTGAAGTATCCAGTAGCCCCTTGATAGAGGAGCCAAACTAATGGTCCATCCTGCCATTGTACAGGAAGGACACACACACCTTTTGTAGGAGAAATGTAGCCCAACCAGTCTTTGTTTTTTGTTTCCGTTTCTTATGTCTGGAGAAACAATGAAACTGAAGATGCTTCTTTCAGCCTTTGGGAAATAACTTGTAAATACTTTGGTAAACATGATACGACGTATCAGTTGATCTTTTAGCATTTGAAAAGATTAGGTATTAGGTATCAATGTACCTGTTGTGTACTATCTGATTTGCACACAAGAGGACAAAGCCATTAGAAGTAAACAATTAGAGAATTACAGTTTGTAGAGAAAAAATAAGAATCAATGGAGATGTTAAATTAAGCGGAAGTTTCTTTACATACAAAAAATCATTTCTACATATTTTTTTTCACAAAAAAAAATACTTTTCTTTTTGATATGACTATAAGGTTTTGTGATCATTAGGATTAATGTTTTTTAAAGTTTACCGTATGTTTCACTTTAAATGTGAAGTCAAGTCAAAAGATTGTTTATTATTCTGATTATTTATATTATCATATAATTATGATGAATTAGACTTAAAATCAATAAGATTCCATAATAACAAAACCTCCTCACATATTTACACATTAATGCCAGCTGCTCATTTTTAAGTGCGATTATCCTTGACATCAGTGCCATCAGTCTCATTCTCTCTCATTTCTATGCATAGTCTCACATAGACTTCTGAGAATAAAGAGATTGTTATGATCAAAACATCATGACATTAATAAACTTACCAGAAACAGAAAACAACAAGACGGAGCAGAGCACGGCCAACTTCATGTTTTCCAGTGTGTGGCAGGTAACAGGTGTGTGTTTCACACACAATGTTTTCCTATTATACACAACTCGCCAAACAGGCCGGTGCTATCTCCTGTCTTCTGATTGGCTGCAGTGTGACAGACAAGTTCCTCACCACATGATTACATCACTGCACAAATGAAAACCACCTGGGAAAGACAAATATCCACTTATAGATGAAGGCTACAAAACAGATAGGATTTTACATTTATTATCATTACACAGTCAACATTACAACAGTAGCATTTTATACTATACTGTATCATACAATACTATATTGTATATTATACTACACCATTCTACTATACTGCAGGTTTGTGCTATATTGATCAGTCTAGATCTTAGAGAGAGAAAGTTAATTTCAAGGTTTTAATATGAAGGTTTAGTGAAGATATACATTAAGTATCAGTTCATTGTACTACTTTAGTGACCACTGTTCTCAATACAATATAATATATACATTATTTTATGGTGTTCTGTACAATTTATCTCACTGATAAAATTAAGATCGAACTGAATTAATTTATCTGCTGGAGCCAATCCCAGTGCATTTCAGGTGGGAGGCAGAGATACACCCCAGACAGGTCACCAGCCTATCGTGGGACACACACACACACACACACCATTCACTCACACATACAGGCAAGTTAGAATCTCCATTTAACCTCATCATGTGGATTATGGGAGGAAGTCAGAGAACTGACAGTGTTGAAGTGAAAAGAGAGGATACAGATTCCACAGATTAGGACAGACTTAGGTATTCTGTGTGTATTTTGTCAGATTTGTCACTTTCAGGACACTACAGGTATTCTTTCAATACAATACAACTATTTTGAAAAATCAACTAGATTATTGTTAAAATTTTCCTATATACTTTTTAGAGCAGTAAGTGCCAAAACTGTGGTGGCCTGTAAAAATAAAAGACAAAATAATCGAATATTGAATATAATATAAAGATTGCATTAAATCATAAGATTATGTATGCTTCCATAAAGCTTGAACATACTGCTGTTACTTCAGCTTAAATATGAACCATCTATAGATAATTGTATCCACTAAGGCAGTGGTAATAATATTATACTGTGTCAATATAATACAACATTACTTCCGAACTTGACCTGAGAACTTGACTTGCAGACACAGGGAGGACATGCCTCGTCCACGCAGAAAGGTCCCAGCCCAAGGACTTGAACTGTGACCTTCTTGCTCTGAGGCATCAGTGCGGACGACGCATGCTCCCTCTGTGTCTGCAAGTCAAATTCTCAGCCTTCCTCCCACAGTCCAAAAACAAGCTTAATTGGAGACTATAAATTCTGTAGGTGTATGTGATGGGATGAAATATGCTGGGATTGGCTCCAGCAAACCCCCAAGACCCTGGTGAAAAGTTAGTGGGTATAGAAAATGAATGAATAATTAGTTATGTACTGTAAGGATAGGCCTATTTAAAAGCAACTTAAATAATCCCCAATCAGGTTCAGTTTTTGTAATTTTGTGGTCACTCTATTTAACACCAGGCATCTCAAAGTCTCTCTAGCATGGTCAGATGGAACAGGCTGAGGCAGATATTTCTCCAGTTTATCACATTAAATCTTATCAATTTCTTGTTTAATCGGTCACATTGCTATGAGTAGTTGTGGGTCTTCTTTTGTGTACATCTAGCAGCTTTTGAGCTTTCATTTTTTTAACAGAACTGCTTTATTTGCATACTACAGTAACATTGCATTCACATTCCCATCATGGTTAATTTCCAGATATGTTTGCAGTTCATCCATAATTTTTTTTTTCTTCAACACAGGATCATGTAGCATGTTTATATTTAATCTCTAATTTGAGGATGTTGGCCTGCTATCTAAATGTAGTTTTAGGTAAACAGTAGAGTCATCTGATGAGTCTTTCTGCCTTATTTCATATTCATTTAACCTGTGCATTTCAGAATTGTGCATGAAGTGGCATCTGTCAAATCTAGCTCCTGGATTTTTTTTTAATCTAGGATCTTTCTTTATTTTTTCATGGGCTTGATTTATTAAAGACTCCAATGCTATTTTACCTCTCTTAATGGGAGTTGTCAAACCACTAACATTAAGCGAGATTTCTTTGTTATGAATGTTTTGAACTAATTTCAAGATTTTCCTAGAAACTAACATGTAAACCCCAAAACAATTAACAATAATAATAATGATCATTAAGCTGTTATAATATTAATAAAAAAAAATATTAGTACAAAATAATCAAAGAAATTATACCTGTACCTCTAGTGTAGGAGGATGTTTCTGCCACTAGGTGGCGGGCCCCTCAAAGACTGACTGCCCTACCCATTAAAGTAAAAGCAATAACTTTAACTGGACTAAAATGGTGGATGTTAGACTAGAGTAGAGAAAAAAAAAACAATAGAAAATGCAGCTCCATAGCCTCCCTCTCAGGTTGTGAAATACTATAAAAAATGACTAGAATCAGGCTTGAGATCAATGGGAAAGTCATATCCTCCTGAGACCCAGCAATTCATTTTTTCCTCTGTAGGGGACATTTGGTTTTGGCCTGTATTGAAACCACACACGCTATTGTAATAATTCCTGTTGGGCCGTATAGAGGACATCCTGTGCTTTTCAATGGTGTGACATTTGTGGCGGTCTGATCTTGACAGAATTTTTCCTGGTTCTAAAACCAGAAAAATGCAAAGACTTTTTTTCTCTGGGTCTCAGGCGGATATGGTCTTGGGGAGGAAGTACCAAGAAGTACCACGTTCTTTAAAAAACACATAAGCCAAATAATGTCTAGGATCATCCAAAGTGCATGAGGGGGTTTGTGGAAGTAACAGCTGATAGACAGGAAGTGCATTGTGAGGAACCGGATTCCCTTTTCTGTCAGCATTTTCTTGACACAACTATTGATATTAGGAATAGTCTGCGGGGGCTCCAGGTATCAAGTGACCTGGTGTGTGCATTCAATGCTCAGATGGTCAGTAACAATACTCAACCCAGGTCAGTTTTGATAAGATTCTATTCTATAAGTCATCATTGATGTACCTTCAGATTCTTTCCTGATGCCATAGATCCAGATGTTGTTGTGTTCTTCCAGATCAGTGATCTTTCCTTCTTTCCGTGCATTATCTGATAATAAACACAGATTTATTCTACTATTCTGTAGTGGGATTTATAGTAGTTCAATTAGGAGCCAAAGTCCAATATCCCTTATAATGGTTTATGATGCATGACACCATGACAAGAGGAGATGATGATCTGTGTGTCCATTGTAATGTGACGTTGAGAAACACTTTACAAAAAATAAAATATTAATACCCGTAAAACCCTGTGGTGTTTGTACTTTCACTCCAGGTATTTGCAAACTAGTGCTTATCAAATCATAGATTACCAGAATACTATATATTAGATTGGTAGAATATTATAGCTCTACTTTCATTATTAAATTCCATCAAAATCAAATGGCTTAGTTCAATAGAACAGAATAAAGGGCAGTTTTGGATTAAAATAAAATAAAAAGTAATTAAATGCTGAATGACACAGGGAACAGAAAGTGGCTAATATTATGTAGTATTTAAAAATATATTTTTAAAAAAGCGAGGATAGAAACAAACATAAAATCTTTTGTCTTATTTAGGGTTTGAGCCACAGGTCAAAACCTGATGCTTTATACATTTGGATGCATAGTAATTCAAGACACTTTTAATAACAGATCAATTTTGAACCTCTGTGAAAGAGCCTGGACCTTGAAGATTGCATTTTCGAGCTCAGCTTCTTGAATTGTTTTTTTTTTTTAAATAAGTGGTCAAATATGCCCTATTGTGTTTTCAATTTATTGATTAAATTTTGTGCTGGAACATGTTCAGCTTTAGTTAAAAATTACCTACTTTTTATATCTCACTGACATGACTTTCTCCTCATTCATTCATTTAGTGTCAGTGCAATAAACAGGGTTTAAGCTCAGTATCAATAGATTTCAATGGAGGGAGCAGAGAGTGAATTTTTCCACTGGTTAAATGCTGGGATTTCTCACCCATCAAACGCTGGGCGTGTCTGGGGATCCATGAACTTGGCCTCATTGAGCCTTGATGCTGAACTTCCGCATGATGATTGGATGATCTGTCTGAGGCTGCATCTCCTTTTGATCAGCGATCTGTTTCCTTCCATTGTTTTCAGTGACAAGTTGATCTGGAGACTTTACAGATCATCTTACTTACTTCTATTCTTTATTAAAAAATGTGTTATTAGCATCTGTTTCACTGTCATATGCATACTTTGAAGCTTTCGAATGAATGTTCAATTCCATTCAGCTACTGCTCATCCCCCTTTATTGTAGATGTTCTGGGTTTTCTGTTTTTCGCTGTAAAACTGAACTGATTACTTACTCACTCATTGGATGTCATTACTCAACCCGATCTTGCAAATATTATATTTGTTTCTTTTTCCGTGGCCTAGTTTGTCGTGAAGTGAGTGCCCCCTTATGCAATCATATTTGCTGCTGTGGATATGAGATGTGACTTGAGGTCCCAGTAATAGGTCTATATTTTCCTGGAGGAAACAAGCTGATTTAGGAGCGCAGATCTCTGTCACGCATGCAGATCTCTCTCTGAAACCAGACAGGTTGCCCGTCTATCAATGGGCTGTCTCGAATTGCAGACTGCTCTCAAATAAATGCCTGGTCTGTTAAGTGATAGAAAAATAACGCCCAGCTGTTTGGGATGGGTATAGTAGGTATTGGTTTAGATTTTATGATACTCTTATTGATACTCCTTATGGGTTCCATAATGTATCAGTACTCATTAAATCTTTTTCATTACTCAAAAAATGCTTTTTTAATATATATTTACAAAAAAAAGATATATTCAGAACACAATTCAAATTTAATTACATTTAATATATCGGTAACTGCTTTTTTAGAGCAGCAACAGTATTGTTTACAACAGCAAAGTCACTATACTACTCAATACCATCTTACTAACAAACTCATTTTTATATATCAGTAACATGAATAATGTTCATGACATCAAAATACTGAGTGATGATTCGACAGAATGAAGAACACAGGCAGTAAGAGATAGGAGGGGCTGGTTTATGTCAGCCAGCAGATTAGCTAGTATTTGTCACTGTGGCAGCCAAGATATATTTATACTTTAAGATTGGCAAGGAAGTGCAGTTCGTATTTTGGCTCATATAAATTAAAATATGACAGTGGTTCTATTAATAATTATAATTAATAGTTTGTTGAAGGCACCTGAAGTTAATTTGATTTAATCAATGTATTTGTAAAAATCAACACAATTCACAAGTAAATGTTCTTCATAAGGTTACTGTCACAAGAGATTCAAGTAAAAAGTGAATCTGTAGTTTTCTGGACAATTGAGACGATTGAGGCTTAATTAACAGGATAGTTTGATATCACTGACATCGCGCCCCATTTCCCATGTTCCTGACATGTATCGGTAGCATGGAGACCATAATTTTACTGATCCCTCCAGTAGTGAGCTTTGCAGTGATTAAAGGGCAGGGGGGAGGTTCTGATGGGATTTTGATGATCAGATGATCCATTACAGTGCCTTTTACAGTACAACAGTGAAATCTCCAGACCAAAAGTGATATCTCCTCTTCGGTCTGGATGTGTTATGTCTGAAAAAACAATATATCATAAACAATATGTTAATGGTATGATTGCAACATTATTGGCTATTTTGTTACTATGGAACAATAGAAATTAAATAAAAAATATGACTTTACTTTCACTTATATTCGTCAGGTATTTGGTGGATATATATTATTTTTTCATCAGCATTGCAACATCTTTGTTTTAGTTTCAGCCTTAGCACTATGCAGCAGCCTTGTGATATCCAGTCTCCTGTGGGCCAGTCATCCAGTCACACTGACTTGCCACAGTTGAAGGTCAATATGCAGTCTAACACCAAAGCTTCACCTTACTTCAGAGGTCACCATGCCAATGCATTCCCAGTTCAGGAATGGAAGGACATAATGAGCTATTACCTGAATAGGGTTAAATGTAGCGCTCATGGTGAAATGACTGACCTGAATAGGTCAAGACTAAGCTAGGGATGTGGTGATGGAGTCACACCACAGCTGCCCTGAACTGAGTGGAATAGACATGGCTGGACATGTAACCAGCGATCCTAAGAGTAAGGAGTAAAGATCTTTACACAACAGGAACATGATAAAAAAAAAAAAAAAGCATGAAATCGCTTCTAGATTCTTAGCTGCAAATATTTTGTATCTAAATTCACAATTTACTACAGTTTTATTAATACAATGGTGCTCATCTAACTATTCTATCAAGTAGTTCATGTATTCAAAGTATTTACTGTGGTGTTATATTTTTGCATTATTTAATTATTATTTATACTACTGTATGCATTTATCATTTATTTGTACATGGACTGTTTTTTTCCTTCTCCCATATCGACTTTATATGAATGTACATAACTCTACCTGCCAGACTATATGACAGGTTTGTCCTCCTCCTCTGTCGTTATTCACAGAATGCAGACAGTCTGGGCTGGTTAGGCAACAAGCAGCAGCAATGGTGTCGCAATCTCACCATCTCATCCTGAGAAGTCGGCAAGAGATGACTCTCTGAGAATATCTCAACAAAGCCAAGTGAAAGGAAGTAAAGAAACTGGCCTTGAGTTGGTGTGACTGTGTCTTTCCTGTTGCAATCGACTTAAAAGTGACTAATTGTTTTGTTCCGATGCCTCTCTCTCCTGCAGCAGCAACACGGAGCAGATGACCAGACAAGATGCTGTAGGGCCTGGGAAGCGACAGGCCGGATAAGTGAAGAAACGTGAACTGGCCTCATCTGGAAGTGTGAAAGCGGCTGCTGGTTGTGGTTGAGCTTGTCAGTGACTTACTGTTTTGTTTTAGCGTTTCGTCCTGGATGGAGAGTAGAGTGCCGGAAGCAGCGCAGACCACTCGTGGGACTGAAATGCTGAATCGAGATTGAAACCCTATCTCTGCCCCAACATCATTTCTGAAAAAAATTGAATTAAGTGTAAACCCCATGACATTTAAAAACTGGATCAGAATGAACATGTCTAATCCATGGAGGATACAGTAGTGTGAGTTGCGGTTTTAAAGGAGGTGTTTGTATTTTATTCATTGCTTTTTAGCCTTTTACACTTGGGAAAATCACAGTTTTATATTTGTTTTGTCTTTTTAAAAATAAATTGTTATTAATACAATGCCCTTGTGTATGCTCCCTTTTTATCCACCACTGTTTTCAACTGCTCTCCACTTGATTTCAAGAAATTATATAATCCTATTTAAACTTTTACTTAACCTCTATTAATGCAAAAATCTCTAGGTGGCATTGTTGGCTCTATAAAACACAGTAACACATCATAGAGGCTTTAAATCCTTGCCCTCAAGCTCACGTGTGTGTGTGTGGTAGGAAAACAGAAATTGCAGTCAGAATGCATGTAGAAACTTTAAAGGAGGCAAAAGGTGAGAGGCTACATGTGGGATGGGTCACATGATGCTACGTTCCATTTGTACGGGCAAGTTAGGAGTCTGAGTTCTGAGTGAGAAATTCTGTAAACAGTAGTAGAAGTTCCTGTTATCAGCATTTTAGCATTTCTGACTAGTATTTGTTGCACTAAATCATAGTATTGTTTGACGTGTATATTTGGTAATGGTGCTATAGTGTTATTGACATTGTAATACTGTATGTGCAAACTACAACACAGAGCATGCTTACAATGGTTAAAAATAGACTATAACCATCGTCATGTTGACTTCACTGTTTTATTTTGACTTTATCTGGAATTCTAACTTGATTTAACTTGGCTGTGACATCATTCCCAGCTCTGATTCATGAATTCCAAGATTAATAAATTTGGGTTAATTATAAGTATAGCTGGTGGGATAAGGAGAAAAAAATGGAGGATGTCACATGCACCAAAACTTCCTGCAGCAGGCAAAAATACCCTATCTAGAATGTCTGAATATTTTGCAGTGTGCAAGTAAACCACAATATGCTATCCCAGAAGTCACCAGGAGGTCAAAAACTATAGAAGAATATGTTTTCCTTGCACACCTGGGTTCAAAGGACGGGCGGTAGTATATAGTGTAGTATGTCTGAATTGTGCCTTCTGCTGGCTAACTTCCTGCACAGAAGCTACAACTGTGGCGTTGGAATACTAGCTGTGGTTAGTAGGCAGTGTACTAAGATTTCAAATGCAGCCATAATATTTAGAAGAACAAGATGGTGGCTGTCTTCTAAGACTTGCAGGAGACTGGTTAATGGGGCTGCGTGAGGGATGAACCAACAGTACCAACCCACTAGGCCAAGAAACAACTTGGCCTGCGACTTGGTGTAGGACCCCCCAAATGATACTCCATGAAACGGGTTTCCTGCTGGGCCTGCTCACATTTCCACAGGTTGAGTGTCAGCACTGCTGCATTGATGATGCCTACAATCCGAGGAAGGTTGTTGGTGCCTGTTTACAAGTCTGATATTTATGGGAAAAAAAGTCACTTTGCCAAATTGTTTACCAGCCTGGCCAGTTGCTCACCTCACTATGCGTTGGCGTGTGACATGTCACATCCCAGTCTCTAGATGCTGATGCGGTTGTTCATTTTCACTTTTGGTCCTAGAAGTGTAGGTCCCTTATTGCTAGGTGTCATTGGAGAAGATCCACTGACTACTACTAAATGTTTTGTTAAAGGTTAATATAAAATGGCAGACTTTCTCTTGGACTTAATGTATGTGTCTACGGGACTTTTTTTCCCATAGTCATAGCAGTAGGGGCCTTTTTTGTCAATACAAACTGAAATAAACTGTATCAACAAGATTCCCTCATCACATTCAGAAAAATACACAATCCAGCAACTTCCAAACACTGTGGTGGTTGAGTTGTGACCTGCACATTCAGCACTCTATGAAACAATAACTGTAACATGACACCTTAAGCAAATACTCAGGCCTAGTTTCTTCATTCAGTCATTGGGTGGAGTGACACAGCGTGTGCTTCTCTTAATTGTCCAGAGGGCACTACAGAGCCATTCTAACACAGCCATTAATGCAAAACATCAAACATAAAAAAAGTTTAGCCAGGTTGGGCTTGGATGTGAAATTTGTTGACTTTTGTATAATGTAACAAACATATAATAGGGCTTCAATCACTGTCAGTGGCCTTGTGCCTAACAATAATATACTTTATGTGTGCAACAAAAAAAAATTGTCTTTGTTTGCAGAGCCTTGTGTGTGTGTGTGTGTGTGTGTGTGTGTGTGTGTGTGTGTGTGTGTGTGTGTGACCATGCCTGCAGCTCGCCCAGCCCCACCTTCCCCTCTTCTTCACAAAGCATGTCTGTGCACAGCTGCAGCAGTACAAGCTGAGTGCGATAAAACACAATATGTTGTCCGCAGAGATTAAAAACGTGTGTCTCTCACTGCTTCTAGTGTTACACTTCAACCTTTCCCCAGGTTTGTACAATCTCTGAAATCAACAGTTTAGACTTCCTTAGAGAACTTCTCTTGCACTGGAATTGCTGCTTTTGGTTACATGATTTATATGTTGAACTTTTAACATGCAGTTATCATCAGTTAATTTAAATAAATAAAATTGGGAAAAAACAGAGTGAATTCTGCCTTATTTAACTAGAGCAGATATTTAACAGCAATCTGTGCCCAGCTGTTATTATAGGTACATAACTCCATGCCCATGGAGCGTGCGCACCAGAGACGCATTCCAGCTAATTCCGGTTGAGCCCTCTGTTAACATCAATTGAGTTGAAATAATTCAATCGTTTGGGACTTTCAGACCTTCCAAATAGTCAGCCGAATGGATTAAAACGCTGGTAGTGCAACATTGAATTCATATTAGGCGTTTTCCATTAGCACTATTGGCTGTGCCAAGACTAACCTGCCCTGCGATTTTGCGTTTCCTCTACAGGTTTTTTAATTGGCTGAGTTGAGCAGGCCTCCTCTGTTCCAAAGTGCATCCACCCTGCCCCCAAGCAGGTTGCACTGAGCTCGAAGGGTTTGGTCAACACTCTTGAGTTTCAAAGAAGTAGCCTTCTTTTTTTTTTTTAACACCAATATAGCTATTGATATTACAGGTCAATATAGAACAGAACAACTATTTGACATATCACACTAACTCAAATTAATTGCCAGAATGAGTAACCTAGGCAATTTGTCCACCAAAGTGTATTTTACTACAACAATATACTACATATTGTATATGTGTTAGGCCTAAAAATGTATAAAAAAGCTCAAAAAGTGAGTACGGACAAACACTATTTAATTACAGTACAAAAGAATATGTATTTAGTTTCTTCCCCCTGCTTTCAGATTCTGTGGTCGACAACAACAATAAAACCACAATAAAGGATAGGGTGTCTAGCAGCTTTGGCCGTGGCTTCACTGGCTACTGAACATGTGGGTTACTTTATAACGAAAGCATCATGTTTAGCGAAAACTGCTGCAAAATAAACCGCTTTTGAACTTTGCAGTTGTTGATTGGGTACACTGCAGCTGTCATAAATATAGTGATTCTGCAATCCGGAATGTCGTTCACTTTATTGCGGCGTTCAAGTCTCATGAGTCTCGATTCCATCGTTTCCCACAGCACCTGAAGGCGTCATGAGATAGGCTATCTAACCTTAGCTAATCGGCTCCAACGGAAACCAGCTGAGAGAAAGGATAGAGAAGACAAGATGGCGGAGTGAGTGGGTTGCGCTGTGTTCGGACGGTTGCGACCCTTGAAGTTTGACGAAACGCTGTTCGGGACCGGGGACATTAAAAAGACAACGATACCATCGGAAGTGTCATTAAAAGGCATTTTCTCTCAGCGGGGAGGAGGTCGGGACGTTTATTTTTCCGTGGTGGTTGTCGCGATAACGCTAGCTTTATGCTAACGTTAGCTAACGTTTTATTTGACTAGCTGCTACTTAGAGGTGGCTGAGGCTGGCTGATTGTTGAAGGCCGTAAGCTTTTTTCCGGATTTAGAATTGGATGTATATACTTTGATACCGACACGGTTTTCCGTGTTGTTTGGAGGAGGTTATTAACATTATAAGGAAGCTCTTTTTGTAGGTGGTAGCCTGTTAAAATTGCGAACGGCGCCAGGAGAAAATCTATTTTCCAACTCGCTTGTTAGGTGAGGTGACGTTATTGTAACATCGTGTGGAGTACGCGTTAACCTTAACATCAGTAACATTCGTCTGTAATTACCCCATCAACGCCATCTGGTTCAGGACTCTGTATGTTATCCTGGCATTTGGGCTAGACTGCCGCACAGAATTTCCTAAAGTGAATTGGGTGGAGATTGTCATTTGGTGGATATTATGGCGAGCAGCAGTGGCTCAAAAGCCGAATTCATAGTCGGTGGAAAATACAAGCTTGTCAGAAAAATTGGATCGGGATCATTCGGCGACATATATCTGGCCATCAACATCACAAATGGAGAGGTAACGTAAATCCTTTCGTTAATGTTTTTTCCTGACATGTATTATGGTATAAGCAAAGTTGGTACTTCCATTTCCCCCTGAACACAATGGTGGCTAACTCACGAAACTCTAATACAACAGTTTTGTAGTTTGACCAGACTGTAGCTTTCAATCCTTTTTAAGTCCAGTTTATTGAACTGCTAGAAATGTAAAAAATTGACATTATTAGTTTTATGGCGTATACAAAGACGATTACCACCGAAGCTAACATTACTATAACTCGAGCAACGATAAGTGAGCTGTAGCTTTGAGTTAAAATAAACGATTTAATAAATATAATTCTTTGGTTCAATTCCAGGAGGTAGCAGTAAAATTGGAGTCACAAAAAGCCAGACATCCACAGTTGTTATACGAAAGCAAGCTGTACAAAATCCTACAAGGTGGTGTCGGGATTCCTCACATAAGGTAAGAAATGTTCAACGTTACTGTGCTGTGACTTGCGTCGCGACAGATGAGTTGATGCAGTATTACGGTATATTCTATTGTGCATAAGCATTACTGTTCGGTTTGGGGAAAAGGGGCAGCTAATGTAACAGTGGAAGAAATCCTGTTGGCATTAGGCCTGCTAATCTGCCTAACATCGCTTCGTCTATTTTAGTACTGATATATTTATCCCGAACGAAACAATCTGGTCGTTTTGTTCCACTCAGCGTCCTTAGTGGCTTTAAGTGGCTGCATCGCTCCACTGAGACCTCTGTTGTGTTTTTTATTTGACCGTGGATAACAGTTGTTATGCCGAAGGAAAAGCTCTGGTGTGGTTGGAAATGGCCGCTCCTCTTTTGTTGTGTTAGCTCTCAACATGTCTTCCTCTGCTGTGATAGAAAATGGCGTCGCAGCACGGGAGCGAAAACAACAACGGTGGAAGTGTGTTCTAACCGCGTGATTTCAGGCCTAAGTCGGCCTCGTTGACACCGCAGCCGGTCACATCATGTTTAGTTGTGTTAAAGTATGTGTTTAGGGTGGTCTGTTAGCCTCCTCAGAGCCATCTGTGCTCATTTAAACTCTATATACACTGTCACTGTAATAGTCTCTGTTGATGATACTATTACTGCTTTAACCCTATGTGGCTGAGTGTTAGGCATTTGTTAAACTAACTAGTCGCTACAGAGCAGCTGCACACACCTTTTCTGAACTCGTATTTTGCATAGTTGTTAAAAAGAGAAACTGCTGTATGTGTAGGAATGTGGTAAAACTGGCGACACACGCATGTATAGAACAGGAAGTGCAATGGACACTTATATGAAGTGGTGCCAAAGGAAAACCCGTCACATATATTTTTAAGTGATGTGACAAACCTGCAATCAACACAGCTTTTTTAAGCAAAAAAGTACAAATGTATATTATAACATTTTAGACTTATTGTTGCAGAAACATGTCATATACTTGACATTATTCACATCGAAGTGGCTCTGAGCTTATTTCTAAACTTTAATATTTGTACCCCTTCACTGTGCAAAATAATATTCCTATAGTCTGAGTTTGTATTCCTTTGTCACATTATTAAAGTCAATTATCTCTATACATGTTTTTTCAGCTGACAGGAAATGCCTTTTATTCTGACTATAGAGCCGTTTTTCTCAGTATAGGATTGTACCCCCCATTGTGGGGTGGGGCTTAATACAAAAATGGTGCTGATTTATGTCCAAGCTACTTTATTTATGAAACGAAAAGTTGTGCTCATATAGAGTTTGGACCGGGGGGGGGGCATTCCTAATCATTTATCGAGTTTAAATTAGCTTTTGTTTTAGTTAAATATGTAAAAGAAATCATCTGACCAATATTGAAAGAAGAAAAAGAGAGAACCTGACATGCTGCAGTGTGAATATTAGAAATTAAAAATCATAGCATCTGTATCTATCACCTCAACCTAAACTCCAGGCAAAGCTCGGCTGATTTAATATCCTACCCGTGTCCTGGTCATAAACTGATACCAGAGCACTTGTTTGTTTTTTTTATGATTGAAGCTGTATACAAGCCAAAGCGGCTTCACTGTATACGTTTGACCAAAAAGTGACACATAACGGCAAACCCTACCCTACATTGACAGGGTACCAACCCATCATAGCTTGTTCATAATGTCTGTTAAAAAAGTCCTTCCTGTGTTCTTACTGCAATCAAACATGCAACAGCATATGTTGGGGCCTTTTTAACAGCTATTTAAGTTTTATATTAAATATAAAGAATTGTATAAATTGTTTTTCATGAAACAAAATGTATAAATTGATCTTTTAAGGTCTAGCATCAACAGTGTGCATGATTTTTTTCAGGACTAGAAACATCATTAATGTTAATATGGGCATTGAAATATTGTGAACTGTGGCCACCTATTTAAATGTATGAAAAACAGTGTTTCCTCTATCTGGCTAACAGCCATATATAACATAGTATACAGTATATTTATTCTGGTACAATCAGTCCAAAAATTAGCACCTGGCAAGTGCAAAATGCAGGTGAGTTTTGGGCCTGGCAGGGAGATAAATTGTGTTCACCAGCAGCTTGGGCATTAAATGATTTGGATTTGCAAGTCAACCCGAATGTTTCTCTAGTCACCTCAGTACAGAAGCTGCAGATGGCCTCACAGAAAGATGAGGAAACAGACAGAGTACCTGGTTTTAGTGAGAAACACAGTCAAAGAGCATTGTGTGAGATTTTTTTTATTTACTCCATCTGTAAATGGTGTCCAGCGTAGTCACAGACTGACAATGGAAAGTAGTTTTATCAACCAAGACAATTCATTTGTCTAATTTAACTATATTGTGGGAGCCTTGAGTACCTGCCTTGCAGATAAGTGTAGCTCTTTGGTTTATTTAACAGTGACAGTGCTGATTTAACTAGTTAATACTGAGCAGAGGAGCCTCATTGCATCAGTGGAACAAGATGAGAGCAGAGAAGACTCGCCACCTGGATCATATTTTTATTGGTGTTGTATGTCCAAGTCAACCAGGAAATGGGTTTACTTCTAATGTAGACCTAATTTGAACACTGGACAACTGAAATTACAGATTGATGTGCAGCATTTATTTTATGTTTATATCTTCCTGGCATTTCACATGTGTATATATGTATGCATATATGTATACAATACGATGGCATTATGGTTTTTTTAACTGAAAGAGCTGCTGGTAGACGTTGTCCCATTGTAAAGCCTATAATGTCCTATAAATATTGAACATACCTAGAAAAGTTTTTGTGGGTTTAAATAGGAATGATCCATAATAAATGGATATGAAATCAGCCTCCCCTCACAATTTTTGCTGGAGGACCTGATGACACTTGTTGCTGCAGAGATACTACCGACATTGAGGCTAAACGGAAATCATTCGTAGCTACCTTTGCATACCCACAGTGGAAAAGAATCAAATGGCTAATGGACTGCTTTTGCAGACTATCATCGAAAGATAAGAAAATAAGGATGTATGTGACAATGTGTGTGTGTGTGTGTGTGTATATATGTACATGTGTGTATATATATATATATATATATATATATATATGATAGAAATGGCTCGGTGTGTAATGTTGGGTTCTGTGCAACCAAAGAGTGTATGTGTGTAATGGCAAGCATGAAGTAACAAAACATTAGCTGTGAATATAGAAAAAAAAGTTTATTTTGAGAAAAATTATTGCAACTTCTCGAAATCCAAAAGAAGCTCCCATGTCTTTGGCAGCCTAGACGTTTCAGGTGGGCTGATGTTTAAGGTGGACCAGTTAGTGTCTTTATCCCCTTTTGAACAGCCTATTTAGGTAGTATTGGTAGACTGTGATGCCACCTCACATTTCTGTTTAAAACATAAAGGCAGAATGGGAAGTCAGTTGGTCCACCGGTAGGCCAGGAAGCGAAGTGGTCGTATTAGCATATCAAATATGTCACACCGTCTGTATAAAAGGAGCAGCCAGCAGAACCACTGACAGCTTAATTCAGACCAAGTAGTTAGACTCAACATGATAGTCTAAGCAGTAGCCCTAGATCTATAATAATGACACGGTAGCAATTCTTTGTTCATTCTGGCACACTTGATTGATTAGAGTATGTCCTTCTACCCGTTTTAGCCAATATATTGGTAGGTATCAGGTTTCACTTGTCCATGAACACCACGGTGTAAAAGGGTGCCACAGGTAAGAGATGAATGAAGGGATTACAAATGGGACGGGGGGCAGCGCTATTGGTAGGCTATAAATCAAACTAGACACAGACACTGTTGGATTACAGGTCAAGTCTCAGATTCTGGAGAGCCAGTGTGCCCTCTGAATCACACAAGTGGCAGTATTATGTCAATTTGTAGAAAAGACGTGGAAGTTAATAAGTTGTCTTTAAGCCATTTTAACAGGATCTGTGTAAAAAGGACTATTATATATACAAGCTACAGAGACTGACCTATGGTGGCCCTTGGTGTGCTATATCATAC
The DNA here is from genome assembly GCA_036785175.1 of Eupleurogrammus muticus. Lineage (NCBI taxonomy): Eukaryota > Metazoa > Chordata > Actinopteri > Scombriformes > Trichiuridae > Eupleurogrammus > Eupleurogrammus muticus. The sequence continues at coordinate 11,630,591 of JAYKQN010000004.1, read as the reverse complement.
AAAACCTCTTTATAAATTTAATAAGAGCAACTGTATCTTGATAGAATTGAAAATCATGCAGTCAGGATTAATAAATACCTTGGTATATACCAGGACTACTACAGTGTATATGGTGAAGTGTATATATATATTATAGTGCAGTGTATTATAGTGCAGCAGGTAGATGGACGGCTGACTGGGGTATGGTTACAGAGTTGAAACCTGATCTTTGAACACGCCTCTCCTTTACAGACAAATCCTAATTTAGGTAACCATTTTCAGAGATATATATAGGGTTAAATACCAATCTTACATTTCTTTGTGCACCTAATGGCCTTTATTAAGCCATAGTGATGCCTACTTCAAAAGTGAGTTGTAAAACTAGTGTCAGTCTGACCAGTGGCTGTCAATAACACATTCTGTTCAGAGGAGCTGGAGGAACCCAATTTAACATAGAAATGTTCCTATATATTTCTTAGCATCACTTTCCCATTACAGAATGATGTGTATCATTTTTAACTAGACTTGCAAAGTCAGTTGTTTGTGGATGTCACATTTTGTAATGTTAAGCAAGTGGTGAATGTTTATTGCTTCTTAGTAGTGGACATGTTTGTTTTTCGTGTTGCAGCCTGTTGAACCTGTTGGTCCTGCTGCCCCTCCTCTTCTGCCTACAACCTGCTTTACTACTTTAAACTTATCACACGTCAGACATTCTGTAGTTTCCTCACACTGACTCAGTAGGTGCAGCTCAATAAAACATGTCCCATGTGTAATTTGAAAGAACTGTGACTGTGTACTTAGTGAATTTGAAGTTACAAGTGTTTTTGAATTGAACATGTACAATTAAGAGTATTACGTGATAATCAAAGCATTCCTTTGCAAGTCTCTCTTATCACTTCCTGTCCAGCTACTGTATAATAGGAGGCCATGCAACAAAGAATCTTTTACCAAAAAAAAAATTCAAATACCATAGTTTTGTGTATCTCAGTGCTATCCTGCAGCAGCATGTGCCACAGGCTAAGACGTTAGCTGCTTTAGCTGTTTATTCTTCACACTAACACAGGTCTTACTCCAAGATGTGTTTACAGACCCTCAGGAAATCCCAACATTATCATATAACACAATGTAATCTGGGTCTACTCTCTATAAACACAAAAATTAAATATGTGAATTTTTTCAAATGTATTTTAAATAGATTCAAATTCAAGTGTAAAGTCTAACAGTGAGAAGCAGGGTAACGGATGTCAGGGTCTAGCTGAAGTAAAACTAGTTTAATTGTAGCTCTTTGATTAGTTAGTTTGCCTAATTTAAGAGTCTGTTAAATCACGTGTAAGTGTATTAGGTGTATTATTTACATTTTTGATCTATTGATATCAACTCAATATATCAAGAGTGGTTACTAGTGAAGCACCTCTGTTATAATAAAATCACTACAAACCTCCATACTAGAGAGATCAGTGAAATTGTGGTCTTCATGCTTCAGATCCACATTTATATTATGATTAGAATAAAGCAAATATGAGATAAACGGATGATTTTTGCCACATTCTGATTCTCAGTGGTGCTGTTTTGGTTGTTTGGTGTTGTAAATCCAGCGTGCACTTTTACCCTACAATGACGAGCGTTCGCCCTCACACTGGGCTGTAGCACAATCAAATCTGCTCAAGCCAATATCACGGGGGAAAGAGCTTTGTGGATCGTATCGTTTTTGTTTGTAATTTCCTTATGTCTCTGAACTGCTGCACTGATCTGTGTGTGATGGGGCACCTCAGGTTGGATAGACCAGAAGTCAGCGTGACGATAAATGACAGAAAATGCAGTAGATCTTTTCATGTTGCCACATTTTTGTGTGTGTCATTTCAACTTCCACTGCCTGGTTGGCCAAGGCCTGTATAGCACCGGGATTGGTTGGCTGGAGATTGTTGCTGGTGCTTTGTAGAGGAATGGATATAAAATGGTCCACCAAATTTTTGTTGCACCAGAAAATACAAGTCATGTTATCAAGATGTAGATAAAAGGCTCCTAGTCAATAAATGTGTCTTGCTGCTGCTGCTAAACAGACAGTAGTCTGCCCAGCTGGTACAATGCAGTACAATATTCAACAGCACAGTCACAATAATGATATTTAGCTATATTTAGTGACACATACACACTGAAATGCCCCTGCATGTTTTACAATAGAATACACACAAGAGCCAGACAGAGACTATTGCACACTGGAAATCCATCATTAAAAAGATTTTTTAGGTTTAAAAACTGAGGTTTTTAAAGTCAAAAGTGAATAATAAGTGGCACTTCAATAACTTGCCAAATAATCAAACAGGGTTCAGAACTGCTACTGTTATGGTAGTCCTTCATGAGCTTGTAGAGTGGAAGTGTCTGATTGGTTGGCCATCAGAAAGTGAATTCAGGAGTTTAAAATTGGTCAGAGAGCCTGCAGATTGTAATGTCTACATAATGCTGTCTTGAACAAATTTTATGAAAGGGGCGACTGTCCCTTCTCTCTCTGATTCTCTTCCTCCCCTCTGCCCACCCTCATTCTCTCAGAGCCCCCCCCATTCCTTCATATGGTTGAGTTGAGCTTCATTAGGCTTACTTAGACTACTTTTCTCCCAGTGTACATGTGATGGAGGTAAATCAATTCACTGAAGTTGTCACCGCCACTACAGCGGGTGTGAATATTCACCCTTTAGCTAGTTAGTATTTCACTGTTACAATTGATTCTTGACGACATGATTTAACAATTATGAATATTAAGTTAATCCAACTTCATCATTTTGAATCTGACAAACATGTTTATGTGAGTCTTTTTTTTTTTTTTTTTTGTAGGTGTAACTTTTTTTTTTTTGTAGGTTTAATGTGAATGTGCGGTCTCTGCCCCCCTTCTCTTCTTTCTCTCCATCTCTCCCTGCCATCATTCTCTTCACTCTGATTGACTTAATCAAATCAGCATTTTATGGGTTGAAATGACGGAACTACTTATCTGTTCTATGAAAAGCTTCGGGGATTGTTCTGATGTCTATGCTGACGACAGGGCGCTTGCAGCTTTACTCTATAAATAATAGAAATTATATCATTATAACTAATGGATATCAAGTAAAGAGTACACCTATGTCAGCCACTGCCTTCAAAAAACTACTAAAACTATTTACACTGAGTCAATCTTCAACATAGCAAGAATAAATAATAATAAAACCAAACAAAAAAAGGGTGGCAGTCATCAGGCTGTTTTTATATAGAATGGGGCTACATATTGGGATATACAAAAGTCAGTTCATTATTTCTGGGAACAAAATGGTGTGAAAAGGGTGGTGGCACTAGTGTTACAAGTGAGGGAAAATTATTTGTATTAAATCCTGTCAGGATTTTGTTTGCTGTAATTGATCAGCCCTGTGCTCCTATCTACCAGAGCTAAAGGAGCCATACCACATTTCCAATCTATGCATTCATGCCTTGTGAAAGTATTCATAGTGCTGAAGTTTTTTTTACAATAAAAGTTTTGAAAGTATGCTTCTAGTCTGTGTGTAAATAGGTGTCACGATAAGTACGTTTGTGAAAGCCTCAGAGGTTTGTTAATGAACACCATGGAATACACAAGATGAGTCAAGGATAAATTCATGGAGAAGTTGAAAGCCAGGATTTTCTTAGATAAACATATCTCAGGCTTTTGGACATCTCACAGAGAATTATTCAGTTTATCAACCATAAATAGGAACCATCCTGCTATGGATATTCAGCCGAGACAGGGAAGCTCATCATAATTGATGGAAAGGTGGTTGGAACTTTACACAGGGCAATCCTGAAAGACTTGAAACTGGGCAAAGGTTCCCCTTACAGTAGGGCAAATAAAATGTACAGAGCTACAATGGAATGGTTTACAACACATATTCAATTGCCCATGGTGTTAAAATGACCCAGTGAAAGAGCATATCTGAATCCTATTGAGAATCTGTGGTAAGTCTATGAAATTTATGTTCATAGATGTCCTCCTTCCAGTCTGACTGAACTGGTGAACTATTTTGCAAAGAATAAAGGCAAAAATGGTGCAGTGTGGGGAATTGTGAGGAAGATTGAATTTGTAGTGCTAGGTTTTCATTCTATGGTACAGCACCACACAATGGTCGAAGTGTGGGAACCCCTGAAAGTATACCTACAGGTTTTACTTACTTATCACAAAAAAATACCAGTAAACTAAACAGGTTGGTTGTAATGTAACAAATGTGAAAACGTTCAAAGGCTGTGAATACTTCTGTAAGGCAATGTATTAATAAACAGAACTTGACACTGATCTCTTAATAAATGCATGTAGTCATTAGAAGCATGGTTGTGTCAAATCTCTATATTCAGCTAATGTGCTACATGACAATAATAATGTCCCCGTTGCTTCACAGATGGTACGGCCAGGAGAAGGACTACAACGTCCTAGTCATGGACCTGCTTGGACCCAGTCTGGAGGACTTATTCAACTTCTGCTCACGCCGCTTCACCATGAAGACAGTCCTCATGCTCGCAGACCAGGTAGCTGACCGGTTCACATTTTACATATTGACCTTTAAAGCAGTGAATGCACTTTAGGAACATGCATACATGTAAGTTAGTGGAGCCACATCCCAGCACAAAAGTCCTGGTTTTAATCTTTTAGTTCTGTTGGAAGGACTGCAGTGGACCCATAAACTGAGTGATTGAATAAATGGTATAACTTTAAAGCTTTATACATGGCGCAGGCATATACAGATTTTGGCCTAGTGTTTTTTTTTGTTTTTTGGAGTAAACATGATACGAGTCTCCTCCAAAAGATCTAATAATGCAGCCGGTGGTTGGCTGTTATTACACTTCATAAAGAGTTACTGTTACTTTTGGTGGCTCCACTGACAAGTCACATATGTGGAATTTGTGAAACAAGGAGACATAACACCTTTTTACAGTCTGTTCAAGGCATATTTGTTCCGCCAAATATGTGACCTGGCTGGTCTGTGTAAAGGTCGGAAGGTAGAGTGAAGAGTCAGAGTTGTTCTGCCAAGCGAGAGCCTATCTCCTCATGTTTACCCTGTAAGATCCTATTTTGAAAAAATGATGTACGGTCATGAGAGATGATAAAGTAACGCATCTTTTGAACCTATTTGATTTCTGTCTTTTTACAATGAACAAAACAAACTTGTGTGTGTGGTTATTTTTTTTTAAGACAGCATGTGAGCATTCCGGAATTAGACCTGTGACGCTACTGCGTCTCGTGTATAAAATAAAAACTATGTGGGTTAGGGAAACAGAAATGTAAGACTCAATATACTGGTTACATCCTCTTGGGTGTAGGTTTTGCAAACGAGGACTCTTATACCTTCCTTCAATTTTATATTGATAATGTTGCCATAGAATTTGAAGTTGTAGTAAATGGATTTCTTTGATTTCTAGATGTAAAGATGTAAGAATTCTAGTAAAAATGATTTAAGTAGAAATGGCAAAAGAGCGAGAGCTTATTTGCACAATTTCATTTTATTAAGCTATTGATGACCCTAATTGAGCTTAAACTACCACAAGTCGAATTTTAATTAAATCAATTTGATGAGGTTGATATTGAAAATGTTAGGAATCTCAACTGAAGTTGGTATACCGGCATTAAACATTTTTAAATGTAATCTAGCCCTGGGTGTGGTGTGGTCTGGTCACATTTTTATTCATTTGTTTTTCTTGTTGTCTTGTCACATGAACCATATTATTTGTTTCCCCACATAGTCATGTACATTCATTTTCAGTTTTTTTGGCTTGAGACAAGCTGTTTTGAAGAATTATCATTAAGCCTATTATTCCTAAAACGTTCTCATATTGCACCGAACAAAAGCAAAGTAATGTTTTGTTTCCCGAGGTAGGACAATATAATTAGCCTCTTTTCTATCAGAGAAATTGTTGGGTATTAAAATTATATTTATGCAGGTCTTAAATAATGGTGCAACTATCCTGGATCTGCTGAATAGACTTTCATAACAGACATTATGCAGGAAAGCAGAGATTTAACTGTCATGATTATGGGTTCAGATAACTGGGCTACGTTCTAGGATTTTCCTGCTAAAGTAAAAATTTCTGCAGTAAAAAAGGCTTCTTAAGTAATTGTTGTTAACCAAACTGCCCATACAGTTTTGATGTCAACCTTCTATCAGGGGACTATTGAGGGAACCACATTTGTTGAAATGTAAAGTTAAATTTGTTGTCATGCTACAAAAAAAGGGTCAATATTTGACACTGGTGACGTTGATTTTCCTCTTTTCAGATGATCAGCAGAATTGAGTATGTACACACAAAGAACTTCATCCACAGAGATATCAAACCAGACAACTTTCTCATGGGCATCGGCCGTCACTGTAACAAGGTAAGCCCTGGACAATCCTGTCTGTACGTCTATATAGAGCTGTTGGCCAACAGGGGCATTTCATGGTAGCTGATCTTCATATTTAGAATCTTATCTTAGAATCAGAACTTTTCAGAGCTGTCCCCACCACCACTGCAGAAACAGAAACAAATGTGTAGCTAACATTGGACCAATGGTATGTTTCTGTAATCCTGCAAACAGTATAAATGTTCCAATGTTAGATCCTCTGGGAGATGACAGCATTTTCTGGCTCCACGTACTAACACCAATTATGACTTTTATCCTAAGAATGAGAAGACATAATTAGTGTAGTGCATGTCAATTTATAGGTAGATGGTTAATTCTACCCGGCATGTCATACAAACTGATGTGCATCAACATCTGGTTGCTAGTTAATAAACACACAATGGCATTTAGAATTCTCTAAAAGTTAATTTACAGAATTTAATCATCATCATCATTAGTAAGTGGTCCAAGATGCAAAGATTAAATCCCATGTGAATTGTAATCGAGGCCATTAAATGCATCCCAGCAATCACACAGTATCAAAAGGAACAAACGTTACTGCATGTTATCACAGAATACAGGAAGTAAAAATGGAATTTTGTAAATAAAGATGTTACGGCATTGGTCAGCTTACCTTTATTAATCTAATGTATAGGCTGATATATGTTAAGGATAATGTTAAGTATACTGACACACTTGAGAGATGTACATTGTCAGCGTGTTTCCTGCACAATTAACTTTCATGCCGCACTTCCATTTTAAGTCAGATAAATTCCAGAGTACTTTTAAAGTGAATGTTTATTTCCTTGCATCAACTCTCCATTCATTGTTTTTTCTTAAGGTTTGAAAAGTATTACTTAACCTTTTTAAAAAGGATGTTTTCACCTAGTTTCTTTATATAAACACAAGAAAGGTTCAAATTTCCTTCCCACAATACAGGTATCATAACCTTGTAGGTGTTGCAATGACTGAAATGTAGGTGTAGTCTGGTTTCTGATGGACTCATTCTACAGGGACAATAAAGATTTCCTGGCTACCACATGCAACAAAACAAGTGCTCCATGTGATATTTGTTTGCTGATTAGAAAGGTGTGTGTGTGTGTGTGTGTGTGTGCATTCAAGTTGCCTAAATTAAAATGGAATATCCTGTACCTGTTTTGAGCCCTTGCAGACAGGCAACATTTGGTTTAGTTAAAACATGGGATGCATTTCACAAGCAGGCGTGCAACATTTCCTGCTTATTGACAGTTGTTCACTGTTGATCACTTTGCTATAGCCAGCCCCTCAGCCCACACAGTGAAGTCTACTGCCCATATCACATATAGGAGTTTCCAGTAAATTACTGGGAACACTTTCATGGCACTAGTGGTTTTGACTGTTGACACGTGCGATTCCATTCCAGACACTCCACATTACATTAGTGACTTAATTGTTGGGGTGTGTAGCTGAGCATCACTAAAAAACAGCAGTGATTAGCAGACAAAGGGAGCACTGTCGATCGTGAAATTTCACACCTGTGACATTTCACAGGTGTAAAATTTCACATTGACACAACAACTTTCAGTGCCCTTCCCATTACTGTTCCTGCTTCTGTTGAGTGTTCTTTCCTGCATATTCCCAGTAACGCTATTACTAGCTCACACTACGTGACCTGATCGGCCACTCGCTGACTGGTGTGGAGATGGAGACCAACCTCGTCCCGCCCTGCTTGGCAAGCCGCGATCGACTGATATCTAGACGAGCTAGATGTTCAATCAGGTTGTCTTAAGAAGAGCTACAGCCAGTGAGAGCAGACATTGGGGTCGTGGCAGGGGTCATGGTGGATGTGAAAGCACCCTGGTGCAGCATTTTTTTTTTTGTATTATTATTTCTGTCGTAGGTGTGTAGTGCACAAACAACTATTAAGGTCCTTTTTCCCCTCTGCATCCATTTGTAACTTTGCTTGCTCATTTCCAGTGTCACCTTCTCGTGTGAATCTTTCTTTCAAAATGCTATTTGGAGATCGGGCGGCGCCTTTGGTGATGTTATGAAGAGTCGCGTGGCCTTTACATCTCTGCAGCTGACCAGTCATGTAGTATGAAGTGCACAATGACCTCAAGGCTCCTGATCTCAAGACAGAATCATGTAGTGTGAACAGCACAGTGAAATGACAATGTTGAACATTGTGTGTTCTGTACTGGCCTTTACCATGTCTTGTGATGTTGGAAATTCCCAGAAAAATGGCACATCCGGACTACCCCAAACAATGTTTGAACATTTCTGGGAAAGGTTACAATTGTAAATGGGTCTTAATTCTATTTTATTGTAAGCAATAAAGGCTTCAGGTCAGGGATGGGAATCGCTAAATTCGTATCAGTGCCATTGCTAACACTCCAATTATCAATCCTTTTTATCAATTCCTGATGGTCCCTGGATATTGTTTTTTTACAGGAATTTTTGTTTGAATAAAGCTACTGTGATCAAGTTGGAATACATAATGTAAGCTATGCACCTTGACACAATGTGTTAATTTAATGTTATATTTACAGATCCTTTCCAAAAATCTATATCATTTAAAAAAGTGCTATTTGAGCAATATGAGGTTAATCTATTCTGGAGTTTCAACCACATTAAATGGGAGAAAACATTTCACCACAAATTTTGACACTTTTCTGTAAACCTTGTTCACTTGCTTCTCTAGCATTCTGCTCTCTCTGTAAGTGTGACTGGTTCATCACAGTTACTCCGTCTCTGTCATCTGAAATGGGATTATATATATATATATATATATATATATATTTTTTTCTACACTGGAAGCATTCCTTTGTTTTTCATTTTGCTTTCGTAAATGGGGAAATGTTTCAATTTTGAATACAGATTTTACTTGAGGTAATGTATGATGCACAACTACAGATGGATTGGAAAATTTACACGACCGGTTACCCTCACTTTAAGGGAATTCACTGGGAATGCACTGATGAAAGTTTCAGTATATTTGTTGTATTTCCCCCCCCTCAAATGAAATGGGGACTTGACCTATATTACAGATCAACATCTCTTGTGAAGCGTAACCACCATGACTCACTCTACCTCTGCATTAAAACAAACTGAAACCCATTCACCAACAACTGGTTTGCAAGAATCACAATTTTTGCAACTGAGTGTGGCACGAGTAAAAGAACGGATTCTCACAGAGGGGTTGATTCCAAGGAAACAACCTTTTGGAGGAACTGGTTGTTGATTCCCATCCCTACTTCAGGCCAATATTCAGTATATAAAATGAATAATTTCACTCGAAAACCAAGGGAAAACCATCTTTTATTAAAATCATTAAAAATAGACTTGTAACTTACTTGTCAGTAATTCCTCTTATCTGTAAAAATGTGACATTCACTGTGTGCACAGATAATAGGGAAGGGGGGTATTGGCCCATTGCTGTGCTTTGCACTGCCAGCAGACCACGACTGATCATTATGTTGACATAAGCAAATGTACCACACTGTACTCTTCCGAACGGGCCAGGACCAAGAAAGTACACGGTACAGAGGGATCACAATAGCAAAGCTGTTGAAGTTTGTATATGTTTATGAATAAATGAGTTTAGGCCCAGATTCAGTTTTGTCAGGTGATAGTGCTGAGATTTTGGTCTGAGAACTCGCCTTGTAGTAAGACACTGTAGTGAGCGTGTAGTGATTCTCATCTGAAAAAAGAAAAGATGGCAGCACTTGTGAACTTTTTTCCCCCCCTCGCTCCTCGAGGGAGGTGTTGGGGGCAATTGTTGTACAGGAAGCCACCTGAACTAAAAAGCACTACGGGGGAAAAATGGTTTTAGTTGAAGTAGCTTATTACTATGAGATTGACGAATCATGTCATTGATTGTGTTCAGGTATCTTGCACAATTTGCATGGAGCGTTGAGCAGGGATGAGTATGAATACCTGGTGGTTTTCTAGTATAGGCAGCTCATTGCACATATAGGGTTTCATAGAGGCTAGCCTCTAAAAAATTGATGATTCGATGCATCATTTGAAGTTGACTTTTTTTTACGGTGGTGTATATAGGAGAATATGCCTGAAACAGTATCATAAAGTCTATGACAAAGTCAAATATTCAAGTACAAAATATGCTAATGATAATTAACTAAATATCTAGACATTAAGTGGGTGTTGGTCATAAAATGTCTAAAACATGCATTGTACTTCATCCGTCTGTTTTTGCGAAGTTGACTTTCAAATGCCTCTAGATTCCTCAAATCAAATTTAACTGGAATTCCTCTCTTTACACTAACTGGCAGCAGGCTTCAATCAGAATCATCAATCAATCATACTTTTGTATTACAGCTAAATGATGTTGTTCAGTATCTTAGGGTTGAGATTTGCTTCTGAACACACATGTATGATGAAAGGTTATGTTTAGTAAGCATGTGTGTGCATGTTAACAGTTGAAGCTCAACCTTGATTTTTAATAGAAGTTGAGTTGTTGTCAGCCCACACTCACATGTTCTCTATTTTTCTACATCCAAACATTCTTTGTCTGGCTTGGGTTCCGATAGAGCCTGGGTTGGTCTGCTAAAGTAGTAATAGCCTCTCAGATCTGTCCGTATTTCAATTTTTGGTTTAGTATTTTTTTTTTACAGCTGTTTTGTCCTGAAGCTGCCGTTTTGTGTAGTCATGATGTAATTTCACAAGTACTTGTAGTTTTGCTCCAGTACATACAATACAATATGCGTTAACTTTTGATCTGTTGGTTCCTAAAATTTGTTCTCCAGTAAACCACCGCATTTCACCACTGCCTAATGTGAGCAGATATTCCATGTTCATTATATAGTCTACTATTGGAAGTATAACTTACCTGCTGCCCCAAACCCCAAACTCTTCCCAATGTGTTTTCCGAGCCATGGTGTTGCCTGTCTGCACTGGCCTTTATTGTCACTGTCAGACATGATATTTAAGTTTCAACATTTATACTATCTTGAGACACTTTTGGCTTCTTGTACAGTGTTGATCTTTCCAAGGTTGTCCTGAAAGAAGAATATCACATTAATGTGTTTTCTTCTAGACTGATGGCCAGAATGATCATATCTGTACCAGAAATGTCCGTGTTAGGTCTAGCCTGGGATGTGCCTGTCCTAGCTGTACAGGATTTTTTTTTTTTTTTTTAGTTGTATCAAAGGGAGAAACCATATGGGTGCAACAAGAACTGCCTGTTGTACTCATGCTAACTGTGACTGAAGGTGGATAGAGGCTGTGTGATTTTTGACCCCTGCCCCTCTACTGTCTGCCCTAGTGTTTAGACTCGTCAGTGGGGAAGAGGAAAAGAAGCTTGGCTGTTAGCTCTTCTCAGGACCCATCTTTCTCAGGATTAAACCAGGTGTGACCTTTACCACAACACCAGCTGCCTCACAACAGCAGTTGCCGCTTCGCAATCATACCCAACTACACAGGTTTAACGTGAATCAGACCACCAGCACCCACCTTGCACTCCTAATACCCAATGTATGTACTCCTCCACCCAGCGCGCACTGCATTACAGGCCATTACCACTACCGAGGGAGTAGCTAGTTTTCCTGTTGGTCGTAACAGGAGGCCCAGGCCCTCTAAATCTGGCTTGGATGGTCTATTACCTACCTTTAAAAGCCACTTCTGCTCTGTTCCATGTGATGTTTGATATTAGTGGTGCAGGTGTAATTATGTAGTTATTTGTATTGATCCAAAAATCAACCTGATCTCAGCATTAAGCCACTTATTAACCTCATTTAACAGTATGTGTAGCAATTGTACTAATAAATGCAGTTGCAGCAAGAGAAAAGCACTTATGGTGTGGAGGAGGAGGAATCTATTGTTTAAAAGTAGAATATTAATAAAGTTTAATGCAGTGGATTTCATGAAATCCCTTATTCACACTTGGTAATATTAGAAGTAAATGATTCTAACATTTCATTTTAAAAAGCAAAATGAGCCTTTAATGACATCAGGGCTCCCAGTGTAGCATCCAGCTGGGACCGTTCATATCAAATAAAGGAAAAATTCAAAAAAGGAATTAGAATGCATTAATGTTGATAACCAAAACTATACAAACGAGTAAAAGGTGAGTCTAATTTAAGCTTTGTTCTGTGTCCCAATTTATAAAAACAATGCTTCAAATTAAAAAATTTGAATAGGTGAGTCACAGCCAAGCTATTACAGTTAAAGCATCAGAAGCTTAACTACTCTGAAGCTGTTGAATTAATATTAACTTAACTATGAATAAACTGTTAACTCGACCCTCCACCCAACTAAACCAAGCTCATGTCGGGACAAACCTCAATATTCTCTTCCTAAAGGTCCTCAGACAATTCTCAGGCCAATAAAAGGATCCTATGGTGTAGTGTTAATTTAGTATGTTAGACTTTGTTGCTTCTGGTATAAGTTTCTGTTTGTATTCTTTTTCATATGCTGTATCAACTAGATTTCTATTTTTTTTTTAATTGTACTAATTGTAATTGCATCTGGTGGATGATTAATGTAAAATTATGCAAATGAAGGTAACCATTGACATAACTTTAAAAAATCATATCTTAGCTGAACTAGTTAGCTATTGAGCTAATTCTAAGCATCCTGTTTATAAAAGGCAGACAAACTAATTTCCCTGAAGCAACCAGCATAATTTGTGGTTAATTTGAGAAGAGGTATAATAAAACTGTACTGTGGAAGAGACACCCACTAACTTATAAATCCCTTCAGATTGTCTGAATTGACCAGATTATCTAGACACGTTGTGTAAATTGATTGTTCATATTGTCCGGTATGGTCACATTTGGTCCTTGTTGTCTTACTGTATATTGTGTATGGTGTTTTCACTGTGGTGGTAGTTTTCAGCAGCATGCAGTTTGGGGTTTCTCACTTTCTTCTACTTGTGTTCCCTTTAAGTACGCAAGCTTTGTCAATCAATAAATTGTCTTGAAGTTGGACTTGAGAGCTTTCTGCATTAGTGTTTGAGTTCTTTTTTTTTTTGTCATCTACACCACTAAATGTACTGACACCATGACTATTATCCTAATGTCATTCAGAAATATTTTATGAAATGTTACCATCCTGTGAGTTGCATCAGGTGGCATAAACCTTCACTAAACATAAAGGTTGTAGAGATGCCGATTTGAAACTGCACCATGCGTTTTTTAAAGACAGCATAAAACCAAAAAATAGAATGTGATGTTTATAAATCTTAAACTGAGTTTGAACTGATTGAACTGACAGTCCTACTGCAGAGGTGTGTTCTCTGGACTTTAGTTACCCAGTAACTACCCTGGCAAAACAATATCAACACAGGGATTACTATTAAGAAAGAATATAGCTAGATGAGCTGCAACAGAACACATGCAGTGCGATTCGTCCATTGAACTGTGTTCTGATGAAATACTTAGACCTAATGTAACCCAGACTTTGTTTTACAGATAAGTGATTAGCACATAGGCATGGGGAGGCTGTGATGACATTAGCGTTTACAATGTGGATGATCATTGGGTACATGTTGTTTTTAATGTTTTTTCCCCTTTTATTGGAATCGTTAGGAATTAGTTTGATGCTATAATTTTGTGGGTGTGAAAAATGACTCTGCGACACAATTACATACACACAAGATAAGTCTAGATGATAGGAGTGTCAACAAAAAGGCAAAGTGATGAACAGTGTTGGTTTAGTAATGTGAAGCCACCCAATCCATTATTTTAAAGCAAGAGAAAAGAAACGGAGCAACCATAATCCATCATACAGTGGATCAGCAGTGTTAATTAGCTGTACCAAAATCTGCAATCGCAGCAGAAGGATTTGAGTGTGAAAATGTGATGTTCTCAGCCTAATGACAACTTTATTAATGAAACATTGAACTATTTTTTTGTCATTTGATCCATCTTAGGTGTCTTAGAGATAAGAGTAATACAGCGTAATATCATGTTGGTTAATATTACTATTATGTCAGTTCTGTTGCTACATTGTGACGTTTGGAAGTGATATTTATTTTAGGAACATGGTTGTTGTCATGTCCCTTCCACACATGTGCAATATTTGCTGATACTGGTGTTTTACAGATGGATTTATGAAACCAAAATATCTGACAGTTTTCACGGTTTAGATTTAAAATAGAGAATGTTTAATGTTATGTGCATCTTGATTTGTCATGTACCTTTTTAAACTGTGATTATTGTTTCGTGTAACTGATGGAAAACCACCATGTGTTCTCTCCCTCTCCATCAGTTGTTCCTTATTGACTTTGGTTTGGCTAAGAAGTACCGAGACAACCGAACACGACAGCACATCCCCTACCGAGAAGACAAGAACCTGACAGGCACAGCACGTTACGCCTCTATCAACGCACACCTGGGCATTGAACAGAGGTTCGTTCACTATTATACAGTCAAACTTTTAAAGGTAAAATGAGTTCTCCTTTTTGGTTAAAAAAAACGGAATGTTTCTATAAAGAAGCAAACTAAAATTTCAGTCTTGGCATTTCAAAACTTGGAGGCTGTTTTTCTGTGAAGAATGTTATAGGTGCAGAAAGCTTTTCCATTACAGCAATAAACCATTATAGTTTATTAAGTTCTCCCACTTGTGTACTTATCTAACATTATTGTTGTGTCCAGTCGCCGTGATGACATGGAGTCACTAGGTTACGTGCTGATGTACTTCAACAGAACCAGTCTGCCATGGCAGGGATTAAAGGTATGAAAATATATTTCATGTTTCTCTCCAAGTTTATTCTGTTGGACATTGGTTACTCTGGTCATAAGGGTACCCAAAACTCGCAGTTCAGCATCTTGGTTTGGGGTCACTGGTCATTATAGAAGAAAAAAATGCTTGGGTCTTATTTTGAAAAATGTGAACTAATAATAAAAACGATTACTGCAACAGTTGTAATGTTCGAAAGGACACTTTCTGACAGCTGTCTATGATAATCTGTCGCTGACCAAGTCAAATGTGTTTATTGTTTAGTGTGTTGGAAGTTGAGTAAATTAACTGTTAACACCTCTAATGGTTACTGATTGGATATTTCATATAAATATTGGAAAAGCTAATATGTTTTGTGTCAAATGGTAAAATCACGTTTCAGTGGCCATATGTCAGTTTAAAGTATTAATGTGCATGTTATTAATCTATAGTTATGCTATGTTACTCAGGCTGCCACAAAGAAGCAGAAGTATGAGAAGATCTCAGAGAAGAAAATGTCCACCCCTGTTGAGGTCCTCTGTAAGGTAAGAACATGTTCAACATGAACTCTAGAGAAAGTTTTCTCACTATGAAGCTCACTGTCTGATGTATATTTCCAGGGTTTCCCAGCAGAGTTTGCCATGTATCTGAACTACTGCCGTGGTTTACGCTTCGAGGAGGCTCCAGACTACATGTACCTCCGCCAACTGTTCCGCATCCTCTTCAGGTAACATACACACCCCTGAGGGGAAAAAGGACTGTGTGTTTTATGTGCTCACCTTAGTAAACACATGCTGCCTCAGGCCTTTTTATATCATATCATATATTATTTCTATAGAACAAATCTATAACAAAGTGAGCAAAAGCGGTAATTTAGGTTTCTTGTAGAGATGTTCCTAATTAACCATTTAACTGAACAATGTTGACCAATTAATACTCGGTTAAACGGTTTTGTTCTGATCCAACAAATATTCACAGTTCAGTATGTACCTTGATTTGAGGGATGCTGTTTAGTACATTATTGATTCAACAGAAAAACAATGTAGAAATTTTAGCCTGCTTTTATTTAATAAATAAATAATTGAACTCAACAGTAGCTCATTGGCCAGAACAACTACTGAAACATGTGCTGGAAAACTGGAAATGGAAAAGAAAACCTGCTTCCTGCAGGGATTCAAGATACTTACTGACAGCTGTTGCTTTCTCTAATATTGAAGCTCCATGTATGGTTGATCAGAACATGTACTTTGGTGTGAGAACTGACTGTATGTTTTAAATCTCCTGGAAGGCCGTTATTGGCTCTTTCTCTCTCTGTCTTGTCTGTTTCTGTGTTTTGCATCAACAACTACTGTTTTGATCATAAGTCAACAGCCAAACAAATTCTGTCCAAATGCCCGGATATGTATATAATCCTCTTGTTTTATCAAGAACACTGACAGACATGTAAATTAAGTAAGGTTTGAAGCTGTAGTAATTTTCACTGTAGTCATTTTAATTTATCACTTGACTAAGTTTGAAGATTCTCTAGGTGAGAAAGTCACATGTATATTCCTGGTATGTGGGCAGTTTTTCCAAATACCTCTTGTCTGGAAGTCTGCTGTTGTTTTGGTGTGTTGGGTGAGGTGAGCTGGCCGTCTCAGCTGCTGGCAGCCTGACTCTTGATATGATCGACCACTCAATGTGGTCATCCCTGGTAGAACATGATCTGATGAACTGATCGGTGGAGTGTTTTGCTAATTAATATTGGCTCTGTGTCTTTAGCATTATGGTATATAGAATAAATTACTTTGAAAGATAAATATTGGCCTCACAAATTAAATTGAACAGTTGTAGATCCACAATTAGTTAAAATGTAAAGTGAAGCTTCATGTTTATACTGCCTCTAGGTTTCTATATGCACAGATACCACCACATCAACATATGTTTTGTACAGACTGAATAAAATTTACTACATATTTATATATCTTTAATGAGGTTATTTTAAAGTTCAGTCCCAGTATAGCTGGGTAGTTGATAATATTGAAGCTAAGCTACTGCAATGAGTGATAGTAGCACCTTTAGAGGTCTGTACTTCTGTCCAAATTGCCAAGTCCAGTCGAGCACAAGTACAGGAACACAAGTCTGGACTTGACCTACTCTGTGGTACTTGGTCAGTGTCATGGGAGAGAGCAATAACTGTAGAGCAGGAGATTTAAAGCGTGGAATTATTTTGAAAGGATAAAGGACCAGGTAACATGCAGCTCTACAGGCAAACATGTCAAAATTTGAACCATATGGTTTGAAAGAAAATAAGGAATGCTTGACTTTTATGCCATTGAACTAGTTGTTACATTAGGAAACATGTTTAAGAAAACATTTAAAGTTCGAAGCAATAAAGATGTATTTAAATTGCTTAACTAAAAGATGCTCTGTTGGTTCTACTGCTTAATTTCCTGCCTGGTGTGGTCTGCTCAGTGCACTTCGATTTAACTTGCGGAGAAAATAAACCTAGACGCTGAACCGAAGGTTGCAGCTGAACGGACAGATCAGTTACATGGGCCTGAAAGGAATTTGCAGTGCATTGCAGCACTTCCTTGTCCTGTGTGTTTTGGCCGAGGGATCTCTCCCATGGTTGAAACGGTTTTGACAAACAGGTGGACACGTTTGTGGCACACAGCATAAACTGTCATACCCTAAACAGGGTACTTGGCTAAAGCAAAGATTAGTACAAAGACTTATACTCAGACTTCCTACTATTCTTTTTTTTTTTTTTTTTTTTTTTTTTTTTTTTTTTTTTTTTTTTTTTTTTTTTCTTGCTTCTCTTCCTTCCTGTCTGACTGTTCCCTCACTCGCTCCTTTTGCTGCTTTTCCTGTCCATTGCTGCATCCAAAACCTGAGCAGCAGTACCTATTAACCAGGAACTACTACTCCAACACCATAGTAGTAGCTTCTATGTAGAAGTTAGCCAGAAGAAGGCATAATTTGGCAGGCTACAGCACTTCCGGGAAAAGTTCTTCTACAGTTACTGACCTTCCAGTGACTTCTGGGATAGCGTAGTGTGGTTCACTTGCACACTGCAAGATATGACCAGAAGTAGTAAATCATCTGGGTACTGTTCATTATTATTAGTTGAAAGCCTACTATGGTATTTAAACGTTGAAGATGGTGGATTCATTATTTTTTCCTTCTATGTAGGCGGCAAGTTTTTCAGAAGGCAAGAGGTTTTGGACGCCATTCATGTCTCAGACATCCTTCACACCGTTTCAAACAGCTGATTGTACTTAATATTGTACTAATACTGTGTTACTGTGTTTGTGTTCTAGGACTCTGAACCACCAGTATGACTACACATTTGACTGGACCATGCTGAAACAGAAAGCAGCCCAACAAGGGGCATCCTCCGGGGGCCAGGGCCAGCAGGCACAAACCCCCACAGGCAAGCAAACTGACAAACCCAAGCCTAACATGAAAGGTTAGTAGCAAACAGCCAAGCGACGTTTTTTACAGACACCAATTGCTCATATATTCATTCAGTTTTGTATCTAGGATTATTGTTTTATGCCCCAACCCACTCCCCAGTGCCCCCTTTTTTTTTGTTCAAAAGCATAAAACCACTAAATTGGAAATCAAAAAGCACAAAATCGAATGATTCCTGTTAGAATGATGAAGCCCAACAACAACAGTTTGAGTAGGCACTTAAAGCACAGTACATCCTATTAAAAAAAGAAAATTGATACAATTGGTCTGTCTTGCAGAAGCAAAGACGTCCTTGGGCAATTTGACTACTAACTTTGCTGCCATGCTACTCTATTCCTCTGTCGGGGCTGGACAATGGGCTCTCTGCGCTGGGAGACTGTTTAATGCTGGTCAACAAGCCTCTGAACTCTCTGCAGTCTGTCTTCATCAACCTTCCCTCTTCAAACTATGTCATATATCTTTAGATATATGTTTCTCTCCTTATTCAAAACTTGTTTTTACTGTGACATTAATAATTCATATTGTGTCAAATGGAAACCAGGTATGGCTCATTACACAACTAAAAGAATATTAAGCCTAGTTTATATTCTGCATACGTTACCATTTGGCATTGAGCATTCGAAGTCCTGCGTTGAGGTAATGCGCTGCTCAGCCATATTCATGCTTCCTCTTCACAGTGGCAGCCGCACGTCAAGCAAAAGGGGAGAAAATGTCTGACACAAGACATTAAAAAAGACAGCAAAAACATCTATCAGACTTTTTTTCAGACCCCCCCTTTGGCCTGTTTTTTTTTTTCTTTTTTTTTTCTCTCCTCTTGGCTCCCCTACTACTACATGAAATTACGATGGAGCATGTGCGTGTGTGGAGCTCTTCGATATTGAAGAGCAAATGCTTTTTATTACAAATGTTCAATGCTAATCCGTTTGTGGAGGCAACATTTACGACCACTGCAGCTGAGCTGCACCAATCACAGCCGATTCGCATCGATGTGACTTGTAAGGAGGTTTTAAGGATACACAGCAGGCTACAGCATGGAGTTTGGAGTATAAACTAGGCTTCAGTCTCTCAGGACTGGACTAAAGGGTCTGTCAAACATGAAGTGTTGTCTGTCATGGTGCATTCACATGAGAAACAAAATGAGGGAAAACGCTGCTAAAACAAGCTGTTGTGTAATCGATTTCCCAATCACGCTCAAGAGAATTCCAAAACATGTTCTAACAAAATGAGTTTTCAGAGTGCTTTGTAGGGAGCAAGGACATCTGTAAATCTTTAAATGGGATTATCCTTTAACAGGCTGACTAATAATGTTTAGGACACAACTAGCGGTCAAATGTATAAAACTGCATGTTTGGGTGTAGAAACCTGTAAACACACAAAACGAGAAACTTTTATGGTTACTTTAGATGTATGAATCTACACTGGTCTGTTCTTGCATGTTTGTTATACAAATCACTCATCCGGAAAATTGATTAGGGTTAAAGAAGCAGATGAAGTTCAATTTATCGACTAAGAACATTGCATCAATGACCACAGCCATTATGCACAGCTACCGTGTTAATTGATCAAACTTGAATGTTAATCTTCTTAGCCAATAATAAGGTATAGTTGCATAAGTCTCAAGAGAAATGACGTATACAGCAGTCTGTATTGACTCAGGGCAGATTTAAGTCTGCATCAAAGACTTGGACAAAGCAATGAACTTTTAACGCACATGTTAATTGAAAACCAAGAATGAGTGGCAAAGATTTGTGCACCCTGGAAAAGTAGTTGACATTAAAATGGTAATTTAGAAAATATAATGGACTTTTTCAACATTTTATTGCAGAATATACATTGAAATTATTTTGATGACCTATAATATTGACCTTGCATGTTTTTAAATGATATATTTTGAATTTCTGAATGTTTGTTTTCAGTGGCTTACTAAAGCAGGTGGGATGGTGCCCTGACACCTTCTATTGGCTGCACACCACTATTATAAAGTTTGTTGCTCTGAAAGTTTCTTGTCATTCCCAATAACAGCTTTTTAGGTTCATTGTGAGGACATTTTACTCTTCCAAGATATTGGATATCATTGTGAGCTGCATTGTGATGATTCAGAATAGCATCACTAAGTTTTATTGTTGAACCTTGTTTATTTATACAAATCAGTTTTATATTTTAAGGATAATCAACTTGTTTAAAATGTCTTGTATCAGATTGAAGATGGTCTAGTTCTAGTGGAGGCACAAGTACCCCTAGCAGTATTATGGAGGAGAGAATAAGGACAGAAAGCATAGTTGTAAGAATATTTAAAACGGATTATTTGGGGAAAAAATGTTTTATTTCTAACCTTGCATTAATGTCAACAAGCTCGCAAACAGATGTAGTGTCTGTCATGGCAGCTGCTGCACAGCTGATCTGTTTTGACATCTGGCAGCTGCTGTAAAATGAGTTGTGTAGTAGTAGTGCTGTTTTGGTAGGGAAAAATGCTCAAATGAAAAACCTCAGGTAAAAGGGTGTAATGAATCCAAACCATTTGAGAACCACTTGTCTAGTAGGTGTTTGTACCATTTAGCCTGTATAACATTTGTATAGATATAGATTGTATAGCTTTGACTAATAACTAAGCTACATTAAACAGATGAGCTTCCTAAAGCTTTTCATGCCATATCACTTCAAGTTTTAATACATATTACTTCAGTAATAATCAATGGAGTTATTACACATTTGTGCACAATATTGTTTACCTCAGACTCTTATGACCCTTTACTATTTTATTTATTCATGCTGAATAATAAACATTAAATCATGGATTATAACATAAAAATGTCTTTGTGGCAGGCATATATAGAAACGTTGAAAAAATGCAGTGAGTCACACTTTGCATAGCAGACCAACTTGAGCAGAATGGTGGATAGTTGATAACTAGTTTGAAAGATATGTGACTAGAAGGTTAATTCAAACTAACTCCATTTTTCATTTTGAAAATAATTCCAATATCACATTTCCTGCTTCCAGAGCATTAAAATTATTTAGAACTATCCCTCTTAATTAAAAATAGGAAGGATGAAGGGCTGTCTTTCTCGCATTCTTATAGAGCACAGCTTACTTAAACGGCTTTCCAGGGCCTGCCAAAAAAACCTGCCTTCTGACTTGGACTACAAAATATCTTACAGAATCCATGTGACTGGATTCTCTTGGATCTGGGGGTGCTATAGAGGTGTCACTTATCCAAAATGACCAATGGAATCTCAAGAAATGCTTTTAGAAGTTCTATGTGTTTGATGCTAACCTGGAGTGACCAGAATAGTGACCACACTGCCCAGTGCAGACTACCATTTATGAATGTAAAAATGTAAGTGCTTTTCCACGAATTATTTTTTTTAATATAGAGATTAAAAATAGGACTCTCAGATTTTTAGATGTCTCATAGCCGGAGTGCAACCACCAGACAAAAAGACCATCAGGCCAATAACCCCAACATGTTGCCTCCCTGATGAAGTTAATCAGGGCCTTAGTGAGGATGAGGAAGGAGCCCAGGGAGAATGGCTGCCACAGCTGAGGAGTCTCCTTCTTCATTGCCCCTGGCTCCTCTACGGAGTCTAAAGATGAAGCCTGCCTCGCCACTATAGTCTATGAAGTCACTGAGTTGGTGATAAGAGATGCATATTAGATTAGATCTGTGGGTTGAAGTAAACATGTCTTACTGTAAATTGCAGCTGGATTGACTAGAACAGGCTTATTTCACTGTGTTCATGCTGCAGTTCTCTTTCAGAAGTCTTTTTTGGACCTTTTTCTTTAACTCAAATTTATACTGCGATTGACTTTTTTCAGTTTATCCTTCTTCGCTCAAACGGTACAAAACAGTTTTGTTTATCCACAAGATAATTTTGTGTCACATGCCTTCTTTGATCATTCAGAACTGAGACGAGACAAAAATCAACTTGGATCAGAAAGTTTCAGACAATTTAATCATCTCCTATTCAGTCAAATACAGTGGCCAAGTCATTCACTGGATCTGAATCCAACTGAACACGTTTCACTTGCTGAAGAGCCTCAAGTAGAGCTCTGTCAGAGCATCACCAAGGATGAAACCTGTCTGAGTTCAGGACTTCAGGCTGCCCTTATCTGCAGAGGACATTCAACCAAATATTAATTAGTAACATTTTTATTTATGGTTGTTAGTTTCTCTTTGAAAAGCAGGAGGCACAAGTAAGAACTCACTCACCAGATTCAGACAAGAATACATACAAATTAAAGCTGAAATTCTGCACTCAAGCACATTTTATTTCATTTTAAATCCACTGAGGCTATACAGAGCCCAAAAGATAATTTCCTTAGTCTTCATACATATATAAGTACATCTAATTACCAAGTGCACATTTTAACCCACACTAGTTTCACTCAAGCATTCGCAGCTCTCTTTTTTCTACTTCTCATATTTACACATTTCTTAAATATGCTTGATACTTGGCTTAGCAGATAGATACCTTCCCCTTCTCTTGCTGTCCCTTTTAATGTGTTATGCTTGCCTATAACTCTGCCTCTTAGTGATAATGGACCATATAATGTTTTTACTGTAACGCAGGCGAGACTGTTATTTTAGCATGTGTGGGTTACAATGATAATGGTGACTCCCAGCAAAGCGCCATGTGTGAGGGAGGACAAATAAGGTAATAATGATTGAGTGGTATTGTTTTTTTTTTTTTTTAATTAACAGTTTACATGTGTTTTTCCCCTTTCCTCCTCCGATGCAAGGTAATAAGTGAATGCAGCACTGGACGAATGCACTGCTGGGGAATATATGATTTCATCGCCACCATTTAGAAATGAGATTGCATAGAAGTATGAATTAAACAGGCCCCCCTATTAATCTTTAAGCTTTTTACAATGCTGCAGTAATTTGTCTGGCCATGTCAGATTGGACATTATCACATCACTAAAAATTAAGAGGTCACCAGTGCTGACTTGAATGAAAATGTAACGGATCATATTTTATCGTACTCTGTAAGGTTTGGCATGAATGTGAAGTACGGATTATTTTGGTTTCCTAAATATCGATGCAACTTCAGAGTGAAAAGATTGAGATTCTTGCTGTGTTCACTCTGAAGCACAATAATGGATTAACGATAAATTCTGTAAAAAAAAAAAAAGATGGCCTTAATAGACAGGGATAAAGCATCAGCAGTCACATGGAGAAATATGAGGAGCAGCAGGAGTAGTGCACTTATAAGTATTGGTACAGCTCTGGTGAGGTCATTAAGGTTCAAAATGTACAAATCCAGCCAAAATGCAGACCAATATAGACTTTTGAAGGGAAACGCGCAGCAGTGGAGTAACTTAAATCTATCTTAGAATCAGAATTTGATGTCTTAAAAATTTCAGTAAAATTAAACAATACTGAGTATGTTTATACAAGACATGCTGATCCATGTGTTCACAAGACATCGATCAGGTGGTTAAAACACACCTCACCATGTCGTGATTAGAAACATTGTTCTGGTTGAGGCCAACCTCGGCATTGTAAATTTAAATGCACAACTTTATTTTTATATTGCACTGATGAATAATATAAAATTCAAAACTGCTTTTCTCAAATTAATTTAGCAAAAAACTAATTTTGTGATTTGTATTTAATATTTAAAAATGGCTTGTATGGCATGTACCAGTATGTTCATGTCAAAATAAAGGAATTAATAAAAGAAAAGATGGTCATCTCCAATCAAAAACTTCTTGTAATCAGGTTACATTTTACTATTTTGTTAATAAAAAACGGCAACTTAACTACAGCAAAATCGAGGAAACGAATGGCTTCCCTGCTATAAATGGTCTGGGGACATGTTTATTGTATCTGCAGGAAAATCAGACTTTCACATTTTGCTTTTGTAAACTCATTATGCAATAACTGGAATGATTGGGTTTGGTGTGCGTGTCAAACTGTGAATCCGTGTGAATAATGCTACTGTTGAATTCCTGTTATTGCCTGATGGTGTTGTTGATGATTTATTTTGCAGATCTTTCTGACATCTCACCAGTATGCTACAGCATATTCACGTGAACACCCAAACTCCACCACTACACTGTTTGTTTGAACTGCTGCTACGTTGTACTGATGAACCATAGCTAAATAGCTGGCTAGCAATGTACCTGCTAACATAGGAAACCAGTGTCCTAAACGTTAGTGATGCAACATCTGTCAGGGATGGGTTCATACTGGGGTCAATAAAGGAAAAAGATGGAATCCTTAACTGTGCACTCATGTATTCCACAAACCAGTTGGCAAATAATCGTGATGATTCTGATCATTTTTCCCTAGGAATTCAGTGTGCTTTACATAAATAAAACTAACTCGTGTACATTATAATTAAGAGTACAAAGTACAAGACAACACAATTCAATGAGTGTTAGTCAAAGATGGGTACTATATACTAATAGCTAGCACATGAAAGAGAAATATTTTACCTAGTTTTAACATTGTTACATTTGGAGCAACCCTGAGATCATCTTCTTGTTCATGCAGCTAGTTTAATTACTCAGCACTTTGGCTCTGCCATGTGGGCAGCAGGACACTGACTAAAACCTTCTGTGTCCATGTTCATCAGAATCTCTGAACATAAGTTTATCCAGGTTTTGTCCTTAATGCTGTCTCATGCAGGTCGGCCATTAAAACCTGTTTACTGTTAGTAAGTGTCCCATACCCCTGGCATTAAAATTAGCTTAGTCTAATTGGATTGATTTTAGTGATTGTAAGCACTTCAATGCAACAGGACTACAGTTTAGTTTTGAGCTTCTGAAATATTTTTTGGCAGCTCTGGATTAATGCGAGCACTGCTGCTTCACAGGATGAACATGGACTGTGCTTGTATCTGTTTTCCTGTTGATGTGTAGAAGAACATGGAACATTTTTCAACTTTAGAGCCGTCAGTGTGGTGCTGCTGTGCCTTTTGCATAAAGCCACATAATTACCACTTTTAATGTGGAAATTCACTTATTTTTTGTTATTTAATACCACTGCTTCATGATACCTACTGTCTTTTTTGTCTTAATTGGACTGGCGAGGGTATTTGGGCTTTTAAGCGGTATTTAAGCGAATAAAATTGCATGTGTATATATACCCTAAATCATTTCAAACTAATGGTGTTGCTGGGATAACTGTGTTTTCTCCTGTTCTTAAATCTAACACTTCTGTTCTCCACTGGTGACGTTCACTTGTAGACACTAGTGAACACTGTGAAATGTTTCTGTCTCTGTGTGCCTGCAGGTTTCTGAGACGTCTCTGCTTGAGCAGAGCTGCAGAAGCGTTGGTGACCAGGACCAACAAAGTCTCTCTTCCTGGACAAGCGACAAACAGAAAGTCTGTGTCTCTCCTTCCATAATAACTATCTATGTAATGGTAATGTATAGATCTACACACGCCTTTGTCTGCTGTGTTATCTATATATTCATGTGTATATATAATAAAACTCTCCACTCCGAAAGAAAAGAAGAACGAAAAAGCAGGTTTTTTGGATGTGGAGGCTGTAGCCCCTCCCCCCAACACACATACACACACAAACACACAAACACGCACATAAACACACATGAACACACACACTCATCCATCCATCCCTGTCTCTGTCCTCCTTTTCAGTGTTGACTTTTTGTAAGGTTTCTTTGGAAACTGCAGTTAAGAGAACAGTCAGCTGACCTGTTTTTCTCTCCCAGTGGAAACCTCTCAAACATCTCTTCCCCTCTTCACTCATTAATTATTTCACCCCCTCCTTTTATCAAGCAAATGTTAAAAACATGTAACTTGAAAACTGTTTCCCTTTTTCTTTTTTTTTTTCTCTGAAAAAAAATGAATGATGCAACCCTGGATGTTATTTACTAAAAGAAATCAAAAATGTTGGATTCTTTTCTCTTTTTGTTTTCCTATGGTGATTAGGAGTTTGCCTGTTGACGATATACGCAGCTGATGGCAACAGTCAATGGTAGAATGATACTCTGGCTCTCTCCCTCTATTTAGAGCTCTGAATTATTATTAAATCTGTTGTAAAATCTATGGTCTTCTCCAAAAATACCAATAAAAACATTACGTAACTCCGACCTCCAAGAAAAAGTCATTATCATCCTCTTACACAAAGAAAACTGAATGATTCTGCCTGAACATGTCTGACTCATATTTTTCTCAGGTTCTACATATAACATTTCTAAATCATAGTGTATTTGTTGCCACACTGAGCATTTGGACACTTGCTGTTTAAACAAAACTTTTCTGAAGCTCTTTCTCTTCTTCCTCTGCGGATGTTCCTGTTAATCTGACTGGCTGAACATGCAGGACTCTGTTACAGTCAAATAATTCTGTATTTTATTATAAGAACGTCATGAACATTCTAGTTACGGTCTGTTATTCTGCATGAATGTCTGCTCTTGCTCATTTATCCTGAGTAGTTTTAAGCATTAAATGATAAAAAAGCAGTTTCCTTCATTTATCCTTTTGAGATGTGAATGATTAACTTTGATTTACCATAAATATACAATGCGTTATGCATGTTCTCGTAGATTTACAACTGAAATGACTATAAACTATAGTATGTTGAACTAAAGTCAGGAAAATGGGGATTGTTATTTAAAGACAAAACAAAATAATGCTGTCAATTCAGACTCCTCATAGAGATGAGGCAGTTAAATCTGACCTGTCCTGAATATCTGTAAGTACGTCCAGGTGGTCATGCTGAGTTGTACAACTACATTTTATAAAGCGTAGTAAAAGAACAAAATGACATGTCAAGATAAAGGCTGCAGGTAGCAGGTGCTGATTTCACCGAGTTATCTTGTTCCAGTTGCACCATGGATTACTCAACACAGTAGATTTATAAAAGTATGACTCAAGTCTAGAGCATCCACTGCTTCAATGTAAATGCACCAGACAAATTTCCAATATATGCTGAAATTGATGGCGTCCAAGATGCAATATGTTGCTCATCAGGAGTCTTTTATCCAAAAAGCTTTACAAATATGTCTCATACCCATACACGCACACACAATATTGGCACAGGATTTAAGGTTCAGTATTTTGCCACAAAGCACTTGGACATGCAAACAGAAGGAGCCTGAGTCTGATCACCAAACTACGACCCGCTGTCCCTTCTGACCTGCCGCAGGTCACCAGACTAACCCCAATGTGTCCATCCTAGGATCACAGGACTGCAGTGATCACGTCATTTATTTTTTCCTTTTCCGTATTGTCAGCAAAACTCATGTGTGGAGCGAAACCAACAATAAACCGGTGTAACATGTAGTGTGTGTCTGCTTCTCTAAAGCCTGATGTATCTTATTCCAATGTGCCGTTTTCACAAACCCAGAGTGTAGAACAAGCTGCAGAAAGTGATGAAGGGGTGAGTACCAGCTGCTTTCACAGCCTACAAGGCCCACAGGAGGAAATCACTCGAAAATCCATTGTCATCCAATTTTCAGGAGGAAGGCTTTACATGAGGCTCAAAATCTATTAACAATACATCAATGTTGCGGTCAAGCAGCAAATGCTGACGCCAATGTGGAAGTGCCATTAAACAGCTTTTTGATGATCCAACTAATTCCTAAGGAAAACATGTCTCTACAAATACAGAAGCAATCTCAAATTCTGGGATCAACATATTTTAAGAGTATGGAACTTCTGTTCTTCTGATTGTAGTCATGAGGATATATAGACATGGTTATTAATATATATCTTATAATATACAGCTTTCCCTTGTAACTGTTATGACAAAATGTATATGCAATCCAATTTTCATTTTCAATCTTTGGTTGCCTTGTAGCATATACAGAGCACACCTCAGACCTGTTTTAAAATTGGTTAAGAAACGGATATGTTTTACAGTTGAATACCTGCATCGGACTCATATTAGGCACAGATAAAGTTGGTGTCCAAAAGCCATTCATCTACAGCAGGGGTGTCAAACTCAGGTCCTGGAGGGCCGAGTGGGTGCAGGTTTTTGTTCCAACCAGGCAGTAACACACCTGATTCTACTAATGAAGGTCCTCAGCAAGAGCTCTATTGGTTGATTAGTAGAATCAGGTGTGTTACTGCCTGGTTGGAACAAAAAACTGCACCCACTCGGCCCTCCAGGACCTGAGTTTGACACGTGTGATCTACAGGTACTAAAGTATTAACTTGAGTTCTTGAGCGTCTGGTGTAGCATAATAACTGCATGGCAGTTATTTGACTGTTACATCACAAAGACCAGTGAAGACCCTCTATCAGTGGATGAGGTGAAAGCTACGTCCATATGGGGATATTACCACTCTGGATATAAACTGGTTAGCTGAGCACATAAAAATGATTGATCGGCAGACACAAAAATACTTAGAAACATTGACATTTTGACCAGTTTGGTTTACTTTACATCCAATTGTCATTGTCATTGTGAAGGTACTTATGTTGTCATTTTGTGTAAAATATTGTGTGTGAATATTTATTACTTTAACTGCATTATGTTACTTTAATTTTAAAGACCATTTATATAATTATGCATAATAATAATATGCATGTAGTGCCATGAATACATTTCTGAAATTAGTCACAAACCAAGCAGTTTGAAAACTGCTTGTAAGTTGTGTAAATCATGGTTATTTCAAGAGTGCATCTAGTCTTGTGTAGCAGGCATAAGGCAGTAAGGAAGCATGCGGACCAACAGGAAGTGAACAGTGTTTTGTTGGGCGGCAGCGTTGTGTGAGTCATCTAGAGCTTTATCTGTCTAATATATCTGTATACACCTATTCACCTCTAATAACCTTTGTAACCAATACCCTTCAGTATAAAACACACAAAAATGTTATGGTATTAAACACGAAAGTATAAACTCGACAGGTCAAGATCATTACTTTATATAGGGGGTGAAATATGTTAATGTACGAAATCCACCCTTCAGCCTAATGTTCGTGTCCTTCACTATCACAACAGTTTCATGAGAATCACAACAGTTGAATGACTATCTATGATCACTGCGGGAGCATACGTCTGCATATGTAGCTGCAGTAGCTATGGCGTCGACGCAGTCTACCTACGCTGAAATATAAATAGGCTTTTACAACCAGAGTGATGGTCGTCATGAATATTGATGTGGCTAGACTGGAGAATGGACATTTCCAGTAATGCCAACGCTATTTGTGCAGAGGCAGGAAGGACTGGCCAGTACAAACAAAGCCATCCCACCAATCGTTGTCCGCTTCCTCGGTTGAGGCTAAACAAACCCAGTTTCCCTCGATACTTGCCTGGGAGTGCACGGTTTCTAATGTACAAGGAAGACGCTCAACATCATCATCATCATCATTTCCTAACAAGGTTCATGTCCTGGCAGGCATATGTTGCCCTGAGCAGGAGTAAAACATTGCAGGATTTGAGCCATGCAGTTAGGGTTAATCCTCAGTTACCGAAAGCGTTGGAACGCTTCTGTACTCGTCCTGTAAAAGCAAAGAAACTTCAGATGTCTATACGCTGATGTATCTGACAACCACAGGGAGCATCAGATTTCTTCATCATTCTATAGGGAGCACCTGGTGATTTTCTGAAATCTCACCCAGAGATTGCAAAGGGTGATGTTTTCTTTTTTGTGATGACATTCCTTAAAGACAGTGAACAGCGAGTTGCATGAGTTACGATACCGTGAGATGCTGCCAGTTTTAGAACAGACAGGCTATTATCACTAGAAAGGGGAAAGGGCACAATGACGGTTGCCTCATACGAGGTGCTTTCAACCCAAGCCTTATAATGCTGGACACCATGTGGTTACCATTTACCACCCGCTGTCACTTAGTCTCAGAACATTCCAGCCCAAACTGGCGTGCTCCATGCTGATCTTAATTGGGGATTCTAAATTGCCCATAGGTGTGATTAAATGGTGTGTGTGCCCTCTGATAGGCTGGTGACCTGTGGGGTGTATGCCTTCCTTGTCCTACGATTGGCTCCAGTTGGTCCCTGTGACCCTAATGAGGAATGAGCAGGTATAGAAACTGAATGATGTCTTGAACCAAAAACACTTACAATGTGATAAATAATTTTTTTTTGCAGGCAGGTAAATACAGTGATCCCTCGCCACTTCGCGGTTCACTTATCGCGGATTCGCTATTTCGCGGATTTTCATAATGCATTTTTTTTTTTTCGGTGCATTGTGTTCTGCATTCTGATTCGCTAAAAGCTCACTCCCGCTTCTTGTATCATAACATGCTACGAATTGTGCTATCATTTTGTCGTCTCGTGCAGTTATGTGTACGTACATAAAACAGCTTGGCAAGTTTACATTAAGTTGGCCAGGCCCCCAGCAAGTGCTGCTGACAAAGTGCCAAGCGCATTTAATGCAAGCAAGGGCTGGTTTGAAAAGTTTAAGAAACGCTTTGGACTTAAAAATGTTAGTCTGCACGGTGAGATGGCGTCTGCGGATACCGCTGAGGCAGAAGCCTTCGTGAACAATAAATTCAAGGCGATCATTGAGGAGGGGGGATATAAGCCCGAACAAGTTTTTAACATGGATGAGATTGCCTTAATTTGGAAACGAATGCCCTCCCGCACCTTCATCCAGTCTGAAGAGCAGTGAAACGGCCTACACGTGAGTCACTGTATTTGTATACATGTAATAGTTGCTAATTGTAAAAAAAAAATAAAGTTTTCTATTTCGCGGATTTCACTTATCGCGGGTCATTTTCGGAACGTAACCCCCGCGATAAACGAGGGATTACTGTATACATATTAATCCAGATGCTTTGACTGATGCAGTACATTTTACTCAAGAAGGATTCACTGCATCGCTGCAGAGTATACACACACACACACACACACACACACACACACACACACACACTGTGCTGGAGAAGAGCATTTTCATCAAGAAATAAAATGCGTTGACGAATAGATTTTGTCTAGTCTCATCTGACGAAATGAACACTGGTTAGTGTGTGAGTCAGCTTCATAATGTCACAGCGAGCCTCGGGTGAATATTTCCCTAACTGTCATGGAAATATCAGAACATGTCGGAACCAGTTGAACCTGTAAAGACGGCACACCTCTGAAGGGCAAACCATGAGTGAGGAAAACACTTTTGTAAAAAATAGTGATTGGCAGTCATTTTCACCTTCTCAGGCTAGTGTTGTAACTGCTAACTAAACCTTTCCAGATACTCAGCAGGCTTCACCCTGTCACCACCAAGTTTTCTGCAGCTTATCACTCATCCAGGATTAAAGTATTAGTTTGTTGATAATGTGATCGTAAGATTTTTTTCCCATTTCACAGCCAGCGAACCCAGAAACAGCAGTGAGTGTTACTGAGATTGGTCATAATTGAATGAAACGTTCCAAACATTACTGATGAACTAAGAAGGAATGGAAGGAGTTTAAATAAAATGACCAAAAGGGACCAAATGAAAATTAATTTAATCAAATGATATATCTACTAAATAAGGCTTAAAACTGAACTCAACCTGAACTAAACAAGTGTGGCTGCCGTCGTGTTGGTGTTTGATCACATCTGAGTAAAGTCACTTGGGTCCAATGCTGAATCTACGAGTCTCCAGAACCCCCCCAAATACTGCTCTAATGAAATACTGCATATATATGCTGTCATATGTTAAACCCACTGATCACTGGTCTAACCTAAGACATATGACCAATGTCATAGCTATACGTCCTCCTTGCCAGTGTATCATCTCAGAACTGTCTCTACTCGTCCACCTAAAGATGCATGTCTGGTTCACCAATTTTATGGAAATGTTTCAGTTAATCATGTCACTTGGTTGTGGGCTGCTGTCTTCTCCATGTTGCACTCCGATGGTTTGATCTGAGGGACGTGGCTTCTGCCTCATCTGCAAGAATTACTGCTCAGCAGAATAATTCTGCCGCCCTTGGGATGGCTTTGCCAATCGCCCAGAGCATCACACCAGCCAACTGGATTCTCCAACTGGTGGAGGGTGTGGTCTGGCCCCTCCAACCCCTAGGGCGACTACGAAAAAGAAGGTGCAGAAGTCCAAACGTCTCACTCTGGCCAGCACTGCCTGTTCCAATCCTCTAGATTTGGGTTCCCGGCGTTTCATGATGGCACTTGTGTCCACGCTTCACGCTGACGAGATTCCATGCATGGCATCGATGCTCGCCTCCACACTCTGGAGGCATCTGCCTCTCTGCCATCCCTGTGCCTGTCGTAGCTCACGCCCCGCTGGCGCAGCCTCAGGCTTCTGCGCTTCAGCACCTCCCCGCTAATGGGGCTCTCACTTCCCAGCATCCCTTGGCTTCTGCTGTCCTCCCAGTAGCATATTTGTGGAGTAAAGTCCCGGTGCGTCCTTTTATCTTTAAACAGGCGTCCAAAGCCTTTTTGCCGGATGCTGCTAAATCGGATCCTTCGCACGATAGTTCCAGGTCTTCACAATCCAAACTGAAGGATTCCTTTGGGTATCTGGGTGTCCTCTCCAATGAGAAAACTGCCGATGCGAAATGAAAGCGTGTCTCCCAGAAGACAAGCTTGAGCACATTAGTGAAATAACCAGGTCGTTTGCTGCAGTAAGTCAGGTGATGAAGCCAAAGCTGCTTTCTCTTCTCAGGCACAAAGCTTGATATGCACATTATTTCTCAGGGTTGATGTTTTGTCTCCAGTCTGCATTGTCGCATTAGATGAGACAATGCAGTCTGTATATCATCTGTTGTGATGGTTTGCCAGTAAACGGCCCATTTTCTTTTCTGAAATCGCTCCCTCCTGTGCCGTGGTCAGAATCTGTCCCATAGTAGTCACTTTTGCAGAGAGGAGCGGCAACATACACAGTTTGTGTGTGATAATGAAGTGGTAGTTGGTATTACCAATAAGGAGTATTCATCCAGTCCAGAAACTCACAACTTCCAGACATCCTAAGACTAAAATTCTTGATTTGAAAGATAGCTGAAAAACAACTGTGATGTTACAAAGTGTATCTTTGCTTAAAACTGGATGAATGGTCCACAGCTTCAGCAGAAAACCACAATACTCACACAAAAGGCTTTATTAAGCCGTATGCTGCCCCTTGATTATATAAGTTAAAAATTGAAATGTTTTTTTTTTAAATGAGCTTAATTTGAGATTAGTTTTTTATTTTATTCCAAAAAGTACATATAAACCTTTAACTTGTTTCCTATTTAACATATAATGCTGATTCTGTCTAGTTAGTTTCTGTCTAAATCACATTTTGCATTGAGTCTGTCTTTGTAACTTTGTAGTGAGTCAGTGAAATGTAAGTACAGTCACACCTAGCCAGGTGTGTGTGTGTGTGTGTGTGAGTCAGTGAAAGTTGAGCCACACCCAGCAATGTGTGTGTGTGTGTGTGTGTGTGTGTAATCATGCTGACTTTTACCTGACTGGCCTCAGGTGTGTATATTGTGAGACATGCTTTTACGTGTAGAAGTCTTCTCCATTGACACAAAGACACATCATGTGTAAAGTCTAAACAGCTAAAGATGAACTCAAATGATTGATTCTTTTATTCAGGAATATCTCCATAAGATGAATCATGTGCACTTTGATGTTGTTGTACATGTAAACGCATAGGATAGTGAGAAACGCAATTTCGATTCCTTTGTATGTCAAGTACATGTGAAGAAATTGACAATAAAATTGACTTTGACTTTGACTTTGACTTTGATGTGTTGTCCTGGTAAAATCAATGCTTACCTTTTGTTGTTTCTCTTTGAATTCATGGAACATGTAATGTGATCCATGAGCGTCTCCTGCCCTCTGCTGTGCTAGTTTCCCTATCAGGGGTGTTTAAGAAGCATTTCAGAAGCGTTTCAGGAGCATTTCAGTAGCAAGCATTGATGTCGCTTAAAATCACACAGGAACCAACGTACAGCTGTGGATGCACAAAGAGAACTACAAACAAAAGGTTTTTTCCTGTTTGACCCCACATGCTTTTGTACTTCTACAATTAAAAGAAAAAAAAGGACTGGGATTTTTTTTTAAATTTATCTTTAGCTGAGTGTCGCTTCTGAAAGGCAGTGGTACATATCTGGAGGAAACACAAGCATTAACTAGAGTGGCCCATCTAGGCTCTGGCAGCTTCTTACACATACAGGTCCTTCTTAAAAAAATATTGTATATTGTGATAAAGTTAATTCTTTTCCATAATTTAATGATAAAAATTAAACTTTCATATATTTTAGATTCGTTACACATCAACTGAAATGTTTCAGGTCTTTTATTGTTTCAATACTGATGCTTTTGGCATACAGCTCATGAAACCCAAAATTCATATCTCAAAAAAATTTGCATATCAGGGAAAGGTGCTTTAAACGAGCTATGAACCTAATCATCTGAATCAATGAGTTCACTCTAAACACCTGCAACAGATTCCTGAGGCTTCTAAATCCTGGTTTATTACTCAAAACTGCAATCATGGGTAAGACTGCCGACCTGACTGCTGTCCAGAAGGCCATCATTGACACCCTCAAGCAAGAGGGTAAGACACAGAAAGAACTTTCTGAACGAATAGGCTGTTCCCAGAGTGCTGTATCAAGTGGGAAGTCTGTGGGAAGGAAAGAGTGTGGCAAAAACACTGCACAATGAGAAGAGGTGACCGGACCCTGAGGAAGATTGTGGAGAAGGGATGATTCCAGACTTTGGGGGACCTGCAGAAGCAGTGGACTGAGTCTGGAGTAGAAGCATCCAGAGCCACCGTGCACAGGCATGTGCAGGAAATGGGCTACAGGTGCCGCATTCCCCAGGTCAAGCCACTTTTAAACCAGAAACAGCAGCAGAAGTGCCTGACCTGGGCTACAACAATAAAAGGCTTGAACTACTTCAGTTGTGTGTATTGAATCTAAAATATATGAAAGTTAAATTTTTATCATTACATCATGGTTGTATCACAAAAGGTTAATTTATGAGAAAGACCTGTACTATAGAATTAAGCCATTATACAGCTATAGTCTTGGTCAAATATCTTATATCTACCATGTTGGATTAACTTAACTAATTAACATTAGGATGGAACCTCATCATTCACACATAGTGAAACACTGGCGGTGCAGTCAATATTAAAAAAATCAAGTTAGGATCCTTTATAAATTTGGCTTAGAATTTAATCAACAGGAAATAGTTAATATAACCATTATGCTGCTACAGTGCACAGTGTATGTGAGTAACATTTACTGACAAAGTCAATGAGGCTGATGAAGTAGTGAAGAGCTTCATAACAAAACTGGCTAACAGCAGCAGGACTGATTCTATCTCTGGAGGCTATTGTAGAAAGTGACTGACTGAGATGCTATTGTAAAGGTTTGCAGCTAATGCATCGCTGTATGTGAATTGGGGAGAGTCCATGTGGTGTAAAATGACCTAAGATGCATTCAATTATCTGAGATCTGACATTACCTCTTATACAGTGACACTGGTATAACAAGAACTTTGTTTCCCCAGACTCGTCCTTATAAAGTTTTATGTCTGAACTTATCTCATTAAATCCAAAAGTGGCACATACTAATATAGATTATGTTCACCACTAATGCCAAATGTTACATATATGTCAAAATACAGATGTTTGGGAATAAAAAGTATTATTCTGAAAAAAAGGGTTCTATGTGACCCACTTGGTCTATGGTATAACCCACATAGTTTCCTTGGGTCTGGATTCTTATGGGTTAAGGACAAATTGAGAATTTGGTAGATTCAGGAGGAGATGTGTTTTTTCTGGACATTATACAACCTCAAGTTTTTGTGGAAGGCTGTAGAGCAAGGCTTACAGGGATATGCACTGGTAAATGATTGGAACCAGAGGAGTAGACTGTGTGGGCTATGGTGGGAGGTTTCCATTTAAAAAGGTTAAACATGACATTCAGATACACAATGGGCCCTGTCATTGGTCCCCAATGGATGACAAGACGCTCTATGGACACAAAAATGAAGGCAAACGTTCTTTTCTGTGAAAATGCTGCACTGCTCAGAAATAAAAAATTTGCATTTCATGTCATGTTTTTTTGGCCCGTAAAACAACAGCTTTCAGCTTTTACAGAATTCCTTTTGGAAACTATTGAAATGTGTACAAATGTAAAGTGAAAAAATACATTTTACTTTAGAAGAAACACTTTAGAAGAACCAGCCTGTTAATTATTTTATTCTGCTGGCCAAGACAATGCATTCGCAACAATAAAAACTGAAAACCTGAACAAAAAAAAAAAATTCACAAGTGAGTTTCTCATTGAAAACTATCAAAATATATATATAAACTTGAAAGCAGACACTGATTACTGTGAATATGTTGCAATGTTCAGAAGAAACACGGCTTTTGCCCTACAGTGTGCAGTGGCTCCTCGTCCTTTTGCTGAAGCAGAGCGTCCTCTAGTGGAGACACGTGGAAAGACAAGTTGATAGAAATTGTAATAATCCGTTTACATGGTTTTGTGTAAAATATATTTCACTGTTCAAGAAACACATCATTTCATATTACTGGGTTCTGGTGGCCTGAAAATGGTGAAAAAAACAAGCTTTTAGAAATGAATTTATGGTTAAGAACTAATGAAATTCAGAGAAGTATGTAGGCAAACATGTTTTTTGTGAAAATATTAACCTCAAATATATTTGCAGCACTGAAAATATTTTTTATAAAATCATTCAGATGTGATTTTTTTTTTGATAGAACCTGTTTGAAGGTTAACATGGTTTTGTGTTAAAAATTTGCACTGCAATATAAGAAACAGCGTTTTTGTCTTGTGTTCCTCTCACAGAGAAAACGAGGAGCTATTTATTACTTCAACTTGAACTCACACCAATATCAATGTTAGAATTTAGACATTGAATTAACCATAAGAAAGATAAGTGGCACTTGGCTCTGTTAACATGTTTGTAAAACGTCTCTGGAGCATCAGTTGATACTAGAGTCGAATGTGTAATCAGGATAAAAAAAAGTTAAAATCAGTTGATATTAATAATCATTAGAAATGGGGGGCAAGTTTTAGGCCATTTTTTGTCAGATTCATTGGAATATAATGTTTACTGATAGCCTAAAAGTAGTGCCTTCTGTTCCCTGTTGGGTGCCTTTTAAATTAAATGATTAAATTGATCCTTGAACCTCGAATTGAGGGGGAGCAGTGTACCCTTAGCGAGGTCGTCACCCAACCAGTCTACATGTGCTTGGTGGACTTGGAGAAGACGTTTGTCCATGTGGGGGGTGCTCTGGGAATATAGAGATCCTGACCGCCGACATGAGCCGTCCAGACCTTAAATCATCATGATGTTCAAATGTAATGCTCATTTTGAAAAATGTGGCTTTTGATAAGAAACTTCAATAAACACAGTTGATTGGATGAAATAAAACCCTAATGACACTCATACTTCATCAGTCAAAATACAGGACCTGTTTAATCCACTAAGGTTATTTAAGACCACCTGAGAGTGTAAAATCACTTTTCTGAGGGACTGTTGGTCACCACTACACGATACTACAAAAAAGAGATGGGTGAGACATGTAACATACAGTAGGTCCCTGTGGATTCTGTCAGACTGCCACCTGTAGTCACAGATATGATTTATTATATCACACACACATATTAACTGAGTTATCCCAAACTGTCGTATTCACGAAAATTATTACAAACGTTTGGCGTCACCAGACAATTTTGTGTTTCCATGAAAGGTCAAACTTATGCACAAAATATAGTCAAGACATTGACAAGGTTAGAAATAATTTTTATTCATTTTTATTTGAAATAATAACGTTCCCCTACAAACATTGCCGTTGTTTTACAGGTCTGTGGTTATATTTTTATTTTCATCAGTATTATTTTCAGCACTTTGACACAATGTCGTCAGTCATTGTGATCTGATGCACATTTACTGTGTTAAATTAATAAATTAGTTACAAATAAATTAAGATCAGTTACTGTTACATTCATTTTTTATTTTTGTTTATTTCTGCTCCACTCCCCTTCACTATTCAAAAAAATGGCATTAACATAGATTTCTTAGTTTTGAATTTTTACTGAGAAAGAAGGAATCAAACCCTCAGGTAACAGCATGTGACTGAAACAATACACACTTGTGTTCTGCATCTGATCAGTGACATTGATACAGGATGTGGTTACCATGGTTACATAAAGCACATCATTAGAACAGTCATGGAACTGTAGGTAAGCCCCACCCCCAAGAACAGTATTTCCAGGAATCCCCCTTTCTGATTGGTCAAGGGATTCCTGGGAAAACTGGACCCCAGGAGAGAGGAGAGGAGAGAGGTCGGTCAACGGATGTGATGCACTCATCATCGTCACCATCATCATCATCATTATTCCTCACATGGTGAAGTATCCATACATGTATAGTTCTGATGTCAAACTGACAAACTGACTGATCTTAGTTAAAGACATTAGACATAGTTAAAGGTCGTTTATACAAAAAAAAGTAAAACAAAAAACACTATAAAGCAAATGTGTTACAACCTAAATACACCTTATTTAGATGGAACGACCTTCTTGATTGTGACTGCGATCCACACGGCGTCGCGTGCAGCTTCTCCTGCTGTGGATGTGACGAGGCCTCCGTCCCGAGCTACAGTGCTTCATCTCAGACTACCAACTGACCAGAGATGCAGCACTGCACCATGGGCCGTAGGGATGGGAGCGCGAGGTCGACTGGAGACAAACACAGGGATGCAACAAGCAGGGCACAGTCAGTCAGTGTAGACGTTGTGATGCTGTGATGGATTCATACTGGAGCCCACATCTGCGGTGTGACACATTTGTGTCGTTTTCACAGAAAATCATTTAGCTTACGCTACATACACCGTTAAAATCTAGATATACGAAATAAAAATAGTGGTGTCACTTCATCATGTGGTGCCGATCAGCGTTTTTACCTCCTCGTCAGGCTGATACAGATGTTTTTTGTGTTTCCTGTGTGTGTAAAATGATCCGTCTGTGTTAAAGTTCTGTAGATATGTTTAAAACTCTAAATTTTGAAGATGTGTTGAAATACTCTCTAACAGGTCAGAAACATCAGAGCAAGACAAGAAAGTTGGAACGGCGCGCTGGCGTGTGTGTGTGTGTGTGTGTGTGTGTGTGAGAGAGACAGAGAGAGAGAGAGATGGGGTGTACTGCACAAACAATTTGTTGGGGAGTTGTAAACAGGAAATGACTTTAACCCCCGGTGGACCTACATAATTCCAACTTCCTGTCCCGCTGCTGCTCCCTCTCACATTCCACAAGCACTCACGCACGCACACTCAACTGAAGCTCCTCACTTCTAAAAAGACTGTGTGTGTGTGTGTGTGTGTGAGTGTGATACTCACCTCTCTGCTTCATGTTCATCTCTGACATCTGAAACACAAAAAATGTAGTTTTAGAGACTGTAACAGTAATTTATGCTGCTTTAATGTGTATTTTCACATTACGATATGTTCCTAAACTTATGTCCAAATGTTGTAGTTAGTTACTTTATGTAAATGGAGACGTTAAATAATGATTGAATGAAAGAAATGATTTACAACTGCGAGAGGAAATGATCATACCATGCAGACCATGAACATTCCATTAAATGTGACCTTTTGAACAAATACCACAGAAATGATGTATTCATCAAACATGACATGTATGTACATGACAAAGTAGGACTTTGATCACACGGGGATTCAACACTGGCTTCTTTGGAACCCCAGAAATTGTAACTTACAGATTACACCACTAGGTGGACATGGATTCCATTCACCTTCTCATGATTTGAACCAATGATGTCACGTCTGCAAAGCTGGGGTAACTACAACCATTCCGCCATTATGCTGCAGCAAAGACTCCCAACAGAGCTCCTCTGCCTCAGTCTGTGTGTGAAACCCTGGCCCAAACAAACTGGTGATGTGCTGCCTTATGTGGGACCTGATGGCTTCTAGTG
This sequence comes from Eupleurogrammus muticus, assembly GCA_036785175.1. NCBI lineage: Eukaryota > Metazoa > Chordata > Actinopteri > Scombriformes > Trichiuridae > Eupleurogrammus > Eupleurogrammus muticus. Next base: position 11,590,290 of record JAYKQN010000004.1, on the reverse strand, counting down.
TGACGTATTGTAACATTTACAAAGTGGCTTATCAGCAGATTTTTCAATTGTAACCTGTTGTTAGAATAAGCAAAATGAGCCAATGAGCATCTACATGATGGCATGCATTAGGTTGAGATGTCTCTGCTGCAGAGAGCTCTGATAAGTATAAATCCATTCATGTATTTCATTCTAGGCTTAAGAGAGTTATTGATGGAAAGACTCTGATCCTCCATCACATCATGTCAACAGGCTGTTTAAAAGGAGCTTCACTCTTAGTTCACACTACTGGCTTCAAAGAACACAAAACA
>JAYKQN010000004.1:11487500-11585000 GCA_036785175.1 Eupleurogrammus muticus | reverse complement strand
AAAAAGAAGATCATGTAGGACGTGCAGTATGCAAGGGCTCGTGTTGGTGTCTCACCTGGTCTTTCCTCCACAGCTCGCGGTTCTCCTTCCTTCGTCTGTCTCTGAGCGTGATGTGATCTGGGGAAACAGACACGAGTTATACGGCATGTAAGACATGTACAGTGTGCGTGTCTTTATATTACATTCATTTATTCATGAAATGACTTGTTGCTTGTGTGCTGTGTTTTCTTAACCTTTGTGTAACATGTATGATAGGGACTCTAAAAAAATTGGCCAAATGCTTTAAACTCATGTACACGTTGGTACTGTTGAAATTTCTCTGATAAAAGTAATTAAAAAAACACTATTATTCACAAGCCAAAAATGAGAAATTCTAATAGAAACAATAGGACTTTGAGTTTTGACTTGCCTGCTGCACACACACACATCTTAAACACCATTATGGTCACAGGTCACATATATTTTTGCATAATATGCATTATCACCAGAAGTGAGTTAGTTTATACATTTCAAGGCCTCCACACACTGCAATAAGTCAACTCGACTTTTATATAACACTAAAAACATCTTATAATACTTGACATAAATGTCCCTAAGAGAATAGAAATCTCCTTTAACAGGAAACAAATCCCAAGTGAACTCTAGGTGGATGACCATTTGTCTCAGCAGGCTGGGTCAGTGATAACAGCGATCTTATATATTCACATCATATTGTACTATTATTAGTGTGTCAAATCAGGACTATTTGATTTATGTAGCCCAGTCCACAAACCTATCTCAAAGGACTTAAGATTTTGTACATTTGAGAACCTTTATTCTCACACTAACTGAGATCAGGAAACAACCCTCCCATTAACCTTTAATGGGAAAAATAGAATCAACTAGATTCTGAATCTGTGCCAGACCTGCTAAATCATAGAATATATGTCGTCATCTCACATTATTAGCAAACACCATCTTAGGTCCTGTTTCTTTACCTAACTGCACAGTAGCATACACACAGTATATGAATGTAGACCAATGAGCGGTGTTTTCTGCATCCTTTCATGCTATGCTCTGATTGGTCGGTTTATAGTCAGAGATTATAGCAGCAGTCACATCAGATGTCAGCAGGTCAACTTAAGTCTGCAACAGCACAGCATCACTCAGCGTGTCTGTGGGCCTTAGATGAACATCAGTTCTGCTCCGAAGGGTTAAAGCGCTTCTCCTGGTGTTGTAATGCTGTGCAGACCTTTCTAATTCAGATTTCATCAACTGTGTTCTCACACGATGGGCTCCATAACTAAAACCTAAACCTTACAACAAACAGGCACTGTAAACCAAATGGATACATACATATATGTGTGCTCATACCGTATTGAGTCCTCTGCTGCTGCTGGGAGCCTCACCTACAGCTGGCCAGTCGAGGTGGTCACCGGCCGCTTGCCGCCGCTCTCACGGTCGCGCTGCTGCTGCTGCTGCTGCTGCTGCTGATCAGGGGCTCTAAAGTTCTCTAAAACGTTCTCACAGATGCAGTATTTCCACAGTGAGTTTAAAATGCGCTCATCAGCGTGAGACACCCTCTGCTCTCTGTGTGTCTTCCTTATGAAGCAGATGGACTGCCAAGCCATGCATTCCACTGTTACCTTGTATGGTCACCGCGGGGCGGGCCTTGCACCAGGGAATGCCCCCTCAAGACATGACTGATTGGCTGATGTCAGAGGACCCAAGAGGCCTCAACTGGTGACCCATAGAGTCTGTCTGGGAAAGATGGAGGGGCAGAGATAAACAGAGGAGAGGAGGGAATGAGAAACGAGAGGGAGAAAAGAGAGAGAGGGAGGGAGAGGGTTAGGGTTAGAGAAAGAGGAGAGGTCAGGAAGAGGAGAAGAAGAAGACGAAGGAGAAGAAACGACAGAAGAAGTGAAGAAAGTAGAGAGAGAGAAATGGAGAAAAGGAGGAGGAGTGTGGGGAGGTATATTTTCTTCAGTGAATGAAAAAGTGTTTCATATTACTTCTAAATTTGGGCTTTTTCTGCTGGGGCAGCTGATTGGACGGCAAACCATGTGGAACCTATTATACTGCTGTTAGTACACACACACACACACACACACACACACACACAGCCATGTGAAGCTGTTTTCTCATGAGAATATAATGTGGTCTGATGGAGGCTGTAGTTAATTCTCACTCTATCTGACACATGCAGCACAAACTGACTGTGTGCAACATTTGTTGTTTAAGCTTCTCCTTCATCTTTGTTAATTCAGATTGAACCTTTATTTTTGCTCAAATAAAATATCCTCCACATGTCAATGTAAATTAACTTTTTTTTTTTTTAACCACTGCAGAATGGTTTTAAATGGCTTCTGGAGAAAGCGGCTGATTGCTCACATAAGGATCAGTTTATTAGAGTAATACGTAGCCTTTGAAGCTTGAATAATATCGATCTCTGGGGGAGAAACTAAAGATATGGTCTGTTTTGTTTTTTTTAAACATGATGGGAGGGAAACAAAGAGCCAGAGAGAAATAGTGATTGCCCCCATCCTCACAAAGGGTGTTCAACTCTTGCTAATGAGGATGTAGAATGGAGCCTGATGGATACCTAAACACACACATAGCCTTTGACTTTAGGTTAAAAAAAACTTGTTTCTTTCCATATTCTACTCACAGATTCTCATTTGCTCGCTCAAAATACACAATGACATATCTCAAAAAACAAATCTAAATGTGACGCCTCCTCTCTGCGCGGTGACACTATGTCTCGTACGTCTCGTTATGTTTAATCCTCGATCAGCATTCAGCAGTCACATAAAACACTTCCATGAGCCCCTCTGCACTACTACAGCCCTGGTGGTTGGAGGCCCTGTCATAGCTGCTTACTTTAGGAATATAAAACACATACAGAGCATCACAGCGCACCTAAAGCTAAGATGAGTTAATATAAGCTACTTTATTTAATGCATACAACATTTTAGAGGGTCTCTCTCAGACCAGCAGCTATAGACAAAATAAATAAAAAGAAGACAAGTTAAAACATAGACAAACATTAAGTATAAAGAAGTGAGGGAAATAAATATTTTAAGTAAGCATAGACAGCAGCAATATTTTAAAGTTTAGAGTGCATGTGGTTGTCCATGTTGAAGCTGCTTAATGTGCAAAATATGTACGATGATAAAGTGCTGCAAAACGTGTGTGTGTGTGTGTGTGTGTGTGTGTGTTGCATCTTCGCTGATGTTGGTGGTCTTCCTCGGTTGGAGGGCCAACATACAAAACATCTGGGCCCACAATCCTCTGTTCTGCCACAAAACCAGAAGTGACATGCCTGTCACACATCTGTAACATCTGCACAATCAGGTGACGCCTCAGAGGGAAAGACGGAAGTTGAAAACAAGACAAACAAGTTGACGGTATGAGGAATCCTAACTGAAAGCCGTCACATATGTTTTCTACAGTTTCAACATATGAATAAAGTTATTTTAGATGAACTTTATTCATCCCATAATGTGTAAATTTCATAACAGAAAGTAGAGAATGTGCAAAAAACAGATTTATGCAAAAACATAGATATATACTGATGGTGTCAAAATATATTGCTCTAAATATAATTATAAATAATAAAGTACTACTACTATTGTTGTGCATGAGGTGAATAAAAGAAATATGTTGTGTACATGACAGCAGTGACTATAAAGATAATCTCACATTATTTTTGTTTGGTAAAAAATAATTTAAGGAAAACGCACCACTCTCTGCACGTGCAATAGACGTCTTAAAGTCTTCCACGTTGTTTTTAGTTGCTCATTCATTCATTCTGAGCTACTCTGATCCTCCTCAGAACAGCTCTCAGCCACTCAGCCTGGTGTGGACACGTGATGCTGAGCTGCAGCATCACTGTACTGACCTGTCACATGTTCCATATTCCAGAAATTACAAAATATCATTTAACTTTTTTTTTAATATTAGACATTAATTAAATGTCTAGACTAAGCCCAAGTGGTCCAAGGTTGGTTAATGTGGTGCCTGGCCATGCTAAAGCAAGTAGGTATGTTTTTATGTGTAAAGGAAATTGTAAAGGAGGCAGTTCTAAAAGGATGGGGCCCTTTTGATAAGAGCATAAGAACACTTCTAGTTACAGAAGTGCAATTGTTGATAACTTTGGAGGAGCTTCGCCTTGTCTTAAGTGATGTAACAGCATCAATAGCTCAGCAGTGTCAGCCCCAACGGTGAAGGGAGAAAATCACAAGACCATTAGAACAGCTGGACATGGGCCTCGATACACAGGTGTAGATAATGCAGCTCCAATAGTCATTTACCACATTAACAATGTATAGAGTGTATTTCTGATTAGTTTAATCTTGGGGTTTAATCTTGGGGTGGACAATGCCATCATCTTTCTCCTCCACCGTGCTCTCTCCCACCTGGAGAAGCCTGGAGGCACTGTGAGAATCATGTTCCTTGATTTCTCCAGTGCCTTCAACACGATTCAACCAGCACTCCTGGGGAACAAGCTGGAGAACACTGGGGTGGACCGTCACATCACATCCTGGATTCTGGACTACCTCACCAACCGTCCACAGTATGTGAGGACACGGGACTGTGTATCCAACACAGTCGTCTGCAGTACGGGGGCCCCACAGGGAACGGTCCTGGCTCCGTTCCTCTTCACCCTCTACACTGCAGACTTCACCTACAAGTCACCAACCTGCCACCTGCAGAAGTTCTCTGATGACTCTGCCATCGTTGGCCTCATTGAGGATGATGACGACAGGGAATACAGAGAACTTACGCAGGATTTTGTCAACTGGTGCCAGCGGAACCATCTCCAGATCAACACGGGGAAAACCAAGGAACTGGTGGTGGACTTCCGTAGGCGGGTATGCAATCCCCCGGCACCAGTGAACATCCAGGGAATGGACATTGAGATGGTGACATCTTACAAGTACCTGGGTGTTCATCTGAACAAAAAATTGGACTGGACTGATAATACAACTGCGCTATACAAGAGGGGCCAGAGCAGGCTCTACCTGCTCAGGCGGTTGAGGTCTTTTGGAGTGCAGGGGACACTCCTTAAGACATTCTATGACTCAGTTGTGGCATCAGTCATACATTATGGGGTGGTCTGCTGGGGAGGCAGCATAACAGCTGCAGACAGGAAGAGACTGAACAAGATCATCAGGAAGGCCAGCTCTGTCCTGGGGTGCTCCCTTGACCCAGTGGAGGTGGTGGGAGAGGAAAGGATGATAAGGAAGATATCATCAATGATGGAAAACCACCTCCACCCCATGCAGGACACACTGTCTGGGCTGACGAGCTCCCTCAGCAACAGACTTATCCATCCAAAGTGTCTGAGGGAGCGATATCGGAAGTCCTTCCTTCCTACAGCTGTCAGACTGTACAACAAGTACAGCTCTCAGTAACCCCCCCCCCAACAGAAAAATGGACAAGTGCAATACATTTATAATTCATATTTATATACACCTGTATATATCTGTATATATCTGTATATTGTTTTTTAATTTATTTTTTAATTTTCTTTTTTTCCTTTTAAATTTAAAAAAAAAAAAAACATTTTTGTAACTTTTCTAACTGCTTTTCAACTAACTGCTTTTCTAACTGCTGCTGTAGCACTGTAAATTTCCCCACTGTGGGACAATAAAGGAGCTATCTAATCTAATCTAATCTAATCTAATCTAATCTAAAAAAACAGTCATTTTCTTTCAAAAATGAGGATATTTAAATCTGAGTGCCAAATTGCATTGAACTATGTATTAATGTAATTAATGTAACCTTGACTTTACTGATGTTTTGTTTCTTGTGTTTATATACGTATGTATATATATATGTATATATGTATATATTATATATATGTATGTGTGAATGAGCAATAAAGTTTCAGTTTTATGTTGGATGTAATGTTATGCTAATGGGTTATGTTGATAGTCACAAATCATTTGTAAATGAATTAAATGGTGTTATTTCTGCTCTGAAAGAGCTCATAAAATAATGACAAGTGCAAACCCAGCTGTATACGTCGATGCAAATGTTAAAGCATATTTCACGGCATGATTCCCTGATGCCTGTACACAACCAGTCTAAAATAGGTGAGTTTTTTTGTACTTAAAATATCCAAACTTCAACTAAATCCTAGAAATGTACAGTGTGGGTCTTTTAATGTATTGATGCTTAATATATATATATACAATATATGAATAAAAAAAAACTTAAATATGTAAAAGTTGTTGAAACTTGAGATTCCAAATGTAAAAACATAAATGTATTGATTTTCCACCATTAAATTTCATAACAGAAGATAAATAAATGAACTTAAGTGAGTAGCGTATGCAAGTATGTAAGTTGGTTTATTTTTTTTGTTCATAAGTAAATGCAAATATAGGTGTTAGCATCATCGTCCATCATTTTCAGATAAATTGTTTTATCATACATTGATTCGAAAAGAAATATTTATCCTCTTCTTGTCAATCAGATGCACTTCATTCAGAAATTCAATTGTTTTAATTGTATTTAATGTCCTGTATGTAACAGACATTTTGCATTTATTGGTCATAGTGTTTCAGAACCACATTATCTGCTGCAAAAATTATACAAATATAATTTTACAAGATACTATAGAATTCCACTTAATCAACCTGCTGCCACATTGCTGCAGTTAATGCACATCTTCTGTATGTTTCTGTGATTTGTGCTGAGGAGGAAACTGGCTGCAGCTCTGACTCTTATATAAACTCCAGTCGCCTCCTACTCTCTTTTAAAACATCTATTCAGTCTATTTGCTCTATTTAAATCAGCCATGCTTTTATAATTTTATTACATTTTTAAAAAAGGCATTAAAATTGATTCGTTTTCTGGTAGATTGATTTCATTTGAAATGATCCCTCATATCTATTTAGTGAGTTTGATTATTATCCTCATTCAAAATCACTCATCTTTCTATGGTGTGTAAATTGTATACTTTGTGTGGCTTTTATCTCATATAGAACAAACCTCAAATAGTAAAAATACTTTTTGGATTTCATTGAAACTTTTTTCATGGTTAATAAAGTTAATGTGATCCAATAACTTCTTAAAGTAAACCTGAGGAGAACGCCTGCGTCGGTAATTTCATCATTTTTTCATCGGTCAGACACAGTTCCAGATTAACCATCTAATTGATGGAGATAAAGTTTTTTTTTTCTTTCCCGGCAAGTAGATGTTTAACATTTTAGCGAGCGAGAGGAAGAAGCAGAAGGAGGGCAGGTAGGATCCTCTTTCTTCTGCCTGTTCTGTGTCTCGTGTCTTAATAAGGTAATGTTTGGAGATGGTTCAGTGTTTACAGCAGCTGACAAGAGACTGGGCTATTAGTGATGGCAACTAAGCATAGACACACACTCACACACACACACACACGCACACACACACACATAAATGTACAATCAGTCTACATCAGGAGTAAATCTTTTGTAAATCTCTCAGTGTGTTTGCAGTCTTTTCCCTCATATGGAGTGAAGTCCTCCCACTAAACCATATCGACTGAGTACACACTCACTTATTTGCTAAGAACAAAAGACTCACGCTTTCTGAAGCGTTTTTTTTTCCAACAAGTGAGACCGATGATGACAGCGGGCGGCAGCATTTTAAGGCAACGAAAAACAGACTCGAAAATCTCCTCCTTTATGCCCTCGCTGGTGTTCATAAGACATAATTGGTGTTTTTTTCTTTTTTTTCACTTCCAGGCAGAGCTTCCTTACTGCCTCTCTGTGACCTCTGCTAAATGAAACCCTTCATACAGAAAGACACACATCAGGGACAAAGACGTGTGTTTAATTGTCCTCAGGCCTTGCCTTTACTCGAATCTGCCCGACACATACGCCGTAATAAAGAACCCGGTGACTCACGCACTGTAAATGCTGCGTGTCAGGGACGTGCGGCCCGCAGAGACGCTGCTTAGTGTCACAGGAAGTCCATTAGGACGGCAGGAAGCCGTGCAGGCTGAACGCTGTTTACATTCGCTGGAAGGGTTCGGGTTAGTATTCAGAGTGACACGCGGGCTCAGAGTGCGAGTCCGTCTTTTCTTAGCGCCAACTTGTCAAAGCAGGAAGAGCAGAGATTAGTGGGGCCGGATTTGGAACAGTGAGTACAGGTGGATCTGGGTCTGCTTTATGTTAGACACCTTGGGCCTGTACGCACAAACAGGTACTAGCAGGGATATGTAGTGTTCCTGTACACACAACTCATCCCTTTGGTTTGAATTCTTGCAGAATAAAGATATTTTCAAAAATATCTACAATCTTAATGTTGTGTGAATATTATGGTGCTTTAACTTTTTACAGTCTCCCAGTTTCCCATAACAGGAACCAAGTGATAAAGGGTTAATCCTCCAGTGAGAGATGCTGGTGACTGACATCCAGACATCTCTCCACAGCCTGCCCAATACTGGAGTAATTCATGGAATAGTTCTTCAAATAAATACACTTACACCCACATTGTACCCATGGAGTCTGCAATACAACTATTTAATTTTCAATAGTGCAATAACAGTGTGACCAGTAGATGGCAGCAGAAGACTAGTGAAGATCATAGTGATTATAGCCTACAAATAAAGGAAGGCTGTAATTAGATTTACATACAAGATACAAAATAAGGAAAAGGCCCAGCACTATTATAAATGATGTATGTGACTGTAGAATATTTATTTGGTTACATGTGACATCAGAATAGTCGCCAATAATGCATAATGTTACATATTTCCTCCACAACATTATTTAGATTATTTATTCTGATCTGCTCCTGAAAAAAAATGTTTTCCAGATACACGCGTGTATAATAATGAATACTGGGTTGTCCTCTGTGTCCCAAATCTATCACCACATGTGGGAAGGAAATATGGAGAAACCTGGACGCCCTCAACAGAATTGCAGTGTATTTCCAAGGTAGGTTTGTGATAAACATCTGCTACATACTGATGTACCTTCACATTAAACTTTCAATAAAATGCATGTGTTTGCTGTTGAGCTACGAATTTGTTGAGCATTAGTAATTTGTTAATCATATTGAGTAGAAAAAAAAATCTAAAGTTACTGTTGTACTTGCTAAAATTCAGATTTAGCAATGCCTGTGGCTTTATTGGTAGCAGATACAGTAACAATAATAATAGGGCACCGGCCAGGATCAAGGATAAATAATAAATTAATGTTATTTTTTAGGGAGTTTTACCTTGTACAATGTGAGGGTCTAAGGACAGGGTGATGTGTTATTACGGGCTATACAGATAATTGAATTGAATTATAAACACTAAAGCAAGATCTATCAAACCTGTGTGCGTGTGTGTGTGATTCAAAAATGGCCAAAACGTGCAAGATTTGGAGGCTGTTAGTACCTACAAAGGTTGCGGAACAATATTTGTGAATTGCAAAAAATAAAACTGCATGTAATGGCATCTGTAATATGTTTGTGTGTGTGGACTCCATAAATAAAACAGAAGAGAAATCCAGCAGGAAAAGATTGAAATCTTCACGGGATACTTGTAATTGATGATTTGATGGATCAGTTAACCTGTAGATTCCGTCTCTTTGTGTAGGATGGCACTGTTTTGATGGCTGATCTTTTGTTGCAGTAAGAAAAAACGTTAATCATTTTCCCATCAAGTTCTCCAAAAATTTACATCACTTGCAACTGAGTGAGATTCCTGACAAAAATAGGAATTTCACCCAGGGAATACCCACTGAACAAACAAGTCCTTAACACATTAGAATACAGAAACTAAATATAAACACGTTAAGTGTCCAACTTTTGACTTTTGACATGACCATATTCAGAGATCATTTATCGCTTCCTTTCTGACATTTGGCCAATACAATATCCCCCCCCACCCCCCAAGTGATTTTATCTCAACGTTTCCTGCATCAAATTCCAACATCCTATATAGTACATATACCAATTTAAAGGCAAAAAAAGATTCTGTCAGCCTATGCCCACCATCCTCTAATCAAACGTGAATCAAAGGCAGTCCATACCTCTATGAAATAGTTTCCTAGTGAAAAAGTCTCAACTTCCCGGCAACATCAAAAGATTGTTTAGTTGCAACGTGGATGACCCAAAGCAAATTACTGCAATTTTCCAGCATCGACTGGCAGCGTTAAGGGAAGAGAACGCCGTGGGACTGTTTACTTTAGATGCTATCTCATGTGAGGTAAATGAAGTTTGCATACTACCATATGCCATGTCTAGGCACAACATGGGGACATTCTGCCGCATTGTGGCGCGGCAGCTTTATTTAATACAGGGAGGCAACTGGAAGTGCTTTCAAAGTAGTAACAATAACGCAATAAAGATAAACGATTAAGAATTAAAATGGGAAAAGTATAGACAAGGTATCAAAAAGAGAAGACGGTATGTCATATTAACATAGGAAAACTAAATGAATTTGCACATTAAAAACATGTGTGATCTAAGAACATCTTCCTTCAAAACCACGATCAAGGAAAGATTTTTATTCTAATATCAGAATATAATTTAAAAAGGACAAATACGTCTCTGTCAATGGTGGGGAAGCTGAAGTTAAGATTTGTCAAGAAGAAACAGACGACAAAAACAATTTCCTGTTGAGTTCTTTTATTTTTCATTATGTGAAATAGTCTTGCTCTTTCCTTATAAACATATAAACACTATGGAAGCATATCGTCATCCAGGACATCTGTACAGTTGTCAATACACAAAAAAAGGCTGGACTCATCATATTTAGCCCATTCGACCTACAAACACAAAGTTCAATTCCTCAGATAGTTGAACGTTACTTTTCCCAACGACGCTCTTCGTCTTTCTCAATTCAAATCTTTTCTATAACTGAGTAACCCTCAGCTCTGAAGTCCCACAGAACTCCCCGCTCAGGACCAGGTAAGTGCTTCAAGGCAAACCAATTCTCAGATTCCTTTAAGAAGCTAGAGGAAAAGCAATCCAATGGATTGAGCTAGTAGCAAAGAAATGTGTTCTGAAAAAGAACAAAAAAAAAAAAAGAGAAATCTTAAGTAAACATCAGTTTGAAGGTTCAGTTCACGTCACCACTCCTTTTAGACCAGAGGTAAACGGCTGACCCGTTTTAGAACATCTTCCCATTTCAATCCAGCCTGCGTTCTCTCCATGATAGGCAACACGAAGACTTCACACCGGGAAACAGGTGGAGCAGAGATCTCTTCTTGCAGTCAGACTCCAAATACTATTTTGTTTTGTCACATGGTCAGTGTGTCAGGCTGTGCATGTTTGGAATACAATGGCCTGCCAGTGAGGTTTAGGGTTATTCTGTCTGATGTTTCTCAGTTTAGGACATCGACCTTTTACTATCTCAGTAGAGAAGTAGAGTGCAGACTGATCAGAGCCACAAGAAAGGTCATCATTCGTGAAGTCAGATGTCAGAGAGAAAGGATAATTTATTCCTAATTGTCCTGCAAAATTCAAATTTATCTTAGTATTTGTTCAAATCTACTTGTTTCCACGTTGTCTTGGTCCGCATATAAACGCGTACGTATTCACACACACATATACACTGTATGTTTAGTGTGAAATACAACTGTCGTGCCTCGTCTCCAACATCACAACTCTGACCACTGCTGTGATTTTTTTTATATGCATGTGTAGACATTCAGTACGTCAACTTGTGCACATGACCTCGCCGTGTCACTTGAATATTTCGCTCTGAATGATACGAACCTCACACTTTTTACGGGTGATGATGATGACAGAGAGAATAGCAGCAGCTAAATGTAGCTTAACATGTGTTAGTTTTTCAGATTGTTGGACATTTCCAATCAAACGGTTTCTGTTTTTTTTTTAAACAGCATCTTAACAAGGTGACGTTGAGGTGTTGTGACGTCCAGGTCAGTTTGGCTGGCGGTGACTGTGAGCTGCATATTGTAGTAAATCAGATAGTAGATTCACCTGTTTAGATGGAGAAGAGTTAGTTCTCTGCTTTTGAATCTTCATTCCACAACACTAACATGTACAGGACTAAAAGATAAATCCACAATCATATTGTTTTTCGCTCCATCTGGACCCAACGTGTCTGTCTAATCTCCATTTAGTGTTGACGGGGGCAAAAGATAATGGAAGTAAAACTTAAGGAGTGATTCAGAAAGCAAATTTATGTTCTTTGACATTTGTCTTTAAGGCCATTTGTGTCTGTGCATAACAGAGGTAGACAGACTGCAGCAGTGGGCAGATGAAGGACCGGGCCAACACCAGAGAATCTGCAGACACCAGCTGTACCGACATCTGGGGACAAGCTGTCAACCACAGAGGCCACATTTCTTAGCGATTCTAAATAACTAGTGAGTTTTTAATCACTAAATGAAAATATACCAGTATGCTGGTTTCCCCTGTGAGCCATCATTACACAATCTTAATGCTTTTTAAACCCTGCTTTTATGTGAGAATTTACAGAATATTGGACACCATACAACCTGAAGATCAGTACCAGTTGTGTCGTGAACCCCATCCAAATGTTCCAAATTATATTATACTATACTGATCCTAATGGATTAAATCCTGAAAATATAAATTCTTTGGAAGCGGTTGTCTATTTCGTCTTTGGAAGTGCTGCCCCGGTGCCCTCTGAATGTACTTATTACGTTTAGAAGAAGCTAGTGAGTCTCTGCGTCTCCCCGTGCTTGAAGAGCAGCTCTGGCCTGGAGCCTCCACAGCAAACCAACCAAACGGACTCCTTTGTCACAGTTAGGAGCCCAGGCCGTTCTGCAGCAGGACCAATATCTGCTGGGTTCGCTCTTCATGCGATGACGGAGGAGTCTAGATGTAGTCGTCGTCCACGGGTTCTCCTGGTGTATCACAGTGGTGGAGGAAGAGGACCACCACTCTCTGAAACACTCCTCTTTTGCCCTGTCGCCGTTCAGAGATCTCCTCTCCGATCGTCTCCATGCAGATGTCGGCCGACAACTGGCCCTTACGCCGCGGAGCATAGATGGTAGCTAGCAAGACAAAACGCAGCAAAACATCTCAGGTGCTTCTATGATCAGGTTCGGTCGTCTTTTTATTACTTCACTAAGAATTGTGTTCATTTGGAAAACAATCTGGCTGCTGATAGATGGGTGTGTTGAGTGCACTCACTGCTTTCGTCGTCCTCAAAGTCGTAGCGGGCGTAGCTGTTAGGATCCGCTGCTCTCAGAGTCCTGAGCCAGGGGAAGTCTGTTATCATGCTGTAGGGGGCGCCGTCCACCACACCTGAAAACCACATGAAACAGCATAGAAGACGGTTACCTCTAAATAACCTATAACCACAACTGTAATATTAGGTTACTGACTGCAACACTACAAATGTAACACTGGAATTGTCATTCCACTAATTATTTATTAGAAATGTTGTATTTATTATGTTATTTCCCCCACTAATTATTATTATGGATATAATGTATAATATACACAACAAGAAAACATTTCCATCCATTCATATGAGTCTGAACGTTTCTGGGCATTCAGCCTCACATTTATACACCCTGATCATAATCTGGGTGTAAATTATACAATCAAATCCAGAATATCAATAAATACAGACATGAAAACAAAGAACAAATACTATATTCACTTCCTCCCAGTAGAAATGGCTCCTGTGCTTCTGTGCAGGACACAATAGTAATGCAGAATGCAGGTTTTTATTCATGCGCAGGTTGTTAAACAGACAACTGACAACAGAAAAAAAAATACTGTCCACCTGTTGTGTCAGCACTGTGTACGTATGCAAAAAATGTAAAAGGGGTCCAACACGGTACTAGCAGGCTGTACTAACAAGTGGCCTGTGTGTGTGTGTGTGTGCATTAGATTTGTGACAGTGTATTACCCTCCAGTGTATAGATGTCCCTGCCCCAGGGGTATCTGGGATACTTCTTCACATCCTCTTCTGTCCTGGTGGCCTCTGGGAAGAACTCATACTTTATTAATTCCCTGAGGAAGAGATAGAGGCAGAAACAGATCGGTTTATGCCTCATTGACCAGACATGTCCAGAACAAGCACTTGAACCTTGCATTTTACGATAGGGATCATTCTCCTTTGTTTGTGTGTGCAATATGATTCCTTCTTATATTGCAAAATACAAAATAGGATGAAACTGGCTATTGTGCTTTCAATAATGAAACAAGCACATTTTTTTGAACATTTTAAAATAAAAGCATACAATTTTTTAAAGGAAAATGCAAATACGTGTTTTTCCAATCAACTGGTTTGGCGTGAATGAACTCGATTCAAAGTGCTGTTTGAATTACATGTATACATTCATTACAGATGGCTGTAACAAAGTAAGATTCAGAGTAAAATAAGTGGAGGTTGTGAAAATATACAAGGTAAGCTATAACAAAAAAGGCTCCTTGTTTCACATTGGCCATGTTTCATACAACCCGGAGACAGGAAGAGAATAGATGAAGGCAGAGATACACTCACTGGCTGATGTTGGCTATGGTGTCCATCCAGCTGCGAATGCGAACCTTGTTGCGTATGTTTGGAGGGTTGCTGAACTCATGCACTATAGCAATGTGATAGGGATAGGGCCCCTGAAAGAGCTGCCGCTCCAACGCTACTGAGTCAATCTGAAGAGACGAGAGAGGAAAGTTCAGTTATGGAGAGAACAAGGGATGAGGGAAAAGACAAAGGGACAAAGGGAGACAATTGCACAGTGACAAAACACAGGTACAGCTAATAGAGATTGTCCACCTGGTGCATCGGGCGCATGTAGATAATACGGTTCCTCTCTGGGGGCATCCTCAGGATCTGATCCAGGACCTGTTCCATGTCCAGCTTTTTACACTGAGCGTAGTCAAACCTGTTCACTATGGGAGCACTTTCAACTCGTAGCTGCTTCAATACTCGACATCTGGTGGCTGCAGAGAGATAAGGACACAAAGAGAAGAAAAGAGTCAGTAGAAAGACTAAACATAATTTGCAGTCAGTTATGATTGAAAACCAAAGTTCACATTCTATTCTTATATTTCACCCAGTCTTCAGAGTAGATTTCTCATAAGTCCTTCATGAAAATTCAGAAAACACCACCACATCATTGGTGCAACATTGAGTCCTGAGTAGCATCCTCTGTGTAAAAAAATGTATCTGGCATCCTCTTTCTGGGGCAAAGTCCCACTGCCTAAATCCTTTCTGTGCATCCAACTTGTATTACACCATCAACAGCTGGTAATGTGAGCCTTTTGGCATGATTTACTTCTCCAAGGTCTGCATATAGCCTGATTTGGATATTAGAAGCTCATCTGATTCTTCATTTACTTCAACTAGTATTCCTTGTTCAAGTATTTTTTCTAACTCCTGGTTCAAAGCATCTATCATTGGATATTAGACTCTTGTTAAGCCCTACAGTACTTTTTAATCTACTGTAAATGTGTGACTGTAACCATTTATTTGACCTAGTTCTTTAAATAGTGAAGGGTAATTATCTACCAACATGCTAAATCTCTCTGTCTGACCTACTTTTATAATATTTGATGATGATTTCTAAGTGGGAGAAATAGCAAAATAGCAGTTCAAATACTTGTTTTCTTCACTGTATGTATATATATCTGTTCCATCAACTGTTTGATATCTTCTTGTAAATGAGAGGAAAGAAAGGCCTCAGCATGGCAGAATAACCACCTTACCTTGTTGTGGTATGAGTGGCCATAGATGTGGCCTCTCTCTCTAAGAAGGCTTTCAAACTGACAGTGGCCAAAAATCACCTCCTCCCTTTGCTCTCTTTCACAACAGCACCAGCTTTTTTTTTACCTGACCATCAATGATGTACCATTGGTGAAAATATCAGCTGCCAACTGCCAGTTGTGCAGCATCTGTGGTTTCTCTAATTGCAACTGAAAAAGTGATAAATGACTACTTTACTTTATCCTGTTCAAGCTAGTCAGCCAGTGCATTTTCATTAACAATGAGGTAGCTGGCTTTCTCTGCAGCATCACTAATTTCTCAGTTATGAGTAAACGCAGCAATTCATTCACTGTATTTATTTTTTTAGTTGTCCCTATATTTTTCTGCATGACCAGTCTTATACTAACATGGTATATTCTTTCAGCACTGAAACATGCTGTGAACACACCTAACACAGGTTTCCCCATTCGTTTCACTGATGACAATGTCCACTCTTCTTGGAAAATTCTAGAAATGTGCCCACATTTCTTCTTTTTGACAGTGACATTATGGGGTAAGGAGAGTGTCAAAGCAAGTAATTTTCAAAGCAGAGGATGTAATAGACAGAGCTTCACTTGCTATAATTGCTCAGCCCTGGTATAAAGAGTTTTCTTGCTTAGCAAAATTGATATTGTGATATCAAGTGGACACATTTACAACAGCATTTTATTTAAATGAAAGATTACAGATCATCTATCAAATCATCTTGTGCGCTTAATTAAACCAGTTTGTGGGCTGTTAAGCTGGACAACGCTGATTTAAACACTACAAGTTAGCAATGATAGCAAGCAGGAACCTCATTTGGTCTCTAAGGGGGTTTATTGAATACAGGGCTGGTCATAGCAGCTCATAAGTGTTTTATTCCCACTACTGTAACACTCATGACTCATGATGTATCTTTCCGGAGCCAGAATGTGTTTAGGATTGGAGAGAGTGCCACCAAGTGTCAAAAAAGGGTATGAGTCAAATTGCCAAATTGACAACCTCGCTTCCCAGATTAATGGGGAACAACTTCAAACCCCGATCCCGCTTTCATTTCATTTCATTTTATGCATTTCATTGTGTAAAATCGGTAAACATGGCTGGCACCATAAGGTGATGTTTGTTTAGATGTCTTTGGAGCATCAAGAAGAACTTCTAGGGAAGTACATGAGGGAGAGAGAGAAAGAGAAACACAATACTGATTGGGTGGTCCGATCATTTGATGTTCCGAATGCAATCAAATGCAAATTCATCTTTTATTATTGTCTATGTCATCAGCAGGTTCGCTACATGCCGATTCCCTGAATGCTGGAACATCACCTTTATTAAAGTCAAAATCATCACACACAACTATATCAGCTAGTCTCTTACCGTGAATAAACATCATCTTGGGGCAGTCTTTGAGGACCAGGTCAGTGATCCCACAGTTGGTCAGAGTGATGCCAACTAGATTCTTACTCTTCAGCGATAACACCTGCACAAGGAAAAACAGCATGTTAAATTCTTAGAACACATGTAGACCTAAACTGTTCTCGCTGAATAAATAACACTTTTCTTAAAATGGTGAACAATGAAAAAGAAGACTTAAATCTCATCACCAAAAATCCACAATGTGTGTGTACCTGTACATGGTCGTCCTCAGTCACGGGATCTGATGTGCTTGTTGATTTGTCGGCCATACGTTTCCTCCTCACCGATATTCTAGGCCTGGCTCTTGGAAGATCTACGCAATATAAACAACAGCAATATCATCATCCTCTAAAACAAGGAATGTGTCTGTATATCAAATATCTTGAGAACAGACACTTTCACACCACTTGTTCAATTAGATGGTCAGCACTACATTTTTGCACACTCTTTAGTGTGAATAGACTTAAAATATGTAAGTGCAGAACTACATACATGTGCTTGTTAGCAGACACTAATGAAATGTGCTGTGAGTGTGTAAACCAGTATCACCTGTCTCAGGTACCAGGGACACGGAGGACATACGGGTGCATGATCGGGTCATAGGTCGCCTGGGAACAAACTCCTCGCCTCTCGCCTGACTCTGCTGAGAACCTGACAAAGCGGCAGAGGCATATCCAGCAGGGGCAGATTGTCTTCTGGGAGCAGCATGGTTTACAGCGGTACCTCCAGGATCCGGACCGTCCACACCGACAGGACCACAGCTCTGTCTCAGCCCAGCCTCCCCAGTTTGTGCTCCAGAGGGACCCTCTGTGAAGTCATTAGTCCTTCCAGTTCCTGTCGCTCTATCGGTGGTGGTGGTAGCCCTGTGGGTGGTCCCAGTCATCACTCTCTCACATCCACTTACTTGCCTGGGTGTAGCGGCTCCAGGTCCCACCCTGCCCACACACCCAGTCACCGGCCTCACTGCAGTCCTGGCTGCGGCCCCAGGAATCCCAGAGCCACCGATGCCCCTTACGGTCCCGCTGTCAGGCCCCGGCCTTGCAGTGGCCTCCCCAGCCTCAGTTATAATTCCTTTACCGCTAGTCCTCCTGCTGCTCTCAACAGCAGCCTTCATGTCTGCCTTGATCTGTTCACTCGTCACCTGACAGCTCTTCTCACAGCTGCTTTCTGCAGGCTGAGCCTTCGTCTGATCGGCCGGGAACGCCACTGATACCGCCACGTGGTTGCTCCGCCGCAGAGGCGTCTTTCCTTTACCTGCAAACAGGTATACATGTTTTTTACCAAAATCTGATTCAATCGATTCTTCCTCCAGAATAATTTACTGTCAAATGTAAAAGTAATCAAGGTCTTGTGTGTATTTCTGTAGGCACATACTGGAAAATCTGTTTATGTTTTATGCTTGTTGCTCTGTGCCTTTTGTGTTCTGCTAACCTTCTGTACAGGAAGCTGGCTGCTGAAAACAGGAAGCTGGCATTAGTCTAGAAACAAGGCCTTCCTCCTCCTCGCTGTCTGAGTCGGAGATGACCAGTGGAGGTTTGGGAACAGCAGCACCAGCTGGTCTACACTGCTGGACTAAACCACTGGGACCTGCTGGCAGGAAGGATATATATCATTAGATATACAATAAAATAATAATAGGAGCCATTTTATAAAAGAAAGATTAATGGTAGGTGCGCAGCTAATATTTAATTCTCTGAAATTTCTCAGGGGAAAAAAACAAAAAAACAAAACAATATTCCAGACCTGCTTCTTCCTCATCAGGAGGTCGTGGCGTGTCAGCAGGACGACTGGGTCCTGGCGCCACATCAGCTCTGTCCACCCTCCCCTCCCCTCCCCCGCCTGCTTTCAGATCTATCCGAGGCTCAGCCTCCATGTTCTCCTCCTCCAGTATCACCTCCTCCTCCTCCTCCACGCCATTTACCTCTACAGGTGCTATGAAAAAAAACATTTACTCACAGTATTCTCATTAGTAAGATCAGGTTTATCTGGCTTGATGGCTCAATAACTGCTGGTGGATCTCAACAATACAAATGCAGACAGTTCTAAATACTTTATTACTATAATGTAATAAGTTACTATGTTAAGAGGTGACTTGCCATTGTGTTGCTGCTGCGGTCTTTGGTTGTTGTTGTTGATGTTAACAGGTGGAGGAGCAGGAGGCAAGTTGGCCTCATTATTGTTGTTGTTGTGATGGTGGTTGTTGTTGTTGTTGTTGTTGTCGTCATTGTTGGAGTTCTGGTTGCTGACGAGTGCTGAGGACACACCAATACCAGTCCCTGCACTCAGGCCCACCCTGGCACAGCCCTGACACAAAAAAGCATGAAGGAAAATATGCAACAGTACAAACACAAACTTTTTACACAAATGTGTAATCAGGCAGACTTCAATATCTCATATGAAATACAATCCATATTATTGTTATCAGGGCCTGTTCCCACTGATAGTGGGCAAAGCTCTATTGCTTTATTAAGGATTCTTTCTTTTTTCCTACTAAAATGATGGCCTTTTTGCCCCTAAAAGTGCCCCAAAACTGTTAGATTTTATGGTTTTCGTTATTTGCTGTGTCAAAATGGCTCTGTAGCTTCCCCTGGAATTTTGAAAAGCTTGAGCCCCTCGCCCCAGATTGACATAGACAAACCAAATTTGCTAAACATGTACAACATGTCAAGATGCACCAAAAAGTTTCTTGGACCAATACACATTTTTTTTAAATTGTGGTGAATCCAGATTTATCAAATGTATCAAGCAACTTAAGTGTAAATTTGAATTGTGACCTATATAGCTTTTTGTAAAATGTTCTAAAAATATTATTGATTTGTTTATTATAGTAGTTCAGAGACCCCTTGAAATCTCTAACACAATCAATTTTCTGGGTATAGGTCATGTTTTGAAGTATGTTAGTCACACAGCAATTAGGATTGTTAGTAATTTCATAAATCCTCTGCCTCACAAACACATTGATTTCTTTGTTAGTAAAGTATGTCTGTGAACATACTGTCTACCTTGGGTGGTTCTCTAAACATCTGGTCCAGACAGATAAACTCCAGACTTGGCAGTAACTCTATGAACTGGGAGAAGGATTCCAGTTTGATAGCATGACAGCGAACTAGAGTCAGATCAACAAGACGGCTCCATCTGGACTGATCTGAGGACCAAAATAGGGACAACACTTCACTTTTCAAAGACACAAAGAGTAGGGGATGACATGTGTGCACGTGTGTGTGTGAAAAGTATGTTACCTGTGATCCAGTGATGAGGGTTATGTAGGTGAGGACAGTTGTAGATGAGGAGGTATTTAATATTAGCGAAGACCTCATTCACCACCTTTATGCCGATGTCAGTTATGATGCCTGGGTTCTCAATGACGTCAGCCAGACCGTATTTCACCAGCTCTGAATGACTCATCTTACCTGCAATTAAACACAAAACACAAACTTTTTACATCCTCATTACATGTGATATTTGTCATTAATCCCTGCAATTTTTAATGCTGATTTGAATTAGAGATTCATAATTTACACAAACAGTGTCAACAGTTATTCCATATATATCCTTCAAGAGAAGCCAATGCAGATTCAGTTATCTGTGCTGCAATAGTCAAAACAAACTGTGCCACACCCTGGAGAGAATAACTGCTCGAATGATTGATTTCGTCTAATGGTCTGTTGGTTTAGGAGAAATTCTGTAAATTAATTTCCAACTGGGAACCTTTGGTATTACTCTAACTCCCCATTACTATGTTCTGTTTGAATAAGCTCCATGCAAATTAATAAAAATAAAACCCAAAACAAATAGTCAAAAATAAATGAAGGTAAGACAAAGTACAGGCTCAGTACTGCTCAGCCTGCAGATTTGAGGGATGAAACTAACATTGCAGCAGGAACTCGTCCACATATCCAAGATGAAGTGTCTCAAACTGAGGAAACTCTAGTTCAGCCATCTTGAGAGCTGAAAAGACTCCATCTTTAGTCAGTGAAGGCTGGATACGCAGCTCATGAAGCCTGTGAAATAGACACAAATCATCATATATTTTGTCCCTATTAAACCTTTAAACTATGTTTTATAAATTTACAATTGTATTTATTTGTTGTACCTTAGGTAAATGTTGAGATATATGGATCGCAAGAATAAGACGTGATGATCAATGTACCTATATATTTTTATACAGTACTATCTGATATTGCAATATTCAATTTCATTGTAAGACAATGTTATATATACCAAGTATCAATAGTCTTAATCTTATAATTTACTTTGTTAGATATCACCTACTATAAGTCTGCATTTTAATGCAATACTATTCGCTTTATATTCTCTCTGGGAGTTTGAGGAGATGCTGAAGACCTGCGAGCAGCAGTGATGACGAGGTAGCCCAGGTCCACCTCCAGAGCATTCTTACAGGCTCCAAACACAATGGTGTGAAGGTTACGAAATCCTCCTGCAAAGACAAACAAGCAGCAACACAGAAACACAACTCATTTATCTCTGTGTGTGTGTATATGTATGTATATATATATATATATATATATATATATATATATTATACATGCAAGGCAATTTTCATCTTGCAATAAAAAACAATTTGAGAAGGTGTGCAGATTTAAGGAGGAAGGTTTACTACACAATGCAATGTACATTACACTTTGGGCATAACACTTTGCAGAGCTCACCATCTTCTCTTTTATTTTTTCAATTAAACCTCTTGCCACAGCTAATCCACAAAGACCCCAATATCCCAGGATTTATGCTTGGAGGTATGAAAGAAAAACTCATGTATTATGCAGATGATATTTTGATCCTGGTTACAGACTCAGACAAAACCATATCTGCCATAGATGAAATTATACAATCGTTAAGGTTTTCTGGCTAACGGGTCTGTTGAACAAAGTCGAGAGCCCATATAGGCACAAAATGTCCAACTCTTTTTTCTGTCCATCTTTGCTATTGCTATAATGCTATTAAGGTGTGTGTCTATTTTGCTAAAAATTTAAATCCTATAAATTTCAATATCATGTCATAAAAAAAAGACATAATGACCATTAGAGATAAAGACTATTTATTGACTATCAACAAATGAGCCAAATGATCTGATCCTCACGTTGCCACTGCTCTTTCCTCACCTGATCTCCAGCTGTCCTCCACCACATGTTGGATCAGCCCCCCGAGGAAGGGAACTCTCACCAGCTCCAGCTGCTCCAGGTTGCGAGCTGATGCCAGACCAGTTACCAGGGGAACATATTTGAGGGAGTTGGTTGGACCGGCACAGTTCCTCATCACAAAGGTTCTGAGGCTAACACACAGGAAGTCCTTAAACGGTTGTGGTTTGGTGAGACGGACCCATTTCAGGTAAAGGTGGCGTAGCATGGAGACACACGGGATCTCTGGGACATTCACACCTGCAACAAAAACACAAATGAGATATAACAATATGTCTATGAGGTGAAATATGAATTGAACTAACAATAACCTACTGGATGCTGCTTGGACTGATGTGAGGCAGCCTACTCACCTACAAGATGCAGGGTCTGGATCTTTGCAGTTATGGGGATGGTCAATTTGTTCTCAGCAGGAATGGGAAAAGCCCCGTTACGGTTCCTGAATTTTCCCAGTATGTGAACCTGGGGCATGTAATTCCATATGGCTTCCACCAGCTCCAGATGGGATGTTTCCACACCCTGAAAGAAGGTAAAAGGAGTTCAACTCAAGGTCCACTAAGTAGCTTTTGTCAAAATTTGCTACTGCTTGTTCCTCAATGGATAGTATGTTCAGCTGTAATATCAATAATTAACTAAGTATTTTGTGTGTCATTTATCACGTTAAAGATTTAGAAAAAAATATATAATGTGAAGCTCATACATTTATTCTTATCTTATTATCCTTTGCAGAATTTGACAAATGATTAAAACAAAAAAATAACATCTACATAAACACAACTAAATTACATCAGCCATAGCCTGACTTCACTCAGTCTCCTCAACTGTGAGTCTGCTCCCCCTTTCATTAACATTTTACATTTAACGGGAAAGTCTGTTAAAACGACTAGATGTTGTGGTTTATGTTTATGAAGTATTGTAAACTCAGGAGATACATGGGGACAAATCACTGAACACTTCCTTGTGTGGGCATTCACTCGTTCTGTGAGGGATCCCTTTTGCATTCATGCTGCACACACACCTTGCTTATAAACAAGAACCGTATACTAAACTGTCAACAGACTAGAGAATTATCACCAGTCTGTGGTGCAGACACGCTGTGTGTGCATGTTTCTAATAGAACCTTTCACTGAAAAAAACACCATCATTCACATAGGAGGACACTCATTTGATTGACTTGGTATAGCCGTAGCTTCCTGTAGTCCAGGTTTGTACTGACCAGCAGACTGGGACAGAGCTGTAGTGCTTCCAGGACTCCAGGTATGCTAAAGGCCTCGTAGCCCCGGACTCTTCTCCTCTCCAGGTATCGAGGGTGGAGACCATAAAGCTGTTCCAGGTCTGGCATCTTCTTCAAAAGGAGCAGAAAGCTGCTGTCTGTGAAACCTAAACCGCAAAACACAATTCACAAATTTATGTTCTGATATGTGTACTTGATTTACCAGCTGATATAACACATATAATTCATTTCCATTAATGAATCTAATTTTTTTCTGAACTGAATTTGAAATCTAAATTAGGCACAAACAGACAATTTTTTGTAGAACAATTCCTTGACCCTTGACGCATCTTCTCAATATATCAGTTATATTAAAAACTTGAAATTTAGCTATTAATATTTTAAAAATTTTATGTCTCCCCCCAAACCAAACCACACAGGCAGCAGGGATTTAACATTTTGAACTTTTTGTTATTTGGTAAAATTGTGGTAAATGGACCTTCAAACAGGTGCAATCATTGAGGGCCACCTGGTGGCGATATCTGGCACCTGCATAGGATAAAACAACGGTTGGTTGGCAGAAGCCACTTGTAGTTACCTGAAGGCATATACTCCCACCAGCGACCAGCACATAAATCTACTACTTTGACCACCCGCAGGTACAGAGTCACAGCCTCCCGAAGCTTTCGGGACAGACACTCCATACACATGATGTCCTTCATAGGAAGGTACCTACAAGACAAAACAAAATCTGTTCAAACATTCAGAAATGTTTGTGCCTCAGGCTGAGATCACATGCTTTTGTAAAGTCAGCTGTGCTTGAGGTGGGCCAAACGAAAATAACATGAGACAACACACATGTCAACAGTCTTCGATATGCTCTTTATATTTTTAGCGTAGTAGTTTGACATCTTGAAATTTACCTGATATTATCAGGTTCTATATTCAATGATTGACAATGACAGTTCTATTACAGTAAAATAGAGGTTAGCATGACATCAGCTTACTTGTATGCACAACATGCAAACAGTACAGGTCATGCAACGTTTCTGACACGAGAAACGCATACATTACATACCATCAAGCATATAGTAAAGTACATCACAGGGCAGTGTACCTGAATATATGACAAAGGACTTCATGGGACAGTTCGTTGATGTAGTCTTTGGGCTCACTGGGTCTTGGGACCACTTCCCCTTCACTGCTGCCTGCTAACGGCTGCAGTTTAGACGCCTTCCTCCTCGGACCCATCACGTCCACCTCAGTGGTCGGCCTTCTACGCGCACACTTTCCTCCTCCCACAGCCTGGAGGTCTTATTTCACGAGCATGAACCTGTTCTAAACACATCAGAAGGAAGATGAGTGAGTGGCAAGAGCAAATACATGGTGGAGGTGCTTCTTAATTGCCTTATTTGATGTTTCCTTCATCTACACTTCTTAAATGACCCAGAAATATAAAAGATGTTTCAATTGGTTTATTACTGTTGAGAGGAGCAACAATTCAGCACTGAAGAGAGATTCAAAGGATGAATGCGCAAAGATACACAAAACCATCCCTCATAAGTCGTTCTATTAAACCAGCATATGCCTTTCTTAGAGGTGCCTAATCTGAAAACACATCAAATTGTATCAATACATTCAATATTTTCTGGACTCACACCATACATAGAAGAGCCTATACCACCATATTTTGACCAAACTACGATCTGCAGGATCCAGTGGATGAAAACACACCTAATCTACATTTTGTCTTTTGCAAAGTTTCAAAGGGTCACTTTAGTTTGACAAGTAGAAGAATTAAAACACAACTATGGTCGCTCACAAGACAGAGTCAAATACAGACACACACACATCACAGCAAGTCAGAACACAACACATCACACTGTGCTGCATGACGTAAATTAATGAATGCAGCACTGTGTGACAAACATAAAACACAAAATTGAATAAGTAGCTCATGTTTAAAGTTATGAAGTTAAGTCGCTTGCCAAAAAGGAAGCTAGTATCCTTTTTACGCCAGTCTTTTCATTCTTAATCAATTTATTACTGACTAATATCAGAGAGCTGCAGATGCAGCGCTGCAGTATTTTAACAAATGTTTATTTAAAAAAACGGAGTGAGTGCCGTGCAGGCTCTACATGTACAACAAACCTGGGTTGTGGTCGACAGCATAACTGGCCAATCAGACACTGCTTTGTAGGCTCTTGCAAAACTGTAATAGTGACTGCAGGAGCAAGGCATGTTAATATGAGTAAACTTGACCATAAGTAGGGTTGTTGCAGAAATGGACTCAATAACAACAATTAACAAGAAAACTACATTACGTGGTGTACACGTTTTAAGAAAGGTTCCAGAAACCAGCTACTGGTATATGGATTTAAAATGTATGGTATGTAAGTATGGTTTACACGCAAAAAAAGTATTTTTTTTCCTCTTTTTTTCATAACAAAATATTCATCACAGGGAGAAAAAAAATATTGCAATGTCAGTTTTTCCCAATTTTACCTTGCCTTAATCTCTGAACTGTTGGCCAGGTTCCATGAAATGTATGATGTCAGAAACAGGCACGAAGTGAATATGTATCAGGATATTATTTTAAGCAAGTCCCGATTCTGCAAAGTGTGGAGATGTGTGAAGAAAATGCTGATTGCTGCACCTGCAGAGTGAAACCTTTAGGTGGAGGCAGTGTGATAGTGAGGAGCTCCAAAAACAATGCAGAGATATTTAACCACTGGCAAATCCATGTCTGGGACTGAACTCCATCCTCCAAGATGACAATGCGTGAAACGGCCTCCCAACAATCCTGACCTCAACCCAGTTGAACATTTGTAGGGTTAGCTTGGTTGCTACTGTTTATCCTGCATTGACCAGCACAACCATGGTGTGCTGACTTGTGACACATCCTGGTTGAGGAGTAGAACGCCGTCCCACAGCAGCGTGTGACCAAGCTGGCGTCCAGCATGAGGAGGGAGAGCTGTTGCAGCTGTGTGGTTCATCCACACACAACTGAGGCTCCTGACTATTTGTTAAATTAATACATTATGGAATAGAACACATTAAAGCTGTCATCTTTGCTTCTTCTGCTATAATTTCAACAAAATCGATGTCCAACTATAAATGTTTAAGGCCAATGAACCCAAATGAACAGGCATCAAGTTTAAAAATTCAATTACCTTTTCCATAACAATATTTTAGAAACTTTTTATGCACTTTTTTTTTCTCCAAAAAAGCAACACTTTGAAAGGGCAGCTTAAATAATAATTAATAATTTTGTACACAAAGGTAGCGAGTATTAGTATTAGTACTAGGACAAATGTTTCCAATTAACTGAATTATATATATATATATATGTTCATTTTCAGATGTAAAATTATGGGTTTCAGTGCATTTAAAAAAAAAGTGTGTATAAGTACTGAAAAAAAGGGTGATCTGACCCTTTGGATAAATTTATTCCTTTGCCCCTAAGGTACTTTCACAGCAAAACAGACATTTGTGTCAGAACTTGCATCGAACACATTTTTGTTGTTCCTGGCTGCTGCAGCTCAGCATTTCTTAAAGAATGATAATAAAACAAAAGAGATCACACATGTCTGTAAATATAACAAACATGCCGACTGGTCAGGAGGACAGGACACAAAGTGAAGATGAGAATGTGAAGGATAAAGATTAGTGGGAAAGAAGACAAAGAAACAAAGTGATGAGGAATCATGAAGACTGACTGTTTCCTCTCTTCATATAAACTCCAGAACTATAACACACAGTAGAAAGGCTATTTTGTGTTGTCATTCAGGCAAAGAAGGAGCTGGAACACATATTTAGGTGGAGATGTCCACCTAAACAAACTATCCTATCCGACAGGTTCTAGATCTGCCACTAATACATGGTTCAGCATAAATATACACTAAAATATGTACTACAGCAACACGACGGTTAGCCACTTTGCTGTGACCCTCTAATACCAGCTTCTCTACTTTATACAATCCACACATTTTATGTCCAATATGTGGAAAAATGAAACTTAAAACGAAAACACATGTCACTAGATAAAAAAAAAATAGAACAACATGCCACTAGGTATCCCTGAATAGAATCATAAAGTCATTACCAGCGGAATTCAACATTACAGCGTTATTATCGTTGTGTTAGCCAACTAGCGGCTAAACACGTCCACTAACAACGTGAGAGCCAACACAAAGGAGGAAAAACACCATCAAATCACAGTGTTCCCTTCACTAATTAACCTCGTATCACGTTATCGTGCTGCTGAGTTGAACCCAGGCTTTGCCACAGCTAGCTCTCTGTTAGCCTAGCCGCGGCTAGCAGTGTACACAGACACCACAGACACACACACACAGACACACACCAACAACACGACCAGCACCGACCCAGACACCGTGTCCTCCGGCACCGTGTCAGCCTACCTGCGTCTTCCTGTGGAGGCCGTGGCTTCGCCCCTCGTCCATCGTGTAGGAACAACAAAGATGCTCAAACACAAAGCTACTACTCAACTTGAGGTGCCAGGTACTACTACAAACATTTCCTCGTTCTGCTGCTGCTTCTTCTTCGTGTGTGTTTTTTAGGTCTTACGACACGACACTGCCTCCCGCTGGAGGATGGATTCCACTTTTCCGGTTCCCACGTCTGGTTCCGTGTATTTGTTTATTCCTCTGGATGGCGATGAAGTCGTGTGCTGTTTTTACAGCTGTTCACGACGCTGAATCAGATTCACATTCAGCAGACTAAAGGACATTTAACTTATCTTACAGTGCGGATGTTTCCCACTAATTGTCGGGTTTTTGTCATACTTCTTGATGGGCATTTTTAGACATGATGATAGTTAAAAGATATTACTTTACCTATTTATTAAAGGAGATTGCAGAGCCTAAATGTATGTGATTTGAGAAAAGAGATACCCCGGAGGTGGGTCATTTTTCCGTTTACTATTTTTCCAGTATACTTAATAATACTATTCTTAAAACAAGATTAAATTGTTTGATACTGATCATACTGTTGTATTTTTTTCATGTTTTTCAATCTTATCTTGTTTTAGGAAAAAAGAAAATAAGATAATCATGAAAGAAATTTTAAATGAGCAAAATGTTTCTGAAAATGGGGTGTTCCATGATGCACTAACTGTATTTTTTGCACTGTAGCAAACACATATACATTTCACCTGAATTGATTTATTTTTGAATCTGGAAAACAAGGAAGAAACAATAAAACTCTTTATCTCTTTTACCAGATTACACACATTCATGCAATCTCCTTTAATAACCAACGGATGAACCATATTTTCTTTTGCTTCCATTCCACTAATCCACCTCCCCTCTAACCTTTATTCATACTTTTGAATTTAAAACAAAATGACAGAAAGAAGTTTGAACAAGGCTTTATTGAAGGTTCCGATTTCTTTTCTGAAAAGTGTATACAAATTATCCCATTTTATCCAGATATTGCATCATTTACATCTTTAAACATAACATTTTAGAAAACTTGCAACACCATAAATAGCAGGCTTCAATCAATCAATTAGGGATGTTTTGATGGTTGTATCTATTAGTAGCTAGGCTTTTACTCTATTCATAAGTTTTTCTCAGATAAGGCCCCAGGTATCTAAAATTTAATCTGATTTTTAAAGAACTTTCCTGCAGGATTTGAGATTGAATTTGAGAGATATTTGTAGGTACGTACATAGTATTGGAGATACTGAAAATCAAATTTAAGAAGCAGAATTTTTTTTTATACATTCCAGAAAAATTCGATTTTTTTACTTTTGATCCGGAACACTTATTCCCCAATCTTTGCATTCAGTTCTTAGAAAAAAAAGTTAGAAGTCTGAACTTTTTTTTTTTTAAAGGCAGAATTCAGACTGTTTTGTGGACGTTTTCAGTGGCCCTTAAACTGTTTTGCTTTACATTGGTGGAGAGATAGCAAGTAACTTATTTCCCGATTCACAAATTTTTACTTATAAGGGATAATGCCGAAACTGCCATGCGCTGAAAAAACCTGGTACCAGAGAGTTCATCCCTCTTAAAAAAAAAGGTTTAAAAAATTAAATATAAAATTAAATATAAAATATTATAAGTTGATTCAATCGTGGGCGACACGGTGGAGCAGTGGGTAGCACTGTTGCCTCACAGCAAGAAGGTCGCAGGTTCAAGACCGCCTTGGGGCCTGGGTCTGGGACCTTTCTGTGTGGAGTTTGCATGTTCTCCCCGTGTCTGCGTGGGTTTTCACCGGGTACTCCGGTTTCCTCCCACAATACAAAACATGCTCAGGTTAATTGGCAAATCTAAATTGCCCATAGGTGTGAGTGTGTGTGTGAATGGTGTGTGTGCCCCACGATTGGCTGGCGACCATCTGGGGTGTATCCCTGCCTCTCGCCATAAAATGCGCTGGGATAGGCTCCAGCAGACCCCTGCGACCCTGAAAAGGAATAAGCGGGATAGAAAATGGATGGATGGATGGATGATTCAATCGTTTAAATCCCGACAGCAATAAGACTTTATAACATAACATAAACATAAACCTCACTGTAGTCACTGTCACTTTTTCACTGGTCACTTTTTTCTTTTCACACTCACCCTGCACCTTAAGTGTGCATTAGCTATGTATGTGTACATGTGGGTATGTGCGTGGATATGTATGTCCATATATATATATGCAAATATGTGTGTATGTGTATGTATGTAGGTATGTACGTCCATGTATGTATGTATATATGCTTTGCTTATGCATACTTTTTACTTTTTTTCTTACTATTTATTAGCATTTTCTCTCCATTCTGTCGATAATGCATACTGTGTATGCGGATTAACAAATTCTGCGAATTTGTACATTGTGTTGTGTGTTTTTTATTTTTTTACAGTTTTAGTTTTTTTTTTATCTTCTTCAACTTTATCTTACTTTTTCTTTATCTGTAACGCTGCAGTAACACACAAATTTCCCCGTTGTGGGATCAATAAAGTTTATCTATTCTATTCTAAATATAGCATTCTTTTTGGGTATACTACTTGACATTTTGTGTTCTTACAAAATCATGATTTTTGTAAAAACAATTGGTACAAATGGTCTTTAAATGACAAACAAACATGTAAACAAAATGTACATAACATACTATTTTTTGTGACTTTCTCATCTTGCCAACCATAATTTGTCACTGACCTATAAACAGGCCGATCCTTCCTCCACACCAGTAGAGGCGCTAATGAATCATTTTGACGTTTGACCACCGCCACTGAAACCGTAACGGAGAAAGGAGACCAGCGATTGGCTGAGAGCTGACCAATAGGAAGCTGACAGGAGTGTGTGGGCCTCGTAGGTCTGTGGTCGGCTGTCGGCAGCAAAGCAGAATGTTTAAGAAACTTTATATTTCGCTGCTTCTCTTCGTTATTTTCTACCAGGATGCAACCGATGCACAGAAGAAGAAGGAGGTAACGTGCATTTGATAATACACAGCGGGGGAAGTTCACAATTCTTGGAGAATTGTTTGTTTTGAAAGTTGTCCGTGTTAGCTAAGTTAGGCTAACAGTGGCCGGCGGTGAGCTAACCTGAGGTTGTGTGTGGTACTAAGTTGTGTTCAGCCATTGTTTTTATGTGGACAGGTGTTAGGTTAACATAATAACATGTTAGGAATGTTACGTACCGGACTGACAGAAACTGGTGTGCAGTCCAGGAACTTGTTTTCAGGACATAGGCACCGTCCAGTTAACGTTAGCTAACTCTAATCGTCAAAATGTGCTAGAAATAAAAACTTGGACATGTGACAGGTAGAAGAGAATTAAATAATTTACTCCCTGAAAATGTATCCCAATAAACTTGTTTAAATAGTTTTATTCAACAACGTATAGATCAACTAAACCTACGTATAATTACTTTAACGAAAACAATTCTGATGCACAAGATTCTTTATGATGAGCCTCTAACTTTGTGGTAGGAGGGGAAATATTAAAATAACGCCAGGAGATGCTGTTTGAACATTGCATAGTGTCGAACTGACCCCTGCTGTAAATGCTCCCCCCAATATGCATTACACAATAGGCCTCTACTCTAGTAACAGTGGTGAACAGGAAGTAAAACTGTGTCACAAAGTCAGGCCAATGTGCATCATAAATTCACTGTTTCCCCACATGTGGGCCAGTAGTATCAGAATGTCTGTCCCCTCTGTAGACGCTGCTGTCAGAGAAAGTGACTCAGATGATGGACTGGGCCTCCAAGCGTTCAGTCATCAGGATGAACGGAGACAAGTTTCGTCGCTTTGTCAAAGCTCCTCCCAGAAACTACTCGGTAGTCATCATGTTTACAGCACTGCAGCCACAGAGGCAATGTGGAGTCTGCAGGTAAGAAAAAGCACATGAACACTAAGCCGAATACATTTGGACATGCATTTTTGCTGTGTGCAATTCCTAAACAGTGTTATTTTCCCTCAAATCAACTACTGTTCAAACTATAGCTTGGTAGTTCAGTGTGTTACCAGGGAAAACTGACCTTCTAAAAACTATCAATATATTATTATTCTTAGTGTGGGTTAGGTTTACTGTGTTGGCACTTGGCAGAGTCACAGCTGGAGGCTGAATCCTTTATATGTTAATAATTACTTTCTGATTTTAAATGCTATGTTGCTGATCACACAGCAAAGTTGTCATCAACCCACATTAATCTCGATATTGTCAGACATCTTTCTTATATACACGTGATTTAGTCTGTGTCACTACTCACCAAATGTTGGACATGATACATATTTGTTGTTGACAACTGAAGAGGAGAAAAAAAGATGTCTTGTTGTTCAGATGTTTGACTGTAGGTCAAGGTCCCGAGTGTAGTTATGGTCTACTCTAATCGTTGAATCTGAACGTGTTTCTGTTTCAGACAAGCCGATGAAGAGTTCCAGGTGCTGGCTAACTCCTGGCGATATTCCTCAGCCTTCACTAACAAAGTATTCTTTGCATCTGTTGATTTTGATGAAGGATCAGACGTCTTTCAGATGGTGAGATACTCTGTTCTCTGGACTTGCCCATTTTCAGATTTTTATTTTCATCCTCTTCAATATATATATATCATATCATATCATTCATAATGCACACATCACACATAGGCTAATTCCTGTTCTGTTTGTCGAAATTTCTATGTTCATAATGAGTAAAACAAGTCAACAAAGGATGAAGCCTTCCAAAACAGTTGTAAACAAGTGCATCATGACCAAAAACTGAGCTACATCTTGAAACTCACACTTACATTTAGTGAACATTTTGACTGTTTCTGTTGCAGCTAAATATGAATTCTGCTCCAACCTTCCTCCACTTCCCATCCAAAGGGAAACCTCGCAGGACTGACACTTATGAGCTACAGGTCAGAGGTTTTGCAGCTGAACAGCTGGCTCGATGGGTGGCAGACAGGACTGATGTGCAGGTGGGTTGAAGACCATTAAAACTGAATCTTATGTATTGGCTTATATCAGTGGTTCTCAAATAGTGGGGCGCGATCATCCACTGATTCAGTCTTTCCTCCAACTCGGGCCACCTGCCTTATGTCTGCGGAAACTCTGCTCCACCTTTCATTAATCTTAAATTCTCTCACGGCTGTGCGATTTCCGTGTTCCACTACGTAGCTGAACGCTTCAGTGTAAACTGCTTTATAAGTGTGTCTCTTTACCATAGGGCACACATAGGGCCTGGCAAAAGGTGGCGCGAGATGTTTTATCTTCCATAGAGGCGGCGGGATAGAAAATAGTTGAGAAGCACTGGCTTAAATGTTTATGATAAAGTGCATCAAAAATAAACCTGTCCGGTTTAATGTCTATGCGCAAGGACCATCGGAAAAAAAAAACAGACCATTGTCTATTAAGCTGTTATAGATATGAGAAGTGTGAACCTGCAGAATCAACACTTACACTGACAGAGTCTCTGATGACTAGTTATGTCATCTTTTCAGATTCGTGTCATTCGTCCTCCAAACTACGCTGGGCCGCTCCTGCTGGGCTTCCTCCTGGCTGTGATTGGTGGACTGGCATATCTAAGAAGGCACAACCTGGAGTTTCTCTTTAACAACAATGTCTGGGCCTTCTCTGCTCTGGTAACATCACCACACAGACACACATCTGTACATGTGTAAATACTTGCTGGTCTTACAGTAGTGCTGGTGCGTCCAATCTCCAGCGTGACAGCAGAGCAGTAAACATTAAATGACCATGACACAGTCATACGTCTTCTTCATGGCAGTGAACAAGTGTTTGTCTGCTATTTTGGTCTGTCTGTGTGTGTAATATAATTGAGCATTTCTCTTCCACTTTGTATAGACGCTTTTCATTTTTTACAAAAATCAAACAGATCCTTGATATTTTTTGTGCTTGACTTTCTGTCTGGTCTGATTTGCTCTGTGCAGCATGCTTGTGGAAAAATGTAACTTTATTTCTAAACTATCGCTGCGGAGTGCACGTCATGTTTAATGTTTAGTGTTGTGCGGTGCTTCTAGTATGGACTGACAGATCAAATAAGAGGAGCACCGAAGAGAAATTCATCTGTTTTATTAAGTGAGCATGTAGTTTTTAAGTCCAGGGTCAAACCAAGTAGGATGACCCCCCGAATGTTTCAGGAAGTGTAATGCAACT
The DNA here is from genome assembly GCA_036785175.1 of Eupleurogrammus muticus. Lineage (NCBI taxonomy): Eukaryota > Metazoa > Chordata > Actinopteri > Scombriformes > Trichiuridae > Eupleurogrammus > Eupleurogrammus muticus. The sequence goes on along the minus strand of JAYKQN010000004.1, from coordinate 11,550,981 downwards.
GTGAACAGTGCACAAATTCAAAACTCACAAAATAGTTATTTATGCGCAAGGTTTAATTTATTTATGAATGAACACAGAGAAATGTGTTAGCTCAACAAGCATATTTAGGTAAATGAAAGACTAAAGAAAATAAACATCTTAAAACAAGAATCTCATTCCACATTCACAAAAATGAATCTGCTGTTTATTTCATGTTTATTACAGAGTGATGTACATAAGCTATCAGGAATATCAGGATGTGAAACAAATGTTATTAACGTGACTAAATGAGTATTTCTGCCACATGTTTCAGTGCTTTGTCCTGATCATGACTTCAGGACAGATGTGGAACCACATCAGAGGACCACCCTATGCACACAAGAACCCCAGCACTGGACAAGTTGTAAGACACCAACGCTATAAATCTTCTTGCTCAACACAAGATGTAACCTCATTTTATGAATGCTGTTTGCTTGTGTGTGTTTTTTCTCCCAGAATTACATCCATGGCAGCAGTCAAGCTCAGTTTGTTGCTGAGACGCACATTGTCCTCCTCTTCAGTATCCTTCATCAGTTCTTTATAAATTCACTTTAACTTTCTGAACTTTCACATTTCCTGACATCAGAACAGGTTTATAAACAGGATATAATTCTGCTATCTTTTTATAGAAACTTTAGTAAAACAAATAACATATTATAATTTTTTTCTGGAGAAAAGACGTGCTTCATATACTGAACACATAAATAAGACAATGAATAGACGTAAATAAGAAAAAAGAACAATTAACAAATAAAAAGGAGTCTTAGGGGTTCTGCTAATTTGGTTTTGAATGAATTTTCAATTCATTTCAGCTATAAGAAAATGGCAAAACTCATCAAATATTTAGAATTACAATTGTTTTTTTTTTTTTATGTAAAAGGGATTTTCCTAGAATACCCATTTAAAAAATGTTACCAAATTTCATATACCAAAATCACACTTTTTTTTCTTAATAGGTTAAGGTAACCACCATAAACCAGCACGGATGCCACCTCCTAAATCATTCAGGAAGGTGACGGGTGGATGATGCATACATAGCCTATATGCAGAGTTGGCTGTTATCAGTGCCGATCCATGCATCATCATTACATAAACAAGAGGCTGTTATTTATTTACATATGTAAATTTATCGGACACAGAGTGACTGTGCATTATTTTGCATTTCACCATGTAACTGTGTCCTATTATACCTTTACATCTTATACACAACACCATAAAATGAGTGCTGATAGAATAATCTGTGATTAAACAATGATTTAAGTTTGGCTACAATGAGCTATTATCAGTTATATAATCAATTATACTAAACTTTCAAATGGCACCTCATTTGTTAATATATGTAGACGCTAGCTATCAATAAGAAGACATTTTTAAGTAGCCTAACTGCAAAATGACTGACAATAAATTAACCAACTGTTAATTTCTACATAGAGATGGGTAGATAAAGACCAATAGCTGCTGCAATGTAATATTTGATGATCTATAGCAGTGTCTGGCTGTCAAATTATGAGCCATAAATAAACAATACAGACAAAAAATGGAAAATAGAATAATAAAAACAGCTGTAGACTGTTGAATGTTTGCATAAAAGATCATCCATTTAGTTTTGAAAGTCTCGCATCCTAATCATGCTCAGGAGGGTTTTTTGACACGCACAGCTGCATATTTTACTTTATGAGTTGATGATGATGATGAAGTCTCTTCTCTCTTCACCACCTACAGATGAGTGAGAAAACCGTTTAAATATTGTTTAAAGTTGAGCTTGTAGATACTGTATGTAAATAAATGTCACTGTTTTTCATCTTTTTAGCTTCAAAGCACCAAACTGGTACTTGGTGACCATAATGGGGCTTGAGGAGTTTCAGCAGTTACATTCTAGTGCTGGCTGGTTAGAGTGAAGAGTTTTGTTCACACTGACACATACATACATTTGTTTAAACCTTGACCTCGATATCAGATGCTGCAGTTACCTTGGGGATAGTGCTGCTGTGTGAGGCCGCCACCTCTGACATGGACATTGGAAAGAGAAAGAGTAAGGGCACACACACACACACACACACACACACACACACACACACACACACACACACACACTCACTATTTCTTGTACATTCTCCAGATCAGTTTTAAAATTTGTTGTAATGACCAACTTAAACTTGTTCACTCTATTATATTGCAGCCATTTTCTTTGCAAAACCTTTTTCCATAAACAAATTCATACAAATATTCAGCCTTTTATCATATTTCTGATGTTTTCATCAAAGTATACATTCTAAGGGGGTACCTTTTCTTATCTCTAGCATGGTGAATCTGCAGGTCAAAATTTGTCCACCTCACTGTTTGGGAATTGCTGGATTGTGTGTTTACTATGTTTTTTTGGGGGAAACCAAAAAATTAGCCATCTAGCACAAGCTGAGCAGCTCATGGTTTTGCAGCGCTGGTCTGGAGACAGCTTATATAAACGAAAAATGTAATGCATCTTTAGCTATGACCATGGTAAACGTGACTACTAGCATCATGATGATGGAACTATCCCTTTAATGCAAGTACACTCCTCAATCATAGGAAGCTGCTTACTGCAAGGCTACTGAGGCCACGTCCCCTTCATGCACTCTGCATTACAAGATCACATGCAAAGATGATCTTTAAATCCCTGGAGGCCATGCTGTTGAGCCTAATGCATAAAACTATTGAACACCCCTTGCAACCCTACATTAATTGATTGTTTAGGTATATCACAATTTAAATAAAAACCCAGGATATTTCTATGTAGTAAAACTGACTGTATGCATATGTGTGTTTGTGTGTACCTTCCAGTTATGTGTGTTGCAGGTATTGGTCTAGTGATGCTATTCTTCAGCTGGCTGCTGTCCATTTTCCGAGCAAAGTACCACGGATACCCATACAGGTAGAGACAAGCTGGTTTGTATCTCTTTTTGTACCTGCTTTGACTTGTCTGAATATTGGCTAAAAGCTTCCACGTCGCTGTTGCAGCTTCCTGATGAGTTAGAACAAACTACCATCCTCCAGCTTCACAGCGAGTGTCAACTTCAGCACAGGAAGTTCCCCAAAGTGCTGTCAAGATGAAGAGAGTTGTCCATGGCAATGATGGCACATTACTGTTTGCTAAGCCATGATCTGTGCACGCACACACACATGCACACACAAATGTACATACATACACTCTGTGCCTTTACCAACCACAGAGCCCTCATCACCAGCGGGCCTGCTGACCTGTCTGGTGCCAAAAGCTGTTTTCTACATCAGAGTTTTGAGAGAGACAAAGAACTCAATCTTTCTTAAATTAATTGGTAATAGTTATAACTAAAAATCTCAGCCTGTAACTTATTTTTCAAGCCGTTGGGACCATGATCGGGGTCTTTCAGACCTGTTTATTTGCTTGTTTGTGGGTGGCTAACCTTGAAGGAGGGGATTTATTGAGCAGTGGCAGTTATTTTCAGTTTATTGTCCTAAGACCTTACATTACTAATCCTTTCACATCATCGAGAATGTTTTTTGGGAATAGAGATTGGGACTTCATTTTTTTTTTCTTAGGTATCACATATTCACCTTCAAACTCTTCATTCTCATAATTTTTAAGAACAGTCTCCCTACATACTGTAGAAAGCAGGAGAGAGACCACGGGAGTTGGTAGTGATTGTCCACAGATATATATTATTCAAAACTTATTCTTCATTTTGTGTGGTGTGAGCCCCCTATTGGCTTCTTCTGAGTTGCTACAGCTATTTAGGCTCATGGGAACTGGAGTATTCAGTTGAATTCAATTTATTTGTTAAAAATAGACATGCAAAATGATTAATGGTTATAAAAGTGCCCTATAAATTATGTTCAGTGTTCAACACAAGTTTAACACCTACAGCCGTCAGTTCCTCCCACTCTGCTGCTCTGTTTATTCACACTGCTGAGCCACTTTACTTAATAATGATTCAGTATCAATGATTTGAGTGAGTTTGATCACTATTGATGGTCAATATAGGTAGAAAGACTAACAAGTGAGAAATAAATAGCTGCTACACATACACCAGTAACACGGTTAGTGATGGACAGTCCAGCAGCGCTGGAAGATGTAGAAACCTGACAGGTCCAGCGCTTTACTCATTATTTCCCCAATCACCAATTTAATGATCATATCAATTACAAGAATTTTACTGATATGACTCCTAGTTGGAAAGAAAAAACCATCAAATCCAACAGCGATAAACAATGTTTGTGTGTATTATCGGACAACACTGTGTTATATTGGAAAAAATCATGTTTAGTCCTTACTACTACAACAACTGAATTCTGTAAGAAAGTACTTTTTACATTGAATTAACTATCTTGTGTCACTTTACATCAAACTCAAACTTTCATGGTTAACATGGACTTAAATAATGTGAGGCAACATTGTTAGTAAAAGTAAAGAAACTTTTGGAATGTTGCTTTCAAGTTATTTAGAAAAAATATATAATGCATGGCTATCTCTCCTTTAACCTCTTAATTTTCCATCATCTCATGATTTTATTTTACAAATTGCCAAATGAGAAAGAGCCTTTTGTCATAAAAACACTGACTGAATGAAACTAAACAAAAATCAATTCAGTCTTCTTTAGATTTATTGGATCATTTGATATTGTAGCATCTTCTAGGACAGATCTGCATTCACCTGGTGTCGCGTTATGTGGAACATGAACAGATGGATGTAAACTGTTCATACATCCTGCACTTAAAGAATGATTTTTGTGTTACTAAAAAGTACCTTAACCACCAGAACAGTGTGACAAACGGCTAATATAATTCCATCACTTGAATATGAGTTGCAGGATTAAGATTAAGCTAAGTTTGAAATCAGTGGCTCAGGTCTTTAACATTGTTTTTTACTGTCATGTAAAATGAAGTGCTTTAAATGTTTGTGGTTGTCTTATCAGATTTGTACCATGAGAGAATATTTGATCTGAGGTGATTGTTTCTGATATTAAAGTGCCTTAACTGCCTCTCAGTATGTCTCTTCCTTTCATTGTGTTTTGGCTTAGAAAACTATCTGCATGAGGCTTGTGTCAAGATAATGTGACATATCCTTTTAAAAGTGTTGAAACACTGCATAGATTATTGTATGAAGTGGTGAGAAAATTACATTACAAAAAGTCACTCGTACACATGTTTTATTCATGTCAATTAACTATAACATTTTGGCAGGATGTCAATGACTGGTTATCCTTTAAGATTAATATGACCAATAATTTGGACTGGATCCACTGGATGGTGGATTTGGCTAATACCTTTGTCAATATAGTGATTTAATTTGATAAAATATCTTTGCTTTTATCGTGTCTATATCATTGTCTAATGCTCCTATTTTGGTTCTGGTCTTTGTTCTGTTCGGATCCGTTTTTGCGAAGAATATATCTCCTCTGCAAGATGCTGTAATTCATAAACCAAACAGAAAAATATACTTTTGTCCAGCGGGGGGCGGCAGTGCGCCGAGTACCGTCCACACTTCCGGAAACTCACACGAAGAAGAAGAAGCAGCCGGAACCCGGAAATATGACAAGATGGCGACAAGTGAAAACAGCAGCGACGTTAGGCAGCAACTGAACTCGGACGCGGAGGCGCCCAAATTACCCGACCTGCTGGACCGCGGCTGGAAAATCTACGAGGAGGTGGACCGGACGCACGAGCCCCTGGGCTCCAATGCCGTCCAGGTGCGGGTGAAGCGCGGCATCGTCGCCCTGGAGGAGGCGTCCAGGATGGCGGCTCAGCTCGACCTGTTCAGCCGCAACGAGGAGCTGCGGGAGACGGCCACGGCCGAGCTGAAGTACCTGCTGCTGCCCGCGCTGCTCGGAGCCCTCACCATGAAGCAGACCGGCCGGGACAAGCGGCTGGAGATAGTCCAGACGGCCCGGGAATATTTCATGGACTATTTGAAGCGGTGTCACGATTACAAGGTGTCCCGGTTCGAGCTGCCTAAAGCGTCCACATGTAGCCCCGACGAGACGTCAGAAAACGGACTCTCTGCCGCCAAGGTACGTGGTTGACTCGAAGTAATGCCCCAGAATGAGAGGTGGGCCTCAAGAAACCCGCTTCCTTTACTCGGGTGTCATCTTTTTATTTATATTGACAAAATCACGAGGTTCAAACAGGGTCTTGTCAATGACAGGGGTTTCAAGAAACCACATTATCCCAAAAGTAATACTGCGGATATTTAATCGGAAAACAGTCGGTTGTAATTGTCGTTCAAGTTTTAAACCTGGTTTGGAGCCAGCCCAATTTCTTTTAAAGAGAATTTCATAATTAAATAAGTAGCTGTACAAAAACGCGTTGTTTCCTTTTTCGTTGCTTGGAAACAAAAATGTCTCAAGGGTCTTGGAACTGGGAAAAAAACAACAACATTCTGACTTAAAAAACAAAATCCCTTTAATGAACATGGAGCAGTGACCAACGCGTTTCCTACATAGTTTTCTCAGGTGATTGAGTACAGGTGAGTCTATTTAAAGGCTCACAATGATCATGTGATCACAGGACACCACCCACGTGACTCATATGGTCAACAAGAAAAAGGAAAACATTCTGGATACCAGAAGAGAATTGTAAACTGTTGTAAAATGCCCTTCTGGTGTTTGTTTTCACACATAATCACTGTGACCCTTTAAAATAGACAAACCTGTACTCAATTACTCTGACGCATTGGTTTGCTATCCCTGTTCATTAAGCCGATGATTACCTGATGACCTCTTATCACTTTTCTTTATGTTTTTGCATCTGTCCTGACCCAGCCTACCAAGATATTTGGACATTCTAGGTAGTGAATTAGATGGTTTGCATGCCGGTTTCGGATGCAGACTTATTCTTAGTCGCATCGATTTTCCAGAGGAATAAAATGCTGCTGAGTGGCTCAGTCAAAGGGTACAGCATCAAAGATATTTTTTACATATTCTTGCAACCTGAAGTTTGAGAGGAACACATCATATGTCAAGTTGTTTAATATGATTTACCCGGGTGTCAACTCCCAATTTTCATTTTAACAATTCCAGTTCCTCCAAACGCATAGGCACTTACTAGCCTGGCTCCACCCTCCTACACACTATAATCAATTTTCATTTTCCGTCTATACAGCACCTGGATTTTTGGACTTGAGAACCCTGACTTTGAGGTTAGAGCCAGTTGGCATTGCACGTCTATGAGGAGAATTAATAAAGAACACCAAAAAGTAGCAAAAAGGGCCAAATCTCTTGATAAGCGGACAGAGATTAAAATACTTTCATTGACTCCATGCTTCAATTTTTGACATGGTACCTAAACAACCACAATAAGGATGATGGAAGAGGAGTCTCCTTCTCTCCATTTCACACCATGAGCTCTGCCTGTGGGCAACCAGACAAAAGTCTGGGATATGGAGACAACTTCAGTTCTCTCTAAGCTCTCTTCCCTTGCTCTCATCACTTGGAAAAAAATGGTCCGTAGTAACTGCATTATCATCTCAGCGGTGAAAAGGGCAGTGCAGGAGAACACTAAACACATTTCAGAGGTGAAAGAGTCAATTGATGCAGTACGTGTCAAAATGCTGAATCATGGATCGAAGAATTTATTTACAGACTGTTGCACAAGAGAAGAACTTCTCCCTCAGGAAAAGTACTGTGGAATTTGAAACTTGATGATGGGGCAGAAAAAGAGAGACAGGAGGGTAACCACGTCTGTCAGTCTATTTCACCGGAGGATGGCATTGTTGTATTATTTTTGAATTTTAAATTGAAACTTACCACTTATGAGACTGTTACGAGAGTAAAATAAGCCAAAAAATTAAATAAAAATGCATGCACACGGCCTTGCTCTGAACCAGCAGCTCACCTTGTAGAACATTGACTTTTTAAACCAAACAGACTCTGGGGTGTTGTGTAACAATTCCTACTCTCCTACTCAGCTCTTGGTCTTATCACCTTGACTTTACATCATCTCCACTGATGACTGCCCATCCACTCAGCTAAACTATCATCTCATTAAATGAGATGATATCACTGTTCTCTCTGTTCTCTGCTCCCTCATCACACCACAGCTCTGTTATGCAGCACTTGGTCACCTGGTGTGATGGTGTCTGCCTCCAGCTGAACTCAAAAAAGACAAAAGAGGCAATTGTGACATTCTCCAGCAGCAAAGACAGCCGGCAGACGCTGTTGCTACCATAACTGTCCAGGGGGAGCCTAAGACAGTAAAGCAAGACATTCTCCTGACCTTTTATCACTTCATTAAGTATGTGCTCTCTTCATTTCACCTGCTGGTTTTATTATCTCAGCCTGCAAAATCAGACATTAATATTTACCATTAGGGCTGCTTGATTATGAAGAAAATCCTCATCATCAGAATTATTTTGGTAAATGTTGTAATCTGTTTATTCAAAGGATTATTTTTTGTTGCACAAGCAGCATTTCAGCAAGAAGACTTTGTGCTTTTGTTTGGTATGGTTAAATAGGTTTGTTATACTGCCAAGAGTCGGATGTTACCTTATAGCATTCACTGGAGATCGTGTGCTGCGCAAATCAAAATCACAATCAAAATTCAATTAATTTTACGTTATTTGCCATGAACAAAATCTGCTTCGAAGTCCGCGGAAACCCTGTTGGAGCTCTCTCTTGCATATCTGTTGCACCTTGGGGGCTGTGGCAGTACCAGAGGTTTTGAAACCTGGTCAAAAACCAATAATAGGCCATCTGGGCATCTCTCTTACATGTCTATTAATGTGGTTGATGTTTGCTCCTTGTTCCAGCCCGTCCACAGCTCAGCAGACCTGGTCAGCATGGCAGCACAGAGGCAGCTTAAGATCGAGCGCTACCGCCAGCAGAAGGAGCTGGAGGCCAGACTGTCAGATGCACGCAAGGCGTTCGACAGCGAACAAGCTGACGACGAGGTCTGCAGAGAGTTTTACCTGCTGAACATCCGGAAGTGGGTCACGGTGTGTCTCGAGGAGGTGGAGAGCATCGACCAGGAGCTGGAGATACTGAAGAAGATGGACGTTCTGAAGCAGGGCTCAGCGGAGCAGCCAGCTCATCCCGCCAGGCCCCCTATGAAACCCTTTATCCTCACCAAGGACTCCATGCAGGTGAGAGGCTGCTGAAGTGGCCACATGACGTTTCAGTACAAAAGAGCTGCTGGTGATTGACTAAATAACAGTAGTTGTGCCACCAGAATGAGTATTTGTATTATTGTTTTTAACATTTTAAATGGTGTGATAATGACAGAGGTCAGGGGTCAACTTCATTCCAAAATACCCAAAAATAACAGACATTTATTCACTGGTTTATCAGTTTAGCCGATACAGCATTTTACGATTGGAACCAAAGCCAAAGATCGCACAATTTATTTTAAGCAGGCAGGTAAATATACTTATTGACCCAGATGCGCAACGACATCTAAAATCAGGAATAATATGTTTTTATCTTCTATTTTTTGCTTTGTTTCAGGCAGGACATTTATTGTAACACAGGTTAACAAGTGAAATGACTATTGATTAGCAGCATGTTTTACCGGAGAAACATTTGCCAGGTCACCGCATTTAGTTCCCGAACACGCTGGCAGCAGTGCTGGTCCATAGTAATCCAGTGTCATTTTAAAATGTCTGTGACAAAAAAAGGACATTTTCATTATTTTTTTTTTATTTATTAGGCTAGATTTTGTCTTTTTTTTTTTTTTTTTTTTTGCAAAAAACAATGCATGTTTAGTTTGTCACAGTCAGTGGTTAGGGGAATGATTTTGTGTCAACCTAATCTTGTTTTTGTCATGAGAAAACAAAATCTATGCTGATGACTATAGTTTGTTTATTCTCCTCTGATATAAGTAACCCTGGTGGACACGGCTGCTGAGCTCATCCACACAGACACAGACCCACACACACATGCTGTAAATTTTTTTCCATGACTAAGAGCCACTGGTGGTTAACTGATGAATGATGCTTCACCTTTTCAAGGATTTGCAAGGTGTCATGAACAAGCTAAAATGAAAGCTGACTGTATGTGGTCCAAGGTGTCAATCGCACAGTTGCTTCAAAAACACCTCTGCAAAAGTACTAGTAGAAATGCATTTTATTTATTTAACAGACATTTTTAATTAATTTCCAGCACAATATTGATATCCAGAATTATAATGTGGGAATTTGTTACAATTAGACAAAGAGTTATCCAGTTTGAATTAAAAAAAGAATGTTCAATTCTAACAGTCAACATTTTTTATTGTTAGAGGGGGATATTGGCCAATCACCTTTTTTCAATTAATCAACACTCATTCAATAAAATGAAATCACATACGGTGGGAATATTGTGATATTTTGAAATATGGTAAATCAGGCCCTAGCCTAGCAGCTGTGCATCACTGTGTTACAGAATGTGTTTGTTTTTGATTCGCAGGCCCGGGTGTTCGGGGCCGGGTACCCCAGCTTGCCCACCATGACGGTAGACGACTGGTATGAACAGCACAGTAAACGCGGTGCCTTGCCTGACCAGGGGATCCCCAGGAGAGTCCCTGTGGAGGAAGACACTGACGCTAAAGAGAGGGAAGAAGAAGAGAAGGAGAAGAAGGCTGAAAATGATGATGAGGAATCTCTGCTGAAAGCCAGGAACTGGGACGACTGGAAGGACACTCATCGCAGAGGTTACGGAAACCGTCACAACATGGGCTGACGCAGACCTGCTCCGTCTACATGTCTTCGTGTCTGTTCTCGTCAGGCCAGAGCTGGACGCTCTTCACAAAAAAACTGTTGGTATGAGAGTGTCACCAAACCAAGAAACACACCTGACACTCCGTTCATTGATGGGTTTATCTGCAGTGCATCTTCACAGCAGTCCTCTGTGTTTTTGAAGGAGTCTTAATAAAAAAAATCGTACTTGTTGGTTGAATTAAATGACGGAAATGTTTCTGATTTGTTGTGTATATTCTCCAAATAAAGAGGTTGATCAAACAATCTACAACAATCTGTGTAGTCGGTACAGCCAGTACAGTGATGCTAGTGGCAAGGGAACAAAGTTCATATCCACTAGCCCAGCTCAAAGAGTGATGTCAGTCTTTTCTTTCCCATTGCCGGACTTTAAACCATGACACAGTGAGCCTTTAAGTAGGCCAAATCCATGGTGTAGGCTATGTTTTGTCTGCCGGAGGAGATCTTGCCTAGCATTTCATTCAGTAATTATAAATTTAGCTGTAAAGCTGCAAATGACACCAACGTTATCAAGAGCACCTGCATACCCTGAGAGGTGTCTAAACACAATTGTGACCAACACTTTGTTCATGATCCTGTACGAGCTTCGCTTTGGTGCCATGAATCTGAAATAAGATCCGGATTGGGGTCACTGAATCTACAAAACAAACATGTTGGCGAGACTACACTGAAAATATAGGACTCAAGGTCCAACCGAAGTGCAACAAAAGTGAGAATGTCTGTGATCGCTGAAACAACAGTAAAGTGCCACCACATGGAGGCGGCTTTGTGCACAAGACCATTGTTATGGTGAAACTGTAAGAAGAACAAACACAAGCTGTTGACAAAGCTTTTGTATCACGGATTTATCAATATTTCCCTTTCACAATAACCCTAAAGCTGGGGAAAACACACCAAGGTATTTGGAGAGGCATGTCCACATGTTTTTGGCCAGGTTCCTGGGACAAAAGTAAACAAACTGATCTTTTTATTCAGTCAAACCTAATAAGCTTATACCGGTAGTAGGTTTATAGACTCTACTGAGATTAGACATATTATTAGGACATTAGTTAGCCACTTGTTTATGCTCTTGTTTATTAATTTAATGCGAATGTTGACATTATGTGAGATTTATCATTGGTAGGTCTGTTTTTGTTACGGCTTTTACTTTGAAAGTGGTGACCGGAAGTTGTTTCATAGTTGGAGCGGAAGAAGGCGGCAGCTTGACGGCTCGTCCAGCACCGGTGTGTCATTCGCCCTCTGATGTCGGTAGCCGCCGGCTAACTGCGAGCAACCGCCAAGGACAACGCACGTTCCCGTTCGGCGTGAGGTACGGTACCGCCGGCCGCCGTTTCTGACGACTGTTCCGTCTCTCCGTCCGCCTCCGACCCCGCCCGAAAATGAATGAACCGGGCCAAGTTAGCCAACGGTAGTTCACGTAGTGCTAGCTAAGCCTGAACTTCGCACAGCGTGTAACGTTGAGGTTAAACAGCCTCTCGGACGTGATGTGAGTCACGGTGTGAATGTTCTCTACGTTACAGCGTTACGTTACAGCCCGTACAGTTACCGTTACAAAGCATGTGTCAATCAGTCAGAATCATGGCAATAAACGCGTTAAAAAGAGCCAAGATGACGGGACTTCAGATACTTCATTCTGAGTTTTCACATTATGAAAGTTGCACGTGATGAGAGGCGAGGTTTGAATATTAATAAACGTTAACGTCTGTTGTATTTGTACAGTAACGTTACCCGGTAGCTGTGGGAGTCATTTACATCAGAATGCCGCGGATCAGGTCACATTAAAATATAAATGGAGAAAATGAAATTCATTACACTGTCATGAAGTATGAATCAAGTTACCTGTAACCTTTGTAAATAAATGAAACTACTTTAAAATGGCTCTATTCTTTATTTTTGGACGGAATTAACAAGTTAGTGACATTAATCTATATAATCTAATTTGGGGTTTTTTGTGTGTCGTGTCTGTACATTGATGACATGAAATCAACTTGAAAAGCCACATCTCTGGCCCTTGAAATGGCTCTCACAATATAATTTACAGTCACAAAAAACAACTGGCAGCGACTGATATTTCTGTTCTAAAAACAAACTTGACTTTCAGGGTGGTATTCAATGTGTAATTATGTGTTTGACTTTTTAAATCCAATATCATTTCCAAACATGGCTGTCTCCATCTGATCATTTACATTAAGATGAGGTTTGGTAGGCCTGTCAAAGAGATTTTAGATCACTTAAAGGAGGGCAGACAAAACACATCACCTGTAGCAGTTCTCGTGGTTTTACAAGTTATCTACAGGATATTATTAAAAGTCACAGGTTCAATTTTATATAATATAATATATTCAGTGTTTCTGGTGACAGTGCAATATCTTAACTTAGTTTGCAGTATGGTGATATCAGATAGACTGATCCACTTTTTGGTAAATCGATCTGATGTATTTTTATGATTAATAATGACTGATCATTTTGTGTTCGAATTATGTGATCAAATATAATTATGGTGGCCCTACAAATCTTAAAAACATCTGCCGTGCCAACTCATTTGAATATGCCAGTCAAAGGACAAAGGAAAATATGAAATCATCATCAATTTTAATGTTAAAAATGCTTACAACCACATAACTGTTACCAGGTATTAAATAAACTCGTAGTGTGGCTATTTAAAGAAGAACACATCTGTTGTGTTGTATCTGTCATTATCATTTATTCATTTAGCAAGCAAGGTAACAAGCTATGGTACACAAACAAAAAAAGTAGTGCATTGCTTTCAGTTTTACTCATTTAGATGACAATCAACATACCCTACATGTTTTAGCTGAACCAAATGTCATACATGTGTGTGTTTGTGAGCGACACACAATGTTGTCTGTTTTAGCTGAAACCATGTGGCCCATTTTAACTTTGTGGTTTAAGGTAAATTGGGCCACCAAGATGAACACTACTTCTCTTATAATATGTTAATATCATGCATATTGTTTTTATGTGCATGTTTGTCTTTTAACAGATTTATCATCCTAATCTTAGTTAAGTTTGGTGCAGTGCACAATTCCTCCCATCATACAGGCAAATAGATTTCCAAAAATCATTTAATACTAACATAATAATTCGGAATATTTGTCAAAAGATCCCGCAGTGTTAAAACCTTAAGCCAAATGTGATTCAAAGGTCGACTGTCTATATGATTACCTCTCTGTTCAAGCATATATAAAGTGAGTCATATATAAAGAAACATAGAAATTCAGCATTAGTTGTTAACTTATTTAATTGTGAATGTGTTTCTGTGTAGATGCCAGGTGCTGGTCCATGGGTGTGAGTCGACTGGATGTATTTTACAGACGGCTGCTCCTCACTAAACTCTTCATTGGGGGATGGGGGAAGCCTGAAGACCTCAAGAGGTACCGACACTAGAGAAACACAGTCCCTACACTATGCCCTCTCCAGGGCCAATATTTATCAAAATGTTCAAAGTAAAAGATATGCTTTAGAATAAAATGTATTTGTTATATTTTTTTCCTTTTAAGGTGAATGAATAGGAGGGCAATTTTTTATGTATTCATATTCATTTCTTTTATTTAACATTTGCTGTTTCCCAGTCACTTTGCTAAATTTTGCAACCCAGTTTGACATCATGTGGCCATGTTGGCCAAGAGTAAACTATTCATACAAATGCACATTTCTGGTAAAGGATTTTGTAAAATGATCACAGTGTTTCTGCTCCACGATGATCTTGACCAAAGATAAACACTTGCCATCCTTGAAAATTGTCATTATAAAGAGTTATAAAATCCTGTCTGTTAGTATCCCAAACTGCTCTCCAGTGTTTTGTTTTTTTTGGGACCTCACCTGTAAATGATGAGCCTTTAATATCTGTTGTTGAACAGCTGGATGTGTGCTGATGTTGATGTGAGGTGTTTGTTTCATTGAACTGATGTGTTTGTGTTTTGCAGGATCTTTGAGTTCCGTAAAATTATTGGAGATAGAGACAGGTGTAAATCTCTGGTGCCAGAGGATTATCCAGTTTATATAGACAAGGTACTCGATCCGCACTGGTATAACTGCACATGCTCAAATGTTTGGTCTCTCACACACAAGTTTTGGTTTGTACCTTCATACCCAGACTGAAGATCACGCTGACTGTCAGATCCATGACGGCTTCTTCGTCTCTCCTCTGGAGCACCTGGTTCCTGGCATTCTGCCTCCAGAGGCGGTGAAAGCCAGGTACGCAACGTGATGCCATCCTGCATCTACTGCTCATATGATGAATAAGGATGTCCCTACACCTGATGCGGGGCGTGTGATTACTGTAAGATGTTAAGTAAAAGTTTCTGGGTGAAAATATCATTTGATAAATCCGACTTGGTAGAATAAATACTACCAATGAGACTTTAATTTTAAAAATAGTATTATAAGGATTATAATACATATGTAGTGCATACCTTTGCGTAGCTTATTGTAACTCCCAACCAACATTGTTATCCTAGTAAAGTCCTCAGTGACCCTGGCATAGTGTGCAGGTGCAAGATGTCGCCACAAGGTGGCCCAAAACGATGGCGCCTTTTAAAAAGTCCATATGCTGCAATGTTACCAAGCAACAAAAAACAACTATAAATCAGAATGACAAAAATGTTTTTGGGGAAAAGAACTCAGTGTTCTGAAATGTTAATTCTTCCTGTTTATACTTTTGACAGAGCATTTGTTTACAAAATCAGTTTTAATGTCACACAAATTTTTCAATCAAATAATTATTTTATCATCATGTATTTCACAATACTGCATTTGTCAGCCATTCAGGACAAACAGGGCACAGTATCGTATAACCATAGGATACTGTGCTAAATATATATATTTTTTAATATTCTTATCTATCATGGAAGTTTCTGATTGATCACAAATGTATTCTGCATTTAAAACTCTGTGTTGCTGTTTTAGTGGCAGAGTTAGCCTCAGTAAGTATTGATTTATTCAGGTTTTTTCTGTTTGCTCAATTTATGTTTTTTACTTTTATGCTACTGGGGGTCTCTAAATCAAATCAACAACAAAAGGTGAATCTGAAGATGTCATTTAAGTAATGTTTCTGTCAGTGTTCATCATTCAGAATTTTTTTTCACCAGGAGCTGAAATATGGTCAGATGTCCCCTCTAAATTTTAGATAAATAAAGCAGTTTCACGTTAATTTGTCTTTCTTCGGCATGACTTTTAATGTGGAAAATGTTTTTTAAAAGCATTCTCTTCACTTTTATTGACTAAAACCTTTGCACTGTCTTTGTGTGTGTTGTCTCAGATTCCAGTTCATAGTTCCTAAGAGGTGGCAGAAGAACAGGCCAGTATGTATCCACCTGGCTGGCACTGGAGATCATGTAAGTGTCTTTCCCGACAGAGAAGAAGATGCTGGATAATATGCAGCCAATAGATCTGCAGTTTTACTACGGATGTTTCTTTTGTTTCCTTCAGTCACTAGCATATATTTTGCTTTCAGGACTAAAGTTTAAAATATCGCTGAGGCAAACATGTACGGTACCTTTAATAGATACATGTGACTGTGGAAGTGAGCGTCTTGCAAAAAAATTTAGTAGTTAGTTTGTATCACAATTGGAATCCTTATACCAACTAGCATTAGAGCCCAGAATAGGTATTTATGATTTCAGTTGATCCTCGCTATACATCCATACATTTTCACTCTTACAGGCTGATGATGGTATACAGTAAGCCCTCGTTTATCGCGGGGGTTACGTTCCGAAAATGACCCGCGATAAGTGAAATCCGCGAAATAGAAAACTTTATTTTTTTTTACAATTAGCAACTATTACATGTATACAAATACAGTGACTCGCGTGTAGGCCGTTTCACTGCTCTTCAGACTGGGCCGCTGCATCCTGACTGCGCTCTGCAGTGTTCTCTTCTTCTGAAGCCCGCGGTGCAGGTGTGTTTGTTCGGGAGAAGAACATAGTGATAGGCAGCTGTTGTCGCTCTTTTTTCTTCTTTGCAAACGAGACGACAAAATGATAGCACAATTCGTAGCATGTTTTGATACAAGAAGCGAAAGTGAGTTTTTACCGAATCAGAATGCAGAACACAATGCACCAAAAAAAAAAAAATGCATTATGAAAATCCGCGAAATAGCGAATCCGCGATAAGTGAACCGCGAAGTGGCGAGGGATCACTGTATATTTTTTATTGACAACAAATACCATGTTTGGCCAACCGTAAACTCATCTTTTAGCTGAAGCCGTTTTGTAATTTTGATTAACTCAGAGAGAGAAAGAAAAAGAGAGAGAGAGGTTATCATTGCTTTGATGAAGTCATGTCACCTTTGCTGTGTGTTTGCTTGTAAGTATTGTGCTGTTACTGGTTGACCTTTTTTTGACAACAATAGTTGAGAGACTAATCTAGCAATTAGAGTTAGACTGGCATGATGGAAAATCTTGTGAATATGAGCAGTGTTCTTTTTGTCCTCTCTACTTACCAAGTTCCCAGCTTGTGTTTATGTGTTACATACTGTTTGCTTTCCGGGTCAGAGTTTGGCAAGGACTTTGTCTCCAGCTCCACTCTGAACGGCCGGTCTACGTGCTGGAGAAGCTTGATTATTGATCCCAGTATCTGGGTGTGGTAGTCTTGACTTTTTTAACTTTGATTTCAGTCGAGTGGACATGTTTACATGTCCTTAAAAAAAGACAGTTTTAGTCAGGCTAATAGAATAATTCAATGTTTTAGTTGTATTTAAAGTACAAAGGTAGATAAACAATGCTTTAAAGTCTTTTCAATGATCTGCAAGTAATCTAGAGTCATACAACGTCAGATTTAAATCTCTTTTTATAGAGCCTGTTGAAGGCAGCATTAAGGTGGCTATATGCCACCTTACTGTGCTGTGTATAAGGTACAAAGACTGAATGGGGCCGTCCCAGTTTTTCTGCCAATAACTAGAAAGGGAGGTTGTTACATTGGCAGTTAGAGCTTCTGATGTTTACCTTTTTACAATTCAGGTGCACTCAATGAAATACATTGCTAATAATGTTATATACACACAAGTACCTACATTTTCTTTATAATAGTGATAAGAAAGATGGGCACTTGGTTATGTTTAAAAACAGTAGAGCAAACGGAAGAACATATATTTGGGTTGGTCTCGCTGTCCCCTCCCCCAGTTTCTTTTTAATGTAAAAAACTTCATACATTTCCACACCACCTGAACTCTCGGGTAACACGTTGACATGGGGGACAGTGATAATATCTAATAGCCCTTTTTACACTGAAATCCAGCCACAATGGTTGTGGTTGTTGGGTATTGTCACGGTCTGTGCATTTACACTGAAACAGTCTGCAAACTGACTTTGATGTTGGTGTAATAAAATCTTAAAGAATAACTTGTTCAAATGTGATGTGTGAAAATAGAAAAAAATCCTGAGGTGGCAGGGCATTGATCCAAAAGACTTCTTGTTTTCCCTGTTGACATGTTGTACACGTGTAGCACAAATTTAGTCTGTCCATCTGGGTGATAAATAGTTATGTGCTTTTATTTGATAGTTAATGACTTTACTTTCTATTAAATAAACATGTCCACTGAGCCTGTCTGAGGTCAGTCTTCAAACGGATGTATTATAATGTGTGTGTGTTTGCATGTGTGTAGTTTTTCTGGAGGAGGAGGACCCTGATGGCCAGGCCCATGATAAAAGAAGCGGGAATGGCTTCACTACTTCTGGAGAACCCTTACTATATCCTTTTATTGTGTTCTGTTTTACCTCTGCTTTTTTTTAATTAACAGTGTGATGCTCCTCTAAGTAGATATCCATTGTTAACCCAATACCTTGAATATCTAATAGACTAATAGCTTTGCAAGCACAGATAAATTAAATACATACACAAATTAAAGACAATATTTGTTTGTATTGCTCTGGCCCACTTTTTTTTCATTTATCTAATTCTCTCTGTGAACATATGTTCTGTACCTTGACTTGTCTTTTACATGGCTATCGCAAACCTAAAGACCAACGGTAAGTTTACGCACCTTCACTCATGAGAAACTTTGCTAGGTTTTTGTATTTTAGGCAGAGGCAAATAGTGTAGGCCTACTTATAACAAGACATCATTTGAAAGAGTATTTAAACCTAAGTTCTAATCATTTGCCTCCTGTAGGCAATAACTGTAACATGCTGTAACATACAGAATACTCACTCCAAAGCTAAATAGCTATTTCCATGGTGCACAGTGATCTCCATGGCCACACAAGAGATACTAAACGATTTTCTTTTGAAGCTAGGATTAATTTCTGTTAAAAAAAAAAAACGTATTTTTTAATATTTTAGGTGGTCCTGCCTGAAGAATGTGTCGGACCTGTTTGTGATGGGAGGTGCTTTAATCCTGGAGTCCACAGTGCTTCTGCGTTGGCTGGAGAGAGAAGGATACTGGCCTTTAGGAATGACCGGCATCTCGATGGGAGGATATGTGAGTCACATTGTGTCATTTCATATATTAATGTAGTTTTCGTCTTGTTTTTCCTATCCCATGCATACCTTATATTAGGGGTGTCAAAGGAGGGCTGAGTCGGTGCAGGTTTTTGTTCCAACCAGGCAGTAACACACCTGATTCTACTAATTAAGCACTAGAACCTTTCTTCATTAGTAGAATCAGGTGTGTTACTGCTTGGTTGGAACAAAAACCTGCAGCCACACCTGCCCTCCAGGACCTGAGTTTGACACATGTGCCTTATATATTCCCATTATTGCACTAAATAACATGCTTGTTGTCCTGGACATCAATAGACACCAGTGTCTTAATCCATCGTCACCAGCAGGACGATGGGTCAATATTTTGGTTAATTTAACACCATCCTGACCTATAGTCATGGCCATCATCTCACTCCATGTCACCAGCACCTAGACCTGATAAAGAAATGTTTTACATGTCAGTTCATATACAAATGCCTTTGTCTGTGTGTAGATGGCTTCCCTGGCAGTGACTAACTGGCCAAAGCCCATCCCGCTGATTCCCTGTCTGTCCTGGTCCACTGCCTCCAGTGTCTTCACTACGGTAACACACTCTTTCTACATGACATTAACAAGCCAGAAGACATTTTATTATTAGAGCATTAGGGTTGACAAGATTGTAGGTGTATGGTTGGAGGTAAGAGACAGTTAAGGGAGAGAGACATATATTGTTTTCACATAGCCTGATCAAAGTAATTTTGTGGTGGCATTATGCCTTTTCACCATTCTGTGTACTTTTTGTACCTTAGGCCATAGGTTGCAGGTAAGCAAAGTTCATTATAATTCAGTGGATGTGCTGAAGAAATCTCAGCTTTCCAGGATGCATGGGGTGTTTTTATTATGGCAATGTGTTACTCAAATGCAATATCAGATCAAACGATTAATAGTTTCCACATTGGTCAAGAGTTTTGTGAGTTATGTGAGCCCTAAAGGTCTCAAAATTGTTTGGTAGAAGAACAGGAAAACACAAACATGTTAGGCCAAAAACTAAAAATATTTTTAGATACAGATATGAGCACAATAATCTCACATACCTCAATGAAGGTCAGATCAAACTTCAAAAAATGAGGTGGCCGCCACAGAGTTTGCTGTAATGCAGGGGCATGTTCACTACAGACCATTGGGTTTTACATGTTTTCTGATGTATTTTCTGATTTCCATGAGTTTTCCTCCTTTGTAATCCCTTGAAATGTGCAAAAATGACATTTTTGACCACAAGAAGTAATAATAGGGCTTTTTGAGTACCCTGCTTAGGCTCTGATAAGTATCATTGGTAAAACATTCGGTTTAACATACTAACTCATGTCAGCATGGCTGCTGTTGAAAAGGTCTATAAGATTTTAAAAAAAATGTGAACCTATCCCTAAATGTGAAGATGATCTCTTTTCATTATGTTGTTGTTTTTTCTAAACTAGATTTCTAGAATAAATTGGAGCCGAGTTTCTCTTTGGTGTGTTTGTTTGCTATCATGCCCCCCACAAGTGTCAGTGTGTTTTTTTTTGTGTGTTTTTGTGTTTGTCTGTGTGTGCGCGTGTAGGGCGTGCTGAGTAAAGCAGTGAACTGGACAGAGCTGGAGAAGCAATATGCCATTAATTCAGTGTATGAAGAGGAGATCATTAACCTGTTAGAGTACTGTGGGGTATGTTATCCTTTATAAGGTTCACTTACTCATTCTCTTACATAGTACTGACTTAATCAATAGCATTGTTGTTGTACATGTAAACGCAAAGGATAGTGAGAAACGAAATTTCGATTCCTTTGTATGTCAAGTACATGTGAAGAAATTGACAATAAAATTGACTTTGACTTTGATTAACAATAAATTCATTGTTAATCATTAATAAGGTAGGAAACAATCGATTTTCCATAGTAAAACCATATCAACCACTGATGTTACCTGTGTTTGATGCAAAATCAGGCATTAGGCGTGTGTCAAGCTCTTAAAATACATCTATGAGCACTGTGTCTTCCTTTGTCTTGTGTTTGTTTTACAGTTTGTGTAGCCCAGTCTGATTAAAAAGTGAGAGACTGCATGCGGTGCCACAACCACATACTGTAAATCTACAGAACAGTTACACCACCCCTCCTTTGTCTCTCATTCTACGCTAATATATTTTTATTTGACAAAATCATTAGTGGAAATTGGAGTTCCCCGCACGTAATTACCTCCTCAAAGTTACTTTTGCTAGTCAGTGATCTCTATTGCACATCATACCAAACTCTCTCTCTCTCTCTCTCTCTCTCTCTCTCTCTCCCTCCTTGTTTCCTGTCTTTTCACGGTCCACTAAGGCATTTAATGTTATAAAATCATCTTCATCATCAATAAAATAAACAAAATACATAACATAAACAACAAAATAATAAAGTTCATCTAACCAGTAATGGATTATTGAAGTTATACCAATTACATAAAGTACACTTGACCCTTCCTAAGTCCTGCCCTTTTTGGCTCTGTGCTCCAATAACAGTTGAGCATCCATATTACCACGTAAGGCTGATTCCTCCTCAAAGTAACTTTTGATATATTTTGGTCTAGAATCCCAATAGTTGGGATTTGTTATGGCTTACCATACTAAAATTGTGGAATAACTGGTTTACTGTTCGAAAGGGAAGGGGACACATACCCAGCAGTGTTTCTTTTTTGTAAAGCTCGACCCTGGAAGGGTCAATTGTTATATGGGGATTGAATTTCAGCACTGCTCTAATGATAGTGTTGATTCAGTAGTAAAGAGTACAGAGTTACTACAGAAGTTGTTACTGTTAATACTTTATTTAGATTGAAGGAGTAAAATGTTGGTTAATTATGGCATTGGTACTTAATAATTTAGGTTTTTATCAAGTAACTAAATATTAATATTTGTTTGTTGCATATGCTTCACAAATGCTCCTTACTTTTCTTTGTTTTATGTCATTAATACATTACACTTTTTATCAGATTGATGACAGTAGAATTCACTCAGCTCTGTAGGTTTTGGTAACATGCAAGGGACATCTGTCATTATTTTTGTCAAGACAGCATCGAGCAATTGTTCATTTATAGCTTCTTGTTCTGCAGAGACAGATCTGCCACATGACCTGCTGGAGAAATCTGTTAATGCGTTAACAAACGCATACATGAACACTCATGAGTACAACATGTGTGTCTTTTGGTCTGTGTGCCCATATGTATCAGGCTGATTCCTTTAAGATGGGTCGAGAACTTGTGAGGAACTCCCCAGGTATTGTGGAGTCTTTAGAGCATCTGCTGGGTCTGTCTGGAACTAACAGGCCATCACAGGCTGGAGGGGAAGCTGAGGCTCAGCGAGGCCTGTTGATTGGTGAAAACCTTGGAGGGGGCGGGGATGGAGACAAAGTAGACCAATTATTATCATCAGTGAACAGCAGTGGGATGAGCTTAGACACTCCACCAAGGTAATCCATTTAAGGACAAGGTTTCAAATATGTTTATATTTCTCCTTTTTCTTTGATGTTTTGAAAATGCATGTTTAATTTGCACATTTTCAGTTTTCTGGACGTATGTTTCAGATACGTTTTACTTACATATACTTTGGCAAGTTTAATAACACCTAGTTATTATTTAGTGCCTCTTTTCGGCTACATAATATATCATTAGGCCTTGTAATTGTTATAATACTTCCTAGAACACCATGTTTTTGCTGAAAACAGTTGATATATAGATGACGACAAACAAAAAACAAAACAGAGTGTGTGGGTAAGTCTACAGGGCAAATCCATAGTCTACAAATACCATCAGAAAGGGAAGATGACAGATGTGATAGCAGAGTTATGATTGTAACCCCCTTATGCTCTATCTAATCAACTTTTTCCGCTTGATATTAGCACAGTAACCCCAATGTTTGCTTCATTCTTTTCCTAGAAGCTTCCATGCCAAGAAGACACCACATGTGAAGAAGACTCATTCAGTTAAATACGGTCAGCCATCATTACACAAGGAGTCTATAGGCTTCATGAAAGGGGTGATGGATGAATGTACACACATGGCCAACTTCTCTGGTGAGTGTTATGGTGCAGACAAACTGTACAGGAAATGTTTCTGATATTTATTATATCACATGGACAGAAGCAAACATCCAAACATCCATCATCTAGAGAACACCCACAAACAAATGTGGTGTTTCAGTTTTGGTGAGTGTGCAGATGGCTGAACAGGCCAATCTGACCGCAGAATTTCTTGTAGCTCATTAGACAAGTGAGAGATGATATAGAGCTCTGAGCTACATTCACATAAAGCTGTACCTTCCTGGACTTTTCTTCTCCAGGTAGGTTAGTCTTAAGCAAGAGGTCCCCAGCTTTTTAAGTCAAAACCAAAGTTCTCTAAGGAAGATTTCAGGGTATCCTTGTAGCGTGCCCATAAAGGTTCTCCGTCATCCAGGCCATCTTTATCTTGTAGAGTTGTAGAGAAAAGCAACTGGACTTCTTAGGCTTCTTTAGTACTGGAATTAAGTTCTAGGGAACTAGGGTTCAGAGTGTTAAACCAAATTAACATGACCGGACCCCAGGAACTGGGGAGTGGTGATATGTATGTGTCACATGCTCCCAGAAGAGGCTCAGTGTCCTCTGCCTCCAGGTGTGATTGAGTTTTTTTTTTTTTTTACTTTTGGGGAGAGACCATTGATATTCTTGTAGCATTTTTTTTGGGGGGGGGCACCTTGCATTGCTTCCCATTTTTTTTAGTTTTGCATCAGACTTTCTGAGCTGGGCCTATATATATGTATCTTTTAAAACTTCTGATCAAGTCACATATACTCTGTGTGCCCATACTTCACTGCCACTGCTAATAAATGGTGTTTCTTCTAGTTCCTGTAGACCCCAATCTCATCATTGTGGTCCAGGCCAAAGAGGATGCTTACATCCCTCGTACAGGCGTCCTTAGTCTGCAGGAGATCTGGCCGGGATGTGAAGTCAGATATCTAAATGGAGGACACATAAGTGCTTATCTGTTCAAGCAGAACACCTTCAGGTAATAGCGACTTAAAGAATATGAAAAGATGTGTGAGCAGGAATGTGAGGTGCCAGGAAAATAGACTCATTCCATGCTTCTTACTTAACAGACACTCAGCATCTTGCTCCCTATATAACAGACAATACTGGGCCAAAATTGATATTTTGCCCATGTTTTATAAACTGTTACAAAACAGAAACAAATTGCATCACTTGGCATAGATAGATAAATAAAGAGAATAACTTCAGAGTCAGTATAGGAATTAGGAACTGTTATTATTATACTGTTATTATATTAAAGATTTGTTAAAACGTACCTGTCCTTCAAAGCCTCAGCATAGTAGATGAAATATCGGCTTTCTTTTCTGGTATACTGTCCAACTTTATT
This sequence comes from Eupleurogrammus muticus, assembly GCA_036785175.1. Classification (NCBI taxonomy): domain Eukaryota; kingdom Metazoa; phylum Chordata; class Actinopteri; order Scombriformes; family Trichiuridae; genus Eupleurogrammus; species Eupleurogrammus muticus. Next base: position 11,526,434 of record JAYKQN010000004.1, on the reverse strand, counting down.
AGTGTGATGGTGTGGTTGTGTCAGAATATTTTTCACATCCATTTACTCTTTTATGTTGATGACTTTAATAGTTAGCCCAAGAAACTCCAGCTTTTAATTTCTAACAGGTCTTCTGCTGCTCTAATGTGCATTGAAGCTGCTTATTGTTTGTTTGTGTAGCCTAATAACACACTGCCACTGTGTTTTAAAAACTTCAAACTTGTTTGTACATGATTTTTTCCGCTAATGCAACCCTTTGCTGCGTTGTTGTTTCAGAATTGGTATCTGAAATGTGTTTCATTTGCAGACGGGCCATATATGATGCATTCAACAGATTCTGCCTGAAGTACCCTGACTTGCACTAGGTGTGACAGCACCAGGACTTCACATTGAAACCGACAGGAAGAAAAAACTTGTGTGTGGGTAGGCTGAAACACAATGCATCAGCAGGACATGTAAAGCAGTAATGCCTGTCAACAGACCAGTGTGAAGGGTGGCAGTCAATTCCTTTCTACTGAGACACGATTTGTCTTTACAGGCATAAATCACTCTTTACATTGTCTACTTCTGTAAAAGGGAACAATGTGTGACGAAGTATTCAGAACTGTAACAGTATCGGAGTTATGACATGGGCTTTGTTGCCAGATAGAGGACTTCTCGCATTAAAGTATTAGATGTCAAAGGAACACTCAGGCCTCTAGTTTGACTGTGGTGAACTGCTCGTAACTGTGTGTTGGCTATGTTATGAATATAAGAGCTACCTCAACAGTAGGTAACGGAGATATATAATACTGATATTGTCCCAGGAAATATAATCTCCATGTTATGTAACTACCTACAAACAGAAGTATATGTTAATTTTATAAGAGGAAAGTACGAGCAAGGTATTTTCAGAAGTGGATCACTGTTCACTTGTCACTTTCCTAACCTGACTAGCAATGACTGTGCTAAGTTGCTGCTGATGCAAACCCACCATTCTAACCTTTAAACTAGAGGCTTCAGTGTCTTTGACCACTATAACAACACATGGAAGGATATTTACAGCTTAGCGTCTTTGGTCCAGATATACCATGTTCTACACGATGCACATACACAGCTGATACAGTTACAGATCTTTTAGTCACCCATCAGTAAAGTGAGCAGTATATGGAACTCGTGATGGAAGATTTAATGGACAACAAAAGAACAAGAGTTCAGATTAATCGGATCATTACCGCTGTACCTGTGCTGTGTGGCCATCTGCAGCTTGTCCAGGATCTTCAGCTGAGTTTTTGGTTGTAGTATCTTCAAAAAAGCAAATCAGATTGATTGAGTAAAGCTAATCTCCCCCAGAGATACTACAGACCAGAGGAGGCATCACTCCAGTTATCTATCATTTGACCCAAAAATACATTCCAAAGAATACAGATTTCCAAAATCAACAGGATCCAGAAGATCCTTTAAACTGGTACAGAACCCTTTCTATAATGTGATTTCAATTCAAAAAAGAAGAACAATAACAAAACTAAAAACAAAGTGTTATGCAATATCCTGAAGAGATTATTTAACAAATAGGCCTGGATTAATGCAATCACATCCACTATGAATTAACAGATTAAGCTTGATTTATTTGTCTCATTGATTTATTTAATATCATTAAGGATCATATTCAAGTACAACCTGAAAATGTATTAATTTTGCATTTAACTAATTTATAAACTCAAAGTAAAAATGAATTGTGAAAATAAGATAATAATATTAGATAAATATTAATAGTTTATATTCTGTGTTTAAATTATAATTGGATGCTTGAATTTTTAAAAATGCAAAATGTATTTACATTTTTAAACATGCATTCTCTTTTTTTGTGTCCACTTAATGATTTATTCAATTCATACATTATTCTTTGAATTAAAGTGTGAGCAGTAAAATTGAAACTAAATCAATCCTCCATATTACCAGGGCTGCTCTGATCAGATTAGGTTGCCTCTGTGGGTTGAGTTACTATTACTGCTTAAAATAAAACTGTAAAACTAAACAATGGTGAGATGAACATTGATAAATCTAGAACTTTTTCAATGTTAAAAATTAAATGAAACACTGGTGTGGTCCTGTAAGAACATGTTGATGCTACTTTTAATGCACAGAACAGTATACTGCTCCCTTTAATAGAACATCTGCCAATTGAAATTATTTGCTTGTTAATCTGCTCCTGTGTTTGATTGTTGTTGATTGTTTCACCCACTTTTATGTTAATGTGCTGCCATATTGTTCGTGTTCTGTTTATATAATGTTTTTGTGCCACTGAAATAGCAGACTTTCTGTGTGTCACCCTTCACAATGTCAGCAGACCGTTTTCAGCATCTTGATTTATGACATCTGCACATTTGTGGATGCAAGCTTCTGATGAGATTATCGGTATTCTTTTAACCTCAATTACACACACACACACACACACACACACACCTGCTGCCAAATATACTATTTATAACAACAAATATGAATTAAATTCTGCTGCTGACTATCCCTCAACAAATTCCATAGATACACATATGTAAATAGATAGACATATGATTGATGTTTATGGCCTAACAAAAATGTTTTGATTGTTGTTGTTTTTTAATAACATTTTTTTGAGTTTTTAAAATTTCAAATCTACTGCAGGAATAAGGCATTGTTGGATTTGGACTTTTCTTGAGATTTTTTGACAATAAGAAATAATAGAACATAATATAACACCAGACTGGTCCTTCAAAGGATAAAATGATAGAATATCAGTCATTGTGAATGCTTTCAAAAGAGTCTGAACTGTCATTTTTTATCTCAAACTCTTTCTCAATCACAAAGTCAAGCAGCTCTGTCACAGCTCTATTTAGCTCTTATGCAGCTAATTTGCAATTGCAATTCACCAGCAACTTTAAAGGATAAATCAGGTAATATTGCACATTTTACTCACTGTCAACACGTCTCTTGTACAAAGCAAAACTAAGAATGAACTGATCTCATACAAATTTACAGTGTGAGCCTCGTATACCTTATTCCTCTGTGTTAACTGTTGACAGTGACTGTACTTTAACCCTTTGTGTTTGACTAAAACCACATTTTTTCCTCATACCTTAAAAAGTCATAGAATTCACCAAAGACTGCCTTTGAATAAATAATTATTAGAAAATTTGAATGAGTGTGTGGGTCATCATGAAAATAAACATGTCACTGCCATTTGTTAAATGGACACTAAACAATAAAATTAGTTGTATCATTGCCTACTCTCAGTCCAAATGTCATTGAAGTTTATTTCAACATGTTTATTACTACAGCATCACACTCTAAGACAACACCAGTTTGCAGGATCAGAATATTAAAATACAGTAATTTCAGATGTTTAATTCATAGACTGTTGATAACTGTAGATTACCCCTTGTTTTCAACCTGTCAGGTAAAAGTGTATTTGGAATGTGCTCTGCCTTTTAAGATGGTACTTGAGTAGAACTGGAGTTATATCCACTTATTATTATTCCACTGTGCTGTGATGAAAGTTCTTCCACTGCTCTTATATGTGTTGTAGGCTCAACATCCGGATTACATGTGTTAAATGCTGTGATCGAACTGAATAAAAGGAACCAGTGATAGATTGAGTGTGCTCAGGAATCAATGAAACATCTGGGGAATGGGAGCATGTACATATACAACAGAAACAACATGAAAAGGGAGTGTTGCCTTTAAGAACTTGTCTTTGCAAAATCTTTGTGACTGAATACCCATGTTCCAGCCTTTACATTTCCTGTTCATGGTGTGTTACTGTGTGTAATGTTTTCAACTTTGTATTAAAAATCAATTAATTAATCTTGTTTTTTTGCTTTTGTTTGTTTCCAATTCTATATTGCTGTCTGTAATAAATAAATGAATTGATTGCATACCACATGAAACTGGATTACAACAAATTTCTATAGAAACTATATAGAAAAACATAAAGGGAAGTACAAATAACTTGAATCTTTCTGACTTCTATTCTTACTTATATAGCTTTTAAGTTCTTTGTACTTCCCATTACTGTTTTTATACAGTACCTATAGATATTTTTGCATTTGCCAAAACTGGTATAACCCTAAAACTTTGCACCAGATAGTTTAACTCTCTCAAAATGGTTTTAAACAAGTAAAAACACATGTTATCAACTAGTCTTATATAATCTTTGCAGCAAAGATGGTGAGAAACCCAAGTCTGACCAATGCATGGTTAAGTCTCTCCCCAGACACTCCTTACACATACGTTTTTTATACCAAGACGCTCAAGCACACATGATCAAACACAGGAATATAGGTAGGAGTATAAGGCACCAGTTTCAGTGCAACTGTTCAACCAATTATCTAAGTTGTAAATGAGAATAAGGATGGGCCTAGGCTAGGGATGAACCCAATTTGTGGTTGTGCAGCTGCACTTCTTACCAGATTAACAAATTAACTCATGTAAGCGTATTTCATGTATGTATTTCATCAGATCATTCATCCCGACAGCAATAAGACTTTATAACTCACTGTAGTTACTTTTCCTTCACTGGTCACTTTTCACTGGTCGCTTTTCTCTACACACCCACCCTGCACCTTAAGTGTGCATTGGCTATGTATGTGTACATGTGGGTATGCGTGTTGATATGTATGTCCATATATAAATGCAAATATGTAAATATGTGTGTATGTATGTGGGTATGTATGTGCATGTATGTATGTATATATGCTTTGCTTATGCATACTTTTTTCTTACTATTTATTAGTATTTTTTCTCCATTCTATGTCCATACTGCATACTGTGTATGCGGATCAACAAAGTCTATGAATTTGTACATAGTGTTGTGTATTTTTATTTTTTATTTTTTATAGTTTCTTCTTTAGCTTTTATTTTCTTTTCTTTATTCTGTAAGCTGCAGTAACAGACACATATTCCCGTTGTGGGATCAATAAAGTTATATTATCTTATTTTTTCCATCACAAACACTTTGTGTCAAAACACAAAATCGTGTTTTGTTTTTGTTTTTTGTTTTTATAAAATAGTACAAATTGACTCACAATGACAAGAAACCAACATGGACACAAAATGTACAGGAGTTCACTTGCACTTTTATTTTGTAGCTTGTTTACGTGCGTAGTGGAACCGGATCTGACGTCACCTTCCCTGTGTACACCAGCTGATCGAAGATCAGATCCGTCATTATTGTCATTTTTTCCCCAGTGTTGGGAACCTCGGGGTCCGTTTCGGCTCGGGTCGCCACCGGAACCCGCTGCCTGCCGTCCGCTGAAAAGCTGCGGCGCGTGCGGCCGGCGCGCGTGCCGCGGACACCCGCGCTCCTCCCGTGGCCCCCGTGTTTTGTTGAGTCGCTCCATCAACACCAGGGGCCTACCTGCGATGCTAGGCTAACCAGCTAGCTGTCACCAGCCTCGCAGGATCGATGCTTCCGAGACTCTTGCCAGGGAACGTCTTCCCGGACACGCTCGCGCACACTATGGTCTGACGTATGTAACGTTATTTAATATTCGGCTAAAATAAGCTAGTGGCTGGACGGTCTCAGACGAGACAGAGGAGAGAGAGAGAGGGGGGAAAGTAAGTGCAGCTTATGTCTGTCAGTCTGTCCAGTCTGTCAGAGGAAGTCTCTCTCGCCAGCAGCGCTCTCTCTCGTCCGGCACCAAGATGTGGCTGAAGCTCTTCTTCTTGCTCCTGTATTTCATAGTGTTGTTCATGCTAGCCCGCATCTTCGAAGCGGTAGTTTGGTATGAGACGGGCATGTTCGCCACTCAGCTGGTGGACCCGGTCACTCTCAGCTACAAGAAGTTAAAGACCATCCTGGAGTGTCGGGGGCTCGGTTACTCCGGACTGGCCGAGAAGAAGGATGTGAGCGAGCTGGTGGAGAAATCAGGTAAACCCTCCGTCTCTACACCTACATCTTCTGTAAGCTGTGTCATTGAATGTCACCTATTTGATTTGGAGAAAATATTGGAGTCCTTTTGTTCATGAAATGAAACGGATTATGGCAACACATATCTGTCTGACACCAGAATACTTTTAAATAACTTTATAGGTTGTAGTGATGCTTGTCACTACATCCACTTTTCAACAAAATAAATGCCTCCCTCCTGGAATATGATGTATGATATTTGTGATATACAGAATTATATAAGAAATGTAAGTAAGGCTTTTAATTTAAAAATGTGGTTGGAAAAAATGGTCTGTTTGTTCTTTATTGTCCCTCAGGAGAGCTGACACAGGGCGAGCTGTACTCGGCCATCAAGAAAGAGAAGGAGCAGACGGAGGCAGGAGACGCCAGCACCACCCACTTCAGCGGAGAGATGCACTTCTATGAGCTGGTGGAGGACACTAAGGATGGGATATGGTTGGTCCAGGTAAAAGCAGTCAATAGCATACATGTAGGGGGGGGTGAACTTATAACTAACTAAATTTTTAACACCCTGCAGCTTTTTCATGTTGAAACTATTCAAGTCAGGCTGTATCTCTCTGCATGTTCCCACAGGCTTTGGCCTTCCTTCTGTCACAGTACATACAAACACATGGTATTTGTGAATGCAGATGTATTCTTACACAGGAGTGAATTGTGAGTGTTCCTTCACACAATTTACAGAAAAAAAACTATGTAGCTGTTGTTGCAAGGCTGCAGAAGTGAATGTGGAAAACAAATCTCTGGGTACAGCTGCAGTGTGATTTCTGAGCCCCAGGGTGTCAATATACACTGATTATTTCAGCAATTTGACAACTGGTCAAAGGCAAGTCCATCTGTTTTAGTTTGGGTTAGTCAGTATTAGTTTGGATAGGTCAGTATTGGTCTGGGTTAGTCTTTATTAATATAAACATTTTAGTGATCATTTTTACAGATTTTGCAATTGCAATATGGTCTGGGATGTGATAGGGCGTGATCAGTTTTAGATAATTTTTCAGCAAAGCCATATTGTGATTTTAATAAAATTGTGAGTAATTTTGCAACCCCAGTCATGGTTGGTCTTGGTCAGGCTGTGTCTGTCTGGTTTAGTCTGGTGCCATATTCTATCCTGAGCCTTGCGAGTTTGTATAATGAATAGAACAGGATAGTGCCATTGCTAGATGAAGAGCCTAAATTAAACAAAAGATCAATAAAATTGGGGTGGGGATGGGATTCTATTCATCTGATTTTTTTTTTTTTTTTTTATTTCCTCTCAAAGATGTCCCCAAGGCTTGTTCATTCTGAGTGGACCGGAGCACTTTCTCAAACAATTTATCTCTTGTACTTCCTCCATCTTGTCCTGGTTCAGCTCTAAGTTATTTATCATCATTTTTTTGTTTGCTTTAATCAGAGAGTCCCAGATGCTTTAATCATTTGCTTCAACTGACATGTATTTGTGTATCACATGCATACCTATGGAAGTTCAGATTTTGAGGTCTGATGATATCACAATATGATAGCCCGTACACAAGGGAAAAAAACAGAGCAACCATGAGAAATGTCATATTTCAATAGATAACCAGTTTATCAGGGTAGAATAATGTCAAGCATTTCAAATTTGGGGGTGGGGGTGGGTAGGGATGGAGGACACCAATAACAAGACATGTGACAAAGATATAAGGCTAGATAAGTGTTTCTTTTTATGTTTATTCTGTCTGTTATTCGGTGAGCAGGCTGACTGAATGGCTGAATGTCAACATGGAGCATAAATATATGTAAGATGAAAAGGATTTAACAAACTAACAATGCTCTGACAAGGCATTCATGTCGAACTGTTTGACTTTATATGGGATGGTATGAAGCCGTCCTGTTCCCTGTTTCCTCCTCCTGTTCACTGTCATGTCTCTTTTTATACCTGCAGGTAATTGCTCAGGACCGGGAAGCTCTGCTCAGTCAGTCCAACTGGAGGAAGATGGTGCAGAAAGTGTCTCAGTTCGGAATCAGAACTGGAACCTTTAACTGCTCTAATGACTACAGGTGAGACGCTGCAAGTTATCTTTCTACATGAAAGCCACAAGCCGTCATGACACACAGTAGAACGATTATAGACAGCACTGCGATTACAGACATTAGTGCAATTGTGGCATTTACATGATTGCAAAGGTGACAGTTCACTTGAATAAGTGTGTTTACAAGTATAATTAAAGTAATAGTGTAAAATTTAATAGCTTTCTTTACTTCCTGTTGATATGTTCTAGTTACCCTAACTTTTTCCCAAAAAAAATGCTGCTTCTTCTCTGTTTTGCCTGTTACATCTTATTGACAGCGCAGCAACAGTGAGGGGAGTCACAAACATCTGAGCTGTGACATGAAACTTCTTATATATACAATCGCTCCCAAAGTATGGAATGTTCCCCTGGAAAAAAAAGTTGCTCTTCGGACACTTGAGGGACTCTCCATAATGATCGTTCCTCTTTGCCCTTTCCCCAAAAGTTTGTCTGTCAACATGACACCATGCAGAATACTACATCATCAGTTACACATGCAAATTTAAACATTTAGTTTATTTAAAGGTTTGGGTGATTTGACTCGGGTGTATCTGTATGTATTGAAGCAGGGTCATGCTGCAGCATCACGTCTGTAACACTAACCGTTCTTTGTTTCTCTCCTGCAGGTCATGCATCAAGCGAGGCTGGCAGCGCTCGACGCTCATCATGTCTGTTCCACAGACGTCGGCATCCAAGGGCAAGGTCATGCTCAAGGAATACAACGGCCGTCGCATCGAGACGGAACACATCTTCCGCTGGATGACTTCACACGTGGCCCACCGCATCAAGACGCTGCGTCGGTCCGAGCAGCTGGCGGAGGAGTGGCGCCCGGACCCGTCCCACCCGGTGAAGATGTTCCTGTTTGCCCGCCTCTCACAGCCGCCCGCCTTCTTCTCCTCGCTGTCTATCAAGTTCACCGGCAGGATCGAGTTCATCTTCGTGGACATACGGAACTGGGACAACCACAGCAGCCTGTCAGAAATCGATGTGACGCAGAGCCCTGCCTACATCCTCAAGATGCCTGAAGGCATTTATCGCTATGGCAACAGGTTAATATTGACAGTACAAAGATGATAGATAGCGCTGCTCAATTGTGAAAAATGATTTTTTTTAGTCAATAGTCAATATTGAAATCATGATTATTCAAACTTTTTTTAAGTTACACAATGCTTTTATTTAGCATGAGCAACCATGCTTTTGTTTGAGATGGTTAAACAGATTCTTTGTATTGCCAAGAGTTGTGAATTACCTTATAGCAAGTCTTGCATATTATCATGTGCTTTTAGTCATCGTATGATTCTTGTGTTTCGTGTTTCGACTCGCCCTCCCTCTGCCATTTCACTTGCACCTGCTCTCTCTCTCTCTCTCTCTCTCTCTCTCTCTCTCTCTCTCTCTCTCAAGCATTTGCTGTGCAAATGTTTTTTTCATATGTGTCTCTTTCACAAGTTGTGCAGGACAAATCATTTCAGTTCGATTATAAGAGTTTTAAGGTTGTTTGATGAAATCTTGATCAAAATCCAACTGAGTGCACAGTCCTATTGATAAATCTTTTAAATGTTTCATTTCATTTTTCTCAATGATGTTTTTTTATTGTTCATACGAGCAGAAATGATCTGTTTTGTCTTCTCTTTGCAGTACGGGGGAGTTCCTGTCTCTGGCTGCTATGGATACATTCCTGCGCTCGGTGCAGCCGGAGGTCAATGACCTGTTTGTCCTCAGTCTGGTTCTCATCAATCTGCTGGCCTGGATGGACCTCTTCATCACACAGGTCATTCACTTCATTTTTCATCAAATTGAGATCCTACACATACCTCTCATTCACACACATGTGCTCCAACTTGCTGCATCTACCCTTCATTCCTTTCCTTTCTAGGGTAAACCAGCATCTAGGTAGATGAGCATAGTATTTTTGCTTTACCTTAAGCAGCTATAACGCTTATATATTAAAAATATAATCCACAATTCTGATTCAATTCACTTTTTGTCAAATTCAGCAGTAATAACCCTTCGAGGACCACAACTGTCTGTGTGCACAGGATAATAAAAGTGTAAGATTGTAAATCACAGCGTCAGAGACAGCAAGCACTGCTGTGTCCATTCCGTTCTTCTTAGGAGACATTCTGATTCACCAGCTTTCACTTACATTTAGAGAATATGAACCCTTAGGACACACGCTTTGGAATTTTTTTACGAAATTAAAAATCTAGAACTGTGTAAATGCAATGTCTTTTACATATATCACAATCAATACACAACAGCATAGAATATAATTGTCAATATGACAACAGGCAGACAGATTACCTACACCCATTAATTCATAAAAACATTGAAAGTAATAAAACCACAAAGTAAGTAAATAATGGATAAAAAGTAGAATGTGAGTGAAACGCAAACTTTCTCTAAGTAAGGAGAGCATATATATATATATATTCAGAAAGGGGCCATTCTGCATAATTAGTCCTTTTATTTGTGATATTCTAGGTACTTTTAGCTCATAATAAAACTTTTGTCCTATTAGTTTAAGAGAAGAAACTCTTTTTAAATTACTGACACCCTTGGCATGGCTGTTATGGTGCGTTGCAGTCCTGTTGGTGATAGGTTTGTCTTCACTCATGTCTTGAACAACAAAAAAAGATATAGAGGCTCTAATGGGACAGCACTTTGTTGGAAGTGGCAGCTGCTCCTTAATTGACTGTAGCAGGAATGAGGGAAGGCACTCATGAACACAATAACACAAAAAATGACCCGAGTTCTTTAAAGAGTCCACAGGCACTAAGAGTCAATAGAGAAATTAAGAAGGTCTGTTTTTTTTTTTTAATTTATAACTTGTTCATTCATAGGCACCAAAAAGAAACTATGAAAAACAAGCATATACAAGCACATTTATATGTGAAGAAAAGAGACAAATGATCCCCCATATTACTTAAGTGAAGGACCCCACTGTTTCTACCACATCGATCAGACTTTTTTTTTTTTTTTTTTTTTTTTTTTTTTTTTTTTTATAATGTTCTCATTTTCTTGGACAGGGAGCAACAGTGAAACGATTTGTAGTTCTGATTCGAACACTTGGAACCTACAACTCGATACTGCTGGTGTCCTGGTTGCCTGTTCTGGTAAGAGCTTATCTTTGTTTATTACATATAATTGAGCTATATATGCATAGAACAATTTTACAGTGCATTATAAAGGGTTAATTAACATTCATATTCATGTATAATAATTCATCAGTATCATTAATGTTATGTGTGTTATTTGTATTTATATCATTGGGTGTAATCTCTTTTTTGCTTTACAATGAATACAATACAGAACTACATACAAATAAATGGTTTTGTTCTTGAGAGTAATGTAATATTGAATACAGCTCATTCACTATTACCTGTTGTAATGTACCTGCTAATTTGAATATTATTTAAAAGATAAATATAGGTCGAGCCAGCCTGTATGGAGGCTGCAGCAGTGAGTAAAATGCTGTGGTGAGGTAAAGAGAAATAAGCAGAAAGGAGCATTTGGTTTCTCATTTTCATAAGAATCTCTTGGCCAAGCTATATTCATATATGTAAAATTCAAAGTGATCGAGAAACCAGGTTTCATTATTAAAATGTAATCATCTGTTCATGGTGCCATTTCCAAGTTACTGACAGTTTGATGAAAATCATCTGGCCTGAACTTTTTGAGTTAATAAAACAAACAGAGAAACATCAGTGAAAATATAACCTCCTAACTGGAGTTAAACATTTTAAATGTGGGGGGGCCGTAAAATAAAGAAATCCTCATTAATATCAATGTCAAAGTGTGTATTCCCTCCTCGTGTAATTGGTAGATGTGAGTGGATTAATGACAAATTGATCCCCTCCAGGCTCTCCTCCAGCTGCCCTACCTGGACAGCCTGTACGGCTACAGTCTGAAGCTGCTGCGTTACGCCGACACCACCACACTGGCCAGCCTGGTGCGAGCAGACTGGACCTTCTACTCGTCCCACCCGGCTCTCTTCCTGTCCACCTACCTGGCTCACGGCCTGCTGGTCGACTATTTTGAGAAGAAACGCCGCTGTGGCGTCCGGAGCCAAGAGGATAGCACCACCAATCTGGAGTGGCTGGCCAGTCTGTGGGACTGGTACACCTCCTATCTGCTCCACCCAATCGCATCGCTGCAGCAGGTCCCGTCCGACCACTCCGACTGGGAGGATGACCCCAACTTCCTTTTCGAGCGCTTGGCTTTTCCCGATCTCTGGCTTCGCCCGTTAGTAGACATGGACTACATTAAGGCCCTGCCCACCTGGAGGTTCAGAGCTATTGGCGAGCACAGAGGCGAGATGGAGGAGACGGATAGTTCACACTCGGACACAGAGGGCACTGAGCACAGTGATGGTCCACCTGTGAGTCTCAGCAAACCTCCACCCAGCAGCGACCACACATCCTCCGTCTGCACCAACGTGGACGCCAGCGGCAGCTGTCACTGTGCATCATCTCTCTGCTGTTGCCATGGGAACGCAGGCTCACCATCAGCCGACGGGGCATCTGAAGGCGTCTCCAATCATCAGCACAGTGATTGGTCGGCGTGGCCCCGCGGCATGCTGCAGTGCTCGGAGTGCGTGGTGTGTCTGGAGAACTTTGTGAGTGAGGAGCTACTGATGGGCCTCCCCTGTGGCCACGCCTTCCACCAGCAGTGCATCGTGGTGTGGCTGGCGGCAGGCAGACACTGCTGCCCCGTGTGTCGCTGGCCCAGCTACAAGAAGAAACAGCAGCGATCCGCCGCTGAAAACACACTACTGGACTGATGGACCTTCTCACGGCCTGGCTCTCTGCTCAGCAGGCTTACCGTGGCGTCGGCGCAGCCTGCTGGGCAGGAAGTTTGGGCCTGGGGAGGAAAAGTGAGATGAAAACATTGTTAGATGGTATGATCACAGCTGCTGTTATCATGATCCATCAAATCAGCTTGTTACCATTCCTGTTTAAAGCAATGTGGTGATCACTATGGTTTCTCAGTTTAGAGAGAAAGTTGATTCACACGTTAACCCCAGGTGTAGTCACAGTAAACTTTGTAGTGCAATAAACATATTTATAGTTTTGTTTTGTTCTTTTGGCCACATTTTACCAGAGATGTGATGTTCCCAGGAGGCGAATGACACTGAGATGACAGTACGGTCTGTTTAAGACCCAGTTCACCCAACAAAGCATCAGAGTGAAACTTCAGCTAACCACATCAAGACACACATGAGTTGTATCTTCTCTATCCTGAATCATGACTGACTGCTGTATGTGTTAAGATTAACTAGCCTAATACTACCTTACAGGAACTCTCTCACAGGAAATATGTGATAATATGAGTTCAAATGAATGAGCTGGGGTATAACATGATTTTTTTTTTTTTTACATACATGCGTATGTATATGTGATGATGTTATTGACATGACACACTGATAATCATTTACACATGATTTCAGAGATTTTTTTTTCTCAATTCTGCCCAATCACAGTTCCTGTACATCACACAACTCTATCTTGTTTTTCTCTCCAGTATTCTGACAGCCTCCCAGGTTCTAACCAACATGAATGATGAGCAGTAAATCACAGAGCTGCACAGTTTTCAGTCAGTTTCAATCAGTTACTAAGCTGATGCTGAGTTTTTGTACAGTGCTACCCAAACTGCCTCCGTCACATTAATCGTTAATGTGACCGTAACAGTAAATCATGTCCACGCTTGTGTCCGCTGTCATATGTTTAAAGCAATGTCGTCAGCAAGGCTGCAGGCACACAGGAATCATTTTGACACTAATCACATATCTTAAAAATTATATATAATGTACTTTACTTTAGATTTGTGACCTCTGCAGCTGAACCGACTACATACCAACCAAACTTTAAGCTGCATTAGTCCTTTATTTTGACAATGGCTTAGAAGTAATGAGAAATGTTTCTTGTAGTGATGAACCCCAGGAAATGCTCACCACTGTGCTGTTCTCAATTTCTCTACAGAACCGCTAGTCTCTTTTAGTGAATCTTTTACATTTTCCCCACATCAGCAGCAACTTTTCTCTATGATAAAGCTCTGTACATTCTCTGTACGTATACTACTTTGCCAAACAGCAGGCACAAAGATGGAGGCTATCTGGTAAAAATATTGGAACATTTAGCAGCTGAAGCTGCCAGATGTGTAAATACGCTTTCATCATATCAACTTTATAGGGTGGAAATGTTTTTTCAGCACAAATTAATATGTATATTAATGCATTTGTTTTTAGTTTAGTTTTAATTTATATTTAGTCTGCTGTTGTCTATGTGAGGTTCCATGGATTCAATGCATGTTGTAACGGCTGTTATTACTCGACCTTTACCTTTGCAGAGACATTTGTTAGTGAGACAACCAATGTGAATTTCATAATGTATGAAGGTACAGCATGTCCCAGGTCTGTTATCACATGTGTCACCGTCATTACCCAAAAAACTTCAGTTTCAGGTCAGTGGGTTAACAAAGGGTCAGAGAGGCACAGCTTAGCATGCTTTTATTTGTTCTTTATTGTTATCCATGTTGAAAGCCAGGAGCTGAGCTGCCGCACGCATCTGCCAGACGTATGACACTTCACTCACGGACAGCTTGATGTGGTCAGCTGTCGGTGACCTCGTCATCACGTGTCGTCGTCCTGAGGATGCCGTGCCACTATTGCTCTGAAGTACAGAATAGAAGAGAGAGAAACACACACTTGACCTTTGGTTCAATTAATCCTTTCAAACCTAAATGTCAATAAAATAATTCTTTATTTAAACGACTAAGTGATTTTCTTGCCCTGAAAGATTGAAGGATTTGAAACAAATGGCTTTCAGTTGGACTCTCAGCCTCTGCACAGTATATGTAAATGACATGCTGATAGAAATTGTCCTTTCTTCCATTTTCAAATTCCAAAAAACTCAAGCAAAAGTAACCTCTCACTTGTATTCTCTGAGGTTCCCTCAGTCTGTGAAACCCATACATGCGTTACCTCATGAGCTCATATCTCGGGTAGGATATCCTAGAAGGCCGGCGCTTCTCCACATTGTTTCAAAATGATCATAATTCATCAACTTTTTAGGAGTGCTTTGTCATAAATCTCTTAGCTCATTCCTGTCCTCTGTGTGTGAAAGGAAGGAGACAAAATTGTGTAGAGCAGTAACAATTCTCCAAAATAAAAGAGGTTTCAGGACTCTGTGTTGGCACTTGTTTTGTTGCTGTCCTCAGTGTCAATGGGTCTGTGAAGAAAAAATGACTTGATAGACTGATCACAGCTGCTACACAGGCTGCAGTTCTCAGGTTTTTTGAGTCTCTGATACATTCATTTGGGGCAACCTAACGATGTTTATATATTATGCAAACCAAGCTACAACTTTTCTCTGTGTTTTCTTGGCGGTGTTTAGTGAAGCATTCTATGTATTTCAGGACCTTTTGATACATTTCAGGTGCAAACATAGATATAAAATGTGATGTTTTTCTCATAAAATCAACACCAAGTGGGACATAATTATTAAATGGAGTAGAATTTAAATGATATTTTAAAGTTTTTTTTAGAAATCAAAAGAGAAGAGATAGATTCAGGTCTGAACTTTGACTTAGCTTTCTAATATGTGGATATGTCCAGTTTTGAACTATTTCATGTAGATTGTCCTTTATGTTTAGAACATAAACCTTTTTTTTTTTTTTTTTTGCGGACTGCAATCGGTTAACTTTCAGAATGGCCATGTATTTGGCTCCATCAATATTCTCATCAATTTTAACCATCTTCCCTGCTGAAGAAAAGGAGTTACTACTACTATCATGTTTGACAGTGGGGATTTAGTGTTCAGGGTGATGTGCAGTGTACTGTGTTACTTCAATTTTGCCCAAAAAGTTAGATTTTGGATGAAATTTCTTCCACATGTTCAGTGTGTCTCCCATGTGGCTAATGGCAAACCTTAAATGGGACTTTTTATGGATTTCTTTTTGACACTCTTTAATAAAGGCCAGATTTGTGCAGTGTTAAACTAATAGTTACTAATAGTACTATTGACAGATTCCTCTACCTCGGCTGTGGATCTCTACATTTCATCCAGAGTGATCATGAGCCTCTTGGCTGCATCTATGACCAGTCCTGCTTTGTTTAGACTGAAAGACCCCTCCCTCTAAACCAGGGGTGTTCAATCCTGGTCCCGGAGGGCTACTGTGGTGGCAGGTTTTTGTTCCAACCAAGCAGTAACACACCTGATTCTACAAATGAAGGTCCTTAGGAAGTGGTTATTTAGTAGACCAATACCATGATTGAACACCCCTGGTTGAGAGGGAGCGACAGGTCTTGGCAGGTATCCAATGGTCCGATACACTTCCCCTGAGACTTGATAACACACAGGTGGACTCTTTTTATCATCAGACAATTAGGTCAACATTGGATCATTCAGAAAACCTCTGAAGTGAGTTGAAAATGTATAACTGTATTGCTCAGTTTTTACTGAATGTAAAGCAGCAACTTCCCGGCCTGAGAAAAGGTAGACTTAACATGTTGAACATGGAAAGCGCAAAAGCTACAGGGTCCCCCATCCCCTATATCTAGGGGTCACTAACCCTGGCCCTGGAGGAGTTAACACCTGGTTTTACTAATAAAAGTCCTTTCCAAGGGCTCTAGTGATTGGTAAGTAGAATCAGGTGTGTTATTGCCTGGTTGGAACAAAAACCTGTAGCCACAGTGGTCCTCCAGGGTTGGTGACCCATGGCCTATATGAGACTCAGCTCTGTTGGTTGACCAACCATTTAGCTGAGATTTATATATAAGGACAGCTGGCTGCCTGTTTGTACATACCACTTCTCCTCAGGCTGCTTCAGGTAAGGTGTGGGAGACGGGTAAGTTGAGCTGGAGATTTTCTGGTGCTGCTAACTTTGTATATTATTCACAGTAAAGTGAGGTTAATTTGAAAGCCAATTGGCTCAGTTGTTAGCTCTGCTTGGTTTGGCTCTAAAGTGTGTGGCGCTTTTCGGCGAGTTGTTGATACTATTAGGATGGGGTTAGTGTACAGCTGACTAGACACCAACAACATCAGACAAACACGGTCGCGAAGTGTGGCAGTGAAGTTGCTTTCTTTGGCTGTTGAAAGTTGCAATACTAGAATATAGTGTAATTTTACACTGATTACAGTTGGTAGTGGCGTTCTCATGTCAGAGTATACGCAGGAGGTGTTAGCTCTATGGTGTCGACATGTATGATGTGGAGTAAATAAACCATCAAGAAAAGATGGAGAGCGAGAAAGAGACTAAATGAGACAAAAGCCAAGGTCACCTGGAAGCTAAGATGAGGAAATATGACGAGGCGTATGTAGTGCTTCACTGTCATTTTGATAAAAAAAAAAAACACTACAACTGTTCTGTTCATTTTTGTTTTCTCAGTTAAAATGTTTGATGTTTTGTTTCTGTGTCAATATTGTGAAACTAAACTTCTATTTATTTATAGATTTTATTTTCCGTTTAATTTTAATTTAATGCGAATTGAGGCACAAAAAAAAGAGGTTTTGATACAGATTGAAAAAAAAAAAAAGTAAAAAAAAAAAGTGTTCTTGGTTATGAGTGGACCTGCATTTCATTCTCTTTTTTTTTGATATGCAGCGGAGACCGCCTGGGAATACCAGGTGCTGTATGCTTTTTCACTTCTCTCACGTGAAGCTATGTCTCAGCCTGTTGCGACGCCGGTGGGGACACACATGTATAAAAGGCCGCTTTTTGCTGTTTGTCAGGCCTTACAGCCATACCACCCTGAACACATATGATCTTGGAAGCAAAGCAGGGTCGGGCCTGGTTAGTACTTGAATGGGAGACTACCTGGGAATACCAGGTGCTGTATGTTTTTACACTTCTCTCTCTAACCAGCCGGGGACACTGTTTTGTCAGGGACCGCTGCAGCAGGTTGCAGCATGGCTTTTTGACAGCTCCACACTTTTAAAGTAGCACTACTTGAAACTAACACCTTCACGTGAAGCAATGTCTCAGCCTGTTGCGACGCCAGTGGGGACGCACATGTATAAAAGGCCGCTTTTTGCTATTTTTCATGGCTATATATATATATATATATATATATATATATATATATATATATATATATATATATATATATATATGTATATATGTGTGTGTGTGTATATATGTGTGTATATATGTGTGTGTATGTATATATGTATATACAGTGATCCCTCGCCACTTCGCGGTTCACTTATCGCGGATTCGCTATTTCGCGGATTTTCATAATGCATTTTTTTTTTTTTGGTGCATTGTGTTCTGCATTCTGATTCGCTAAAAACTCCCTCCCGCTTCTTGTATCAAACATGCTACGAATTGTGCTATCATTTTGTCGTCTCGTTTGCAAAGAAGAAAAAAGAGCGACAACAGCTGCCTATCACTATGTTCTTCTCCCGAACAAACACACCTGCACAGCGGGCTTCAGAAGAAGAGAACACTGCAGAGCGCAGTCAGGATGCAGCGGCCCAGTCTGAAGAGCAGTGAAACGGCCTACACGCGAGTCACTGTATTTGTATACATGTAATAGTTGCTAATTGTAAAAAAAAAAATAAAGTTTTCTATTTCGCGGATTTCACTTATCGCGGGTCATTTTCGGAACGTAACCCCCGCGATAAACGAGGGATTACTGTATATGTATATATATATGTGTGTATATATATATATATATATGTGTGTATATATATATATATGTGTGTGTGTATATATATATATATATATATATATATATATATATGTGTGTATATGTATATATATATGTATATATATGTGTGTATATATGTGTGTATATATGTGTATATATATGTGTGTATGTGTGTATGTGTGTGTCTGTGTGTGTGTATATATATATATGTGTGTGTGTATTAAGTTCCTGTACAGCAGATGGCGCTGTTGGTTCGCTTTTGTAACTGAGTAGGAAAATCATGTATTTAAAATGTGTTCATTCTGTTGCGTCTGGGCGTAGAATTTATTAATTTGGCTCTCGGATCATTAGGCTTCTTTTCAGCAAATAAATGAAACAAACAAAAAAACAAAGCAACAAACAAACATCGTCAACCCCGGCTCGCTCGTCCGCTCGCGCGCGCGCGCTCGAGGCTATAAAACAGCTCCAGCCAGCCAGACGCCAGCAGTCAGAGGAAAGGAGCCCCCTGTCCTGTCCTGTCCTGTCCTGTTGCTCTGTTTTCATGCTGCTCTGTCTGCACGCGCTGCTTCCAGGCAGACTAGCAGGAGCTGAGACGCGGAAGACGCGACAAGTGGACTAATTCTCTCTAGATAGTGATAAGCCTTAAGAGATAACAGTGAACACACGGCGTCCCGTGGAGCCGACGCCGCTGAGCGCCGGATATGCGCCGTGCATCTCCGAAGCTGCAGCGGGACACCGGAGCGTTTCTTCCAGAAGGGGACCCGGAGCTTGTCGGAGGACCCGCGTCTGCACGTGTGGACCCGTCAGAGGTCCGATCCTACCTGTAACCCACCAGTCCGGATAGAAACTTATCAGATGCAGTTTCACTGTGTTTGGAACAAGTTGACACTTGTGACTCATGCCACTTATTGAGTTTTTTTGTTGCTTTATTTCAATAAGGGGTTAAAGGTGCTTCAGAACTGTTTTGTTTGAAATGACTGATCAGTGAGAGTCATGATTTAGCTCCTGGAGAGAAGTCATCCTGTTCATGTGTAGTACTTCACTATTCTGTCCAGCAGCTGCAGCTCCACTGCTCCACTGTGCTCAGTGTGTGTGTGTGTGTGTGCTCAGTGTGTGTGTGTGTGTGTGTGTGTGTGGGTTATTCACAGTGCTGCTATGCAGACTGACTGGAGCCACGGTCAGACAGATCCACTGTACCACTGGGTCTGAGCTACAGGCCTGGACTGCTCACACAGAAAGAAACCTTTACAGCTGAGGAAAAACTCTCTGCATGTCGTGATCCAGAGGGACAACTTGTGCGGAACAGCAGATGTTACACAGCTTTGTGTATTAATGTGGCTTATTCAGGATGCTGATCTGCAGACAGAGCGGAGCCACAGAAAACCTGCTGGTGAAGTTAGAGTAGCATACATGACTCTGCAGCTTCTGCCAGTACAGATGAACAGCATGTGTTACACGGTTGACAGCTAAACATTTATCAGCAAGGTAGACTTATATTATGTATGATTTAACAACATTTTTATTAGGATTTGGAATGTTTTATATAATAGACATGTATCAATAATGTTGTTTGAAACACAGAAGTCCTATTACTTTTAAAAGTAAGTCAAGTCAATTTTATTTGTATAGCCCAAAATCTCAAATCAAAGATTCACCTCAATGAGTTTTGCAGTTTGTAATAAAGCAAATATTTAAAGTTTAGAAAGGTGACATGAACTGCGATATCACGAGTAACAGGTTGAGTTGAAGCATTTTTATTGAAAGTTTACTCTCAACACCTATTGTTTAGCAACAAGAGATCTTGTTGTTAGAATTTATTTCACTTTAGGCCTTTTAGTTACACAAACATGAAGAACCCTCATCCACAGAGTAATACCTGGAATAGATCAAATAACAAAGACACCGTACTGATGCCTGTGCCAGGCACTAACAAGAAGTTCAAGAGAAAGTCACGTGAGCCTAAAAGGCTTTTCAGCAGCCCTGAGCCTGATGGGATGAAAACCTTCCCAGCGGACATGTCAGATATGGACTCAACAGATGACACTCCGACAGAACTGTTTAATGTCAGCAGGTTGGCTCCTTTGCAGAGGCAGCTGATGATGTCACAGGAAGCCAGTACTACAGGGTTTATGTCAGGAGGACCGGAAGGAAAAGTGGCTCCATCTCAGAGTGGAGCTATAGACATGAGGATCAGCAGCAACATGCCCTCCATCACTTCCAAACTCTGCAAGTTACCCGGATCACCGTTCTCCAATGTGGAGATCGCCCACTGGCCGGCTGCTATTTCTCAGCCTCTGTCCAACAGACTCAAACTCGGCGCCCGCTCGACCTTCTCTCTGTCAACATCCACCAGCAGCAGCAACCAGCAGACCTTCTCCCTCGAGCCCCAAACGGCACCTCTACCTGCCCCCAGAGCCTCCCACACCTCCCAGTGTCATGAACATATGGAGCTGCAGGTCCACTCACCTCAGGTGAATATGTGGGGTGTTTAACCGATCATTAAAAGGATCATTTATCTTCCACAGAAAATGAGCAATTGATTAAATTATTGGAAAATTTATGAGCAACATTCTGATAATCAATCAAGGGTGTAAAGTATTAAGTCCCGATCATCAACTTTTTACAGTTTCACCAATGTTAACTCTTTACTCTCCTCAGTTTTTTTGTCATTGTAACCTGAATATCTTAGTTTTTCAAGTGTTGTTTAACAGACTTGTGTTCATATCCCATTTTTTTTTTTTGTATAGTCTGACATTGTGATTGACCAATCTTTTTTTTCAACTTTGGCTAACTTCTCTTTTCCCCCTTCTAGCAGTTGGATGCCTTATTATATACTATTTGTCTTCATTGACTTCAAACATCAGGCTGAACTAGTTGGTTTCTCTTCAATCTAGTACGAACTACATATATGTTCTTTGAGTAACAAAAACCTCTAAGAATTCAGTGACATTAGAGATGTGACACAGTCTGAAATGACAGAGTTTCAAGAAACGTGCTGTAAAAAATATTTGTAATTCTATACTTTGTCGACAGTATTTACTGAGGTAGTTAAATGCATTCATTGGTCAGTCAGCTTACAATCAGCTAGCACGTCTTCAGCTTGCTCCACCTCTTATAGTCCATAATAAATCAATAGTCGATCATATATTGCATCCAGCATTGATGGTAATGGCCATATTTGTTTCCCATAATGCCCTGCAAAGCTCTTTTGACCCCTCGAAGGCCAATCCAACCAGAAATAATTCTTCTTTTTTTTTTTCTTTTACTGACCTATAATTACTCAGCAGTTATTTCAGAAAGCTCCCTTTAACAGAAGGTCAGTGCTTGTGTTTGACAGCATGAAAGTGGCTTGTGATGTCGGGTCATCATCCATTGGGACAATCCTAATCTTTTATAGAGAAAAGAATTTATGAGATTTAATTTTTGGTTTTAAGAGACATGCCTATAGTGGTTTTCGTATTTTCTGCCTCGAAGTGTGTGAGTACTATGAGCCCACATTATCCACAGGTTAATTACAGTGAACCAGGCTACAATGATGACTCTATGCTAAGTAACCTGGCGGGGGGGGAAACTTCTCTTCCAAAGGATATTGTTGTGTTGTAGCTTAAACCGAAAAACAAATATTTGTATGATGTGGGCCTCTCTTGTCCTTTGCTGCTAGGAGTCTCCCATGAAGCACGTTGGGATGACTGCTGATGAACCTAGACGTCTTCCGGAGGTCAGAGCCATCCAGCAGACCAGGAGGCTGCTTGCCAACGCCCGGGAGAGAACCCGGGTTCACACCATCAGCGCTGCGTTTGAGGCCCTGAGGAAGCAGGTCATACAGCAATATATTGTATATATAGATCATGTCGAGAATCACACTGTTTGTTGTTTTTTGGGCTTTCTATAACAATAAATGTGCTGATGGTGCCTAATATGAAGGTACTGTGTCTATGCTGCAGGAAACGATATACTACTACTTCATTACATTAGAGTCTCAACTCATTCCTACCGTGTTTCATATACAGTCTCCGTAAAATTAAGATTTTATTTGAACCTTAAATAACTTAGTGAATGACAAATTAATCATGAGTCTCCTTCATTCTCTCTTCATTCTTTCTGGATGTATTAGATCACTTATAAAAGTGATGGTGTAAATCATTATAGAAGAATGCATTTATTGTTGCTTTGAGGATCTTCGAGAGAATAAATAATGCCATTATTTTCTGCAGAGGTGCTTTATGAATCACTTTTTGTCTTTGCTGTGATTACTTTAAAAATTTGGTGTAATAGTGTAATCTTGGACAACCGATAGACTTGTGGTATTGTACTACTGTTCAGTAACTCAACATCTGTAAATATGTCCCTCTATTTGCTTCTCTCTGCAGGTGCCATGTTATTCCTATGGACAGAAGCTCTCCAAACTGGCAATACTACGCATTGCCTGTAACTACATCTTGTCCCTGGCTCAGTTGGCTGAGCTTGACTACAGTCCAGACCACAGCAGCCTGAGCTTCTCTCAGTGTGTGGAACAGTGTACCAGGACCCTGCAGGCTGAGGGCCGGAGCAAGAAGAGGAAGGTGAGCTCAGGGCCAGATTGTCCAGGCCTTTTCTCTAGATGTCACCATATATTTATATTTGATCCTGTTCCATTGTCTTCTGACCTCTTTTCATTTTTTTGATACAAACTAAACCTGCTTACTGACCTGATAAATTCACTATAATATATGTCCACAGATTTGATCACTACAGGAGTCATTAGTCATACTGCTGTACTGTTTTTTCCTTTCTGCTTACTGTTATACTACTCTTAATGAAACACAATGTTCACATTAAAATATCTCTAGTAACTTGTTATGTGAAACATTTGTAAAAAAGAGTTTATTTGGCAGCGGTTAAGTGTGCATAAAAAAACAAAGGATTGGAATTAATCAGACAGAGTGGTGAGTGTGGCGGAATCTTTTACTGACTGTAATATGTGATTAATCCTAGCAGGTTGTTCAGCCTTTCACTGTCATTTTGATCAGCCTGAATACTGTCTTTTATGTGAGGAAAACAGACCTTAACAATGAGAATACCTGTCTAACCCACAGATCTATGTATCTATGTATACATAAATGCTGCAACTGCCTTTGGATTGTATGCCAACATTGTCACCATATATACCGGGAAAAACTATAATTACGAGCAAATGTGGAGCTCAGTTTCTACAGTAGTCTTTGTTACAGGTCAGCCCAAGAAAGCAGAAAAGGTGATTTCAACAAGTCCATAGTCAATTTGATATATTTATGAGAAAATATTACGCTTGTTTTTTTTCTTTAAACAAGACCAAATTGACCAAAATCAGAAAAAAATAATAAGCTAAAATAGCTGGTAGTGGAATAAGATAATTTCCTAAATAATGGACTAATGGTACCAAAAGCAAAATATTTTCCTTTGTTAGATTTCATATTTTACAGCAAAGGGATAACTGTGTCAATTGTATCAAAATAATTCAAATTCTTGCCCATTTTGACTGTGAGAGAGTTAGTACTTCACCAATTAATGCACAGCAAAAAGTGTGACTACAGTGTAAGTGTGACTACATTTTATCCCTGCAAAATGATTTATCCTGTTACCAGAATTTGATCCATTTGATCCAATTACATGATTGGGAAGATTAAAAGAGTTGTACTATTAAATTACTACATTCAAGTGAGTGAGGAGCCAACTCGGCCAGGAGAAACATCTGAATGACTGAACTGAAGCGAACAGACTCAAATGAACCTTATCCACCTTCCTCATCACGGTTTTCTTCCAGAAACGTGCAGAAAAATGTGAATGGAGGTGATTTTTCAACCTGTCAAACACGCTGACTCTCTTGTTTAATGATTCAGAGCGAAAGGTTCCTGATGCTCCTGTGATGTTGTGATTATTGTTTATTGTGAGCTTTGTGTCAGTTGGGTGGCCCTCTTCACCTTACGCCTGCTGCACACTGCCATGTTCCTGTTGTAGTTCGCTGTAGGTGTAGATTCAAACGGTCCTGCAGGGCTGCATCAGCACACAACTTTCTATCTTCCTTTTTTCAGGAGGAAGTGGTGAGTGACACAGACAGTCTACTTGTGTGTGTGCGTGTGCATGCCTGTGTGTGTACAATAGTTCACACTTAGTAGGAAGAGGGATTAGAAAAGCATGTACTTCAATGGAAGTGACTATGCTAATATAGAGCAAATACAGCATATATCATATAATATTCTGTGAGGTTTAGACCCAAACTATGACTTAAAACTCAGCTTGCACATTGTTGATGGAGTAGGTATAGGCAGAGACAGATGACTGTAGACAGTCTCTCTCTCTCACACACACACACACACACACACACACACAGTACAAACCAGGAACCAAGAAGCGACAGCTGACACACAAAGAAAAGGTAAACAGCATAAACGCTAGGAATGGAGAGTGAGGCACTGCTGGACCATGATACAGACACATTGACTTGAATGTTAGGAAAAAAATGGCCCATTACCTGAACACTTTCAACAACCATGTGATTATAAAATAAATATATGTAAAGTGGCTGAGGCTGAATGAAAAGGTTATCATTTATGAGACAGAGTCATAGTGTTCAGCTCCACATCAGCTTCACACTAATACACTCATGTTGCTCTTTTAAATGGAAACTAGCTGAGTACTTTTTCCCTGCTCCCTGGCTGTCTCTGTGTGTGCATGCCAGTGTATGTGTGTGTGTGTGTGTGTGTTCTCTCAAAGTCCCAGACACCAGATGTTTAGAGTGGAGGGGAAGTGGAGCTGGCGCCATGAAGGGCAGAGGGCAGTGAGAAGGCACGCGAACTGAAACCACACACACACACACACACACACACACACACACTTGGCAAATTCCCCAGCAGCCTCTCCAACACATTCCCCCACTCTGCCTCTCCAGGCCATCTGCTCCAACATACTTTGAAACAAGGAGGGGAAAAAACACAGTCATCATCAGTCTGTCAGACAGCAGCAGCTGGTGGAAGAGGGGGGGGGGGGCTGGCGGTTTGGAAGAAGAATGAAGTGCTTTTTTTTTTTTTAATTCTTTCAGAGCTGTGAGAAGGAAACATATTTTTTTTTCTTGGGTGTAATTTTGCTGCTCATCAGGACAAACATGTGTGACTGTGTCTGTAACATGTTAAATGAAACCTCTCTAAACTCAACTTGCTGAAGGAAAAAAAACAAATTTGACAGTGTATCTTACATTTGCAAGCAAAAAGTGACAAGAACTAAAGTATTATCAAATTTATTTAAAGCAAAAAATAAATAATTTATTATGTTACAATTGACAATTATCTCACAGTTTACTACCCAGGTAAAGAGCAACGGGTGAACATTGTAGAGCATTTTGCAGCTACATAGACAGATATTTTTGCCTGGGCCTAAGTCTAGCTTATACATTGGCCTTGTTGACAATATTAACTGAGGCTTACTGAAGGTAGTAGAGAAGGTAGTTGGAGAGAGTAAAATCAACGAATTGGTCAGTCAGAGTTTCAGCTAGCAAGCCTTTAGGCCACCCTACCACTTTCCTTCACAGAGAGCGTCTGATTGGCTAGTCATTTTAAACTGCGACAGCCCCACCAATCAAATCAAACAAATTAAGCAATTTATCCTACATATCACCAGGGTTAGATTTTCCTTTCAACATTACATCATCCATATACCTGGATCCTGGATTACAGATCAAATAAATTGAGCAAAGAATGCACAGCTTTATAAACGTGGTTCTCCACACTCAAATTCAGTCCTAATCTTGGATCTGTGTACATCTAAAAGCATTTACTCATTTATTTTTCACAAAAGGACGTCACAGCAGGTGGTCTTCCTTCCGTCCATATTGATCAGCTGGAACAGAAGTGTTCAGAATTACGGTGGAGTAACTGTGATCGCCCGTTCTGACGATTTATGATCTGTTGGAGAAAGGATTAAAGGATTAAAAAATTGGTTTGGGTACTCTAAATGAGTCAGGGGTGTATAAAGCATCATATGTGGATTTGTTGACTCTGTAAAATAAATTGTGGCCCTGATGGAGGTAGTGATATTCTCTCAAAGTACTACATAAGACACAGTTAGTCTTTCAGGCAAATGCATACTTTTTTGGGCACAGGTACAATGGTGAAGTGAGAGTTTGAATTGCTCTGCTACACTCAATATAAAACCCCTTTTGGCCCTGCTGTTTTGTTGATGTCTCGATTCCTTAAAGTGGATGTCATCGAAGCAAACAGGTTTAGGATATCAGGTAGTGCAGTGGTGTTGTGAATCTGCCTTTAAATCCTCTCCACGTGCTGCAGGGGTTGTTCTCACAATGCCCCTTAATGTGCCGTGTGCTTTTTCAGTCCTCTCCTGCAGCTAGTTGCCTGATTTGAAAGCAACATCCTGTTTGTTCCTTGAGAACAGACTGTACTTTTCCAGCCAACCTCGGCTACTGATTTGGGAACACCTGAATGGTTTGAGTAGTCAGTACTTTGAAAGTGCAGAAGTGTATGTTGGTAAAGATTTATGAAGAATATTCCTCTGAGTCTACAGTTATTCAACAATGGTCCCTGGTTCCAGCAGCTGGGTGAGAGGCAGCCAGGCTCCATTTCATGTGATGGGACAGTCTGCCTGAAAAAAATGACATGTAGACTGTTCTCTATTTACAATCATTAACGCTTCGATTATTTGATTTTATTTTGTTGACAGGTTGGAAGGATGCCAGAGGATATGTGATGTTTTTTCGCCACTTCTGACTGGCCAGATGAAGGCTGTAAGCTGCAGACTGCATCGCTGCATCCATGGCCTCAACTCTGCTGTCGTTTTGGGTTGTAAAACGGTAGAAGAACTATTTCCATGGAAAATAATCGTCTTTACTACAGTAACACATGGACAAAGAGCCACGTGATGTTATCACAGACAAATAGGCTAACATGGACGATATTGTGTTTTCAGTTGTCTTTAGTATTTGTTTCTGTATCACATGTTTGGGTAATCTGTGAGATGATAATGGTGATGAACTCAGACATTGTATTTTTAGAATGAGTGATGAATTCAATTCTAACACATTTTGGATATAGAGCTTGGGTGTACTGGGAGAGTTAACCAAGGCATTGTGCCCCTCACCATTCTTTACAATAAATTAATAAACATTGACTGTTTACATAAAGCTACACTCCATGCTCCCTGTGGCTTCACTCAATGTTCTGGTTTTGTTTTTGTGTTGTGTATTACTTTTCTTGACTGATGCTAATTCAAAATGAACCGTGAGGCCTTCCATTCTAAAAAGTGTTTTCACAGCAACAGCAGAACACATACAGTCAAATGGAGACAAATAATGCCAAACTGATGTTTTCATGTAAGAGCTGACAGTTTGATGATAAATGTACATAAATCCTAATAGACAAATATTAATAAAACATTTTCACTAATGTTTCTATTTGAATATTTTTCCACAGTAGAAGCATGTGTGTGGGTGTGTGTTAAAATGGTCACTTTATCCAAATAACAAAACAATCTCATGCTACCACTCAGCAAAATCTAATTCCCAAACCATTCTGTGAAAGTTTATTAAATATTCCTGCATTATGTTCCCTATAAAGAAGTTCATCTGACATTAACCATTATTATATTTTGTGTTAGCTGGGATAGTTTATGGCTTACTATTTATTCATCTCGGTGCATTTTATACTGAACCAAACAAGCCTGCATTACTTTGCCTTCTGTTTTACTTTTAGATAGCATGCCAGTGTTGCCAATTCCACATTTAAACCGATGATTTGATTTTATTATGAATGTCCTTTGCTAATTATACCCTGTACATTAACTGTATATTAGTTCCACTCAAGCACTCTAAACTGTCTATTTCTTTCGGTGAATTTATCGCTTACTCTATTAGTCTCTAGTTACTTTAGATTAGCAGCTACCTCAGCTAACAACCAATCAGATGCAGCCAGCAGCTCATGAGACAAAAGGGCTGGCTGACTCACTTACAGACGAATCAATGTGAACTACTCAGCCAATAATAATAATAATAATAATAAAAGAAAGGAATAAAGCTTAATTTCATAAAGATAAAATACATACAATGCATAAAATTAAGTAATGTACATCTAAAAAAGTACAAGACAAAGTGAAGAGATTTCTATAGAAAGTGCGCTTTGGTGCATAATCGATAAAAGGCTGCATACCTCATTTTTTTTGGACTGTTGCTGGAACCTCCTATAAATTGGCAACAGATGATCACTGTTATAAAGAACAAACACCAGGGAGACAATGGAGACACTTGGAAGAGTGTGATGGGGAGGTGATTGGACTTCTATGTTTGAGTGTAAGGGCTCATTGTACAAGGTAGCACAGCATTCTATTCCGGAGATCAATGATTGATTTTGTTATACCATCTGATCAGAGACCACATGTATTGAACACTCAGAAAGTTGGAGCTATCAGGTCTGGTGGTAGGGGAAAGCCTCTGGACAAATCCGGCAAGCCCACACACATAGTGTGTGAACTCCAGCTTTTCTGGCATCCCTTTAGAGGTTGGGAACATCGAACCAGAGTGGTCGATGTTCAAACCTTCCACTGCAGAAGTACACACTGGATTGGCTTACAGCTGAGTGCAATGATGAAACTGTGTCTGGTCGACAACAGGCTCGCTGCACCCCCCTAGTGGAGTACCTGTCATACAAAGCCATGGAATAAAATATCACATATTTTTTGTCTGCTTTTGCATGGATAATGTAGAAATTTGTCTTTTGCTTGCATGAAGCATGAGCATGAAAAAACGCATTGCATGGAACAAAAAAACTGACACTGAAATTGGTATATTTTGTTAAATGTGAATTGACGGACATTAAATTTCCTTATCTTTTGCAGCAGAAATATTATTTGTTGCACCTTGTGAGTGCCTTCCACATCATGTGTGAAGCTAAAGGATCAGAGGATTTGACATGTACTGTTTGCCATCTGGACACATTTCTTTTAACCATCTTTGAACCACTTTAAGAGTTTTCATATAGTTGTTTTAATATAAAGGTTCAATATTAAGGCCTTGCCATCTGCATACTTAACAAAGTACGATTTTCTGTATAGCATAATCACATTTTTGCTGACTGAAGATAAGCCATAGGGAGCTATTTCAAACACACTACTCACATCATCATAATTTTTGGCACATTCCACGACTCTCCTAATCCTAAAGGGGAAAAGCTGATCTTCTTTTTAAGACTTCGAGGTGCATTCAAACACACCTCACTAACTCTATTTTAAATTGGTTACAAAGGTTGTTTAGGAGAGGAAAGTCTTCTCTGCACTACATTTAATATTCAGCATACCAATGCAAAACTATGAATTTTAATCTTTAAAAAATCTCTAACATAAATAAAATTGTTAATATAGGTTATCATCAAGTTCTGTATGAGTCTCTAGAAATCTGCAATGATTTTCATAGCTTTACATTTGCATATTTTTAAAATTTAATTTAAAAACCAAATTGCCACCAACTGCCAGCATTATTTGTTATAATTACCAAGTACTTCTTCCACTACTGCTAATGTGCGTATTTTCCTTCATAAAAGAACATTGTATGACCTTAAATTCTCTGTCAGTTAAATTGTTTCAAGAGAAATTTTGTACTACTTTTTTTGTAGAAAAAAAACATATCAAACACAAATTATTATTCAAAGTAAATATATTTTATGTACACGTAAAACAAGTGGAAAGAGGGTTCTCTAACTCCATACTGAGAGCAAAGGAGCAGCAGGTGCAGAACAGAGTTCAGTCCAATTGTTATCTTCCAAAGGTTTGTTGCTGATTGATTTTTGTTTTTTTTGTTTGTGTATGTGTGGTGTCAGCGGATCACACAGATGTCCAATATGCAAAATTTAGCCCTACAGGTTGGGCAAGGCACTCTGCTGGACAACCACGTCTCGGGTCTCTGCTGGTCCTGGCGGCTGGCAAACCATCGACCCAGACAGGACAGGCACCACATGGGTCTGCAGAAACACTGCTGGCATTCCGGCTCGTTGTAATCTCCTATCGCACAAAGCAGGTACAGAGTCAGAGTTGGATTCAGACGGAGAGAGACAGACAGACTACTAATAGGAACCTGGAGAATCAAGGATTGCATCACCCCCCCATCCTGGCCACCTGTCAAATTTAGAATCCATTTCAAAATGCTTCTCTTTACCTATAAACTCTTTGATGGTCTTGCCCCTTACTTACTGAACTTTTAACCCCCTACACCAGCGTATGATCCCTCAGGTCGGGCAACCAGGGCCTTTTAGCAGCAAAATGCAGCAAGTTCATACACAGAGGTGACTGCTCCTTCTTAAACTCTGGTACATCACCCCCCCCATCCATCCGACACATTCCTTCTGTCACCGGATTCAAATCCCTGGGAAAGCCTTTGGACCACCATGACATCACTTATATGTGTTTTAGCCCTCCTTTTGGTATTATGTTTTTAAAAAAATATCTGTCTCCTTTATATTTTTTTAAATTCATCAAATATGTTTTTTAACATTTTATTGCTTTTTCTTTTTTTTACACGTTTTGGTTCATTTAGACATGTGAATCAGTTTGATCAATTGCAGTATGTTTTTAAATATTCTCTATAAATATAATATAATAATTGAAAGAAAGAAAGACTTTCACCTTCAGCATGACAGAATCTGATCAGCTTGGTGTTTGCAGGAACCTGCATACAGCCAATACAGGCCTCAAGCTCCTGCGTAAGACACAATTATTGTGATCAGACAGACAGTTTGGAAAAATAGCCACATTTACGCACAAATGGTGGGGTACCTGTCCTTCGGGAATCGTGTATGTCTGATTAAGGTCCACCTGAGTTCTGAATGTGTCCAGGAAGAGTTCACTTATAGTTTGATGGATCACTACATTGGCAGAGTTCCTGATGGGAGCGTGGAGCTTCTCTCTGAGCTCTGCATACTCCGTAGAGTTCAGCCTGAATACAAGGAAGGAACTGCTTGTTGTAGCATATACAACAGATATTTTGCTCTTGGGCTCCTAAAAACTCAAACATGTACCTGATATCAAAGGGTGCGACAGCAGGGTTGATGCTCTCCACTCTCAGGGTGAGGAACTGAATGGGGGAGGCAGAGTCTGGACTCAGTTGGTGCTGTCTGGACCCTGTCACTGTCACATGACTGTCATTTTGCAGAGCCATGTAGACATGATAGGTGGTCACCTGGAGACAAATCGATGAAGGTAATGAGGGTCTTTTTTGCAAATCTCTCAATGTAAAACAGACACCTCCCTGATGAAAACAAGATATAAATGTTTTTTTTATATTGAAAGCTCACAATAGTGTGTGTCCACCTGTGTGAGTTCCCATTATTTAACACAATTTGTTGTAGGTTGGAACACACCTTTAACACCCAGCTGTCAGTAATGATCACTCTGGCTCCAGGTGCTCCTGTAGCAAATTTGTCAATGCGTCTGAACTCAGTGTTGATGCTGCTTGCTACAGAGCCCCAGCTGGTGTAAGGAGGCTGGACATGTGCTTGCAGGGCCCGGCTGATTGGATGGTTGTACCAGTGATGGCGGGACCAGTAGATGATAAGCACCCAGCTGGCCAAATGGAGGCAGAGGGACAGGAGGAGAAACGCTCTCCAGCTGTCACTCACCTGGTGGAAAAACAGGACAAGAAGACATAGCTAAACGTGGAGATCTGTAGCAGCATTCAAATACTTCTGCAGACCAGAAGAACATCTGGGACATTCTACACACTTAACTTCTGCACCTTATTTCACAATCAGAACATATCATAGTGAAACATTTTTTCTGAATGTATATAACATAAATATTTATCACATATTTATGACTGATTCCCAAAAGATAGAAGAAAAAAAAAGGAATGATGTAATAAGGCTAGATCCACACAAGTAAGTACACATAAGTGTTTTAGAAAGAACTAAAAACGCATATCATGTGATCATTCACATGCACTTGGGCATGCATGTGTTGGTGTAAGCAGGAAGCAGATTCTCTACTTTGTATTGCTTATTCTAGGTGCAGAAAAATATTTAGGAAGAATGGCAAAAGCAAAAAAACAGACAATTCTTTGCCCGGCAAGAAGACACTGAAGCACCTCTCCTCAGTGTCAATGCTCCCTTTTACACAGCCTGTTCAAAGCAGGATTATTGTGGGGGGTTAGAGTTGTACCAATAGGCTGTTAAAGGAGGTAGCCATATTGGTGTATAGAAAGTGTCAAATATTCTCTTCAAATTAGCCTCCAACCTATTTTTCCCCCATCAACACACAACACACACACACAAATATCAAATACATGTTTAACCATCACATCTTATTTTACTCAGAACAAACGGTTTAACTTCTCGACATCATCCTAACATTTAGCAGTCATTTGCCAGATTCCTCTCAACCTACGTCACTGTATAGTCGGCAGTACTGTTTACAGTGGCTACACTTGCACATGGATTATATACTCATTAGGCAGAGTAGTATAATGCAACTGTGGCTGGAGGCAGAATAATGGGCCTTCTTCTTTGTGCTGTTATAGAGAGATCCCTGTGTAAAAAGTGCTATTGTTGGTTTTTGAACCATTTCAGCAGTTCAAAAACACTGGACTGGTGATGGAACCTTTGTCACTTTGAGACTTGATGACCACTAAAAAATATTTGGTAATATAATATTTCCAAGATTTTATTCAACTGCTGGGGTTTAATTCTGCAGCAACAGGGAGTGAATTGTTTATATTATATTTTTTCGTTGTTAAAATAATATTTTATGTGGAAGTAATATTAATATTCAGTTATATTAATAATTTACATGAAATCAATATATGTTACTTCTCATATATTTGTCTATCTATCTATGTATATATCTGTCTGTCTGTCTATCTATCTATCTCTCTATATACATTTTTCTTGTTTAAATTTAGATGAAATTTATATATCTGTCTATCTGTCTGTCTGTCTGTCTGTCTGTATATCTGTCTATCTATCTATCTATCTATCTATCTATCTATCTATCTATCTATCTATCCATCCATATTTTCTAGTTGTTGAATCATATTTTATGTGGAGGCGAATTTAACATTCAGTAATATTAATAATTTACGGAAAATCAATACACTTTAAGTCTGATCTATGTATCTATGTATCTATCTCTATCTGTCTATCTGTATATCTACATTTTTCCTGTTTAAATTCAGACCTTATATGAACCTTATATGAATGATTCAGTAAATAAATAAGTAATATACTTGATAATGAGCAATTGAACCTGTGATACTGTAGGTGCATATTGCTGATAATAGTTCAGTACTGTTACCTAAGTAACAGCATTTTGAAAGATGCAAAGGGCAAAGGTCATGTGTATGTGATTTATAGAATAACAAAGTGTGTATCCTAGTGATTTATTACTTTGGAAGACAGATGTTAATACTTTTCTAACAATCAATATACTTTAATTTTAATCTATCTATCTATCTATCTATCTATCTATCTATCTATCTATCTATCCATATTTTCTCGTTGTTAATTCATATTTTATGTGGAAGCAAATTTAACATTCAGTAATATTAATAATTTTCGGAAAATATATACACTTTAAGTCTGGTCTATGTATCTATCTCTATCTGTCTATCTATCTAACTATTTGTATGTTTTCGTGGTTACAATCATATTTTATATGGAAGCAAAATGAATATTCAGTAATGTTAGTAATCTACATGAAATCAATACACTTTAATTCTGATCTATCTATCTATCTATCTATCTATCTATCTATCTATCTATCTATCTATCTATCTATCTATCTATCTATCTATCTGTCTATCTATCTGCCTTTCCATACCTTTTTGTTGTTAAAATAATATTTTATGTGGAAGTAATATTAACATTCAGTAATATTAAAAATTTACATGAAATCAATATATGTTAATTCTCATATATCTATCTATCTATCTGCCTTTCCATATTTTTTCGTTGGTAAAATAATATTTTATGTGGAAGTAATATTAATATCCAGTAATATTAATAATTTACGTAAAATCAATATATGTTAATTCTCATATATCTGTCTATCTATCTATGTATTTATCTGTCTGTCTATCTCTCTACATACATTTTTCCTGTTTAAATTCAGACCTTATATGAACCTTATATGAATGATTCAGTAAATAAATAAGTAATATACTTGATAATGAGCAATTGAACCTGTGATACTGTAGGTGCATATTGCTGATAATAGTTCAGTACTGTTACCTAAGTAACAGCATTTTGAAAGATGCAAAGGGCAAAGGTCATGTGTATGTGATTTATAGAATAACAAAGTGTGTATCCTAGTGATTTATTACTTTGGAAGACAGATGTTAATACCTTTCTAACAATCAATATACTTTAATTTTAATCTATCTATCTATCTATCTATCTATCTATCTATCTATCTATCTATCTATGTATTTATCTGTCTGTCTATCTCTCTACATACATTTTTCTTGTTTAAATTCAGACCTTATATGAACCTTATATGAATGATTCAGTAAATAAATAAGTAATATACTTGATAATGAGCAATTGAACCTGTGATACTGTAGGTGCATATTGCTGATAATAGTTCAGTACTGTTACCTAAGTAACAGCATTTTGAAAGATGCAAAGGGCAAAGGTCATGTGTATGTGATTTATAGAATAAAGTGTGTATCCTAGTGATTTATTACTTTGGAAGACAGATGTTAAAACTTTTCTAACAATCAATATACTTTAATTTTAATCTATCTATCTATCTATCTATCTATCTATCTATCTATCTATCTATCTATCTATATATCCATATTTTCTAGTTGTTAAAATCATATTTTATGTGGAGGCAAATTTAACATTCAGTAATATTAATAATTTAAGGGAAATCAATACACTTTAAGTCTGGTCTATGTATCTATGTATCTATCTCTATCTGTCTATCTAACTATTTGTATGTTTTCGTGGTTAAAATCATATTTTATATGGAAGCAAAATGAATATTCAGTAATGTTAGTAATCTACATGAAATCAATACACTTTAATTCTGTTCTATCTATCTATCTATCTATCTATCTATCTATCTATCTATCTATCTATCTATCTATCTGTCTTTCCATACCTTTTTGTTGTTAAAATAATATTTTATGTGGAAGTAATATTAACATTCAGTAATATTAATAATTTACATGAAATCAATATATGTTAATTCTCATATATCTATCTATCTATCTGCCTTTCCATATTTTTTCGTTGTTAAAATAATATTTTATGTGGAAGTAATATTAATATCCAGTAATATTAATAATTTACGTAAAATCAATATATGTTAATTCTCATATATCTATCTATCTATCTATGTATTTATCTGTCTGTCTATCTCTCTACATACATTTTTCTTGTTTAAATTCAGACCTTATATGAACCTTATATGAATGATTCAGTAAATAAATAAGTAATATACTTGATAATGAGCAATTGAACCTGTGATACTGTAGGTGCATATTGCTGATAATAGTTCAGTACTGTTACCTAAGTAACAGCATTTTGAAAGATGCAAAGGGCAAAGGTCATGTGTATGTGATTTATAGAATAACAAAGTGTGTATCCTAGTGATTTATTACTTTGGAAGACAGATGTTAATACCTTTCTAACAATCAATATACTTTAATTTTAATCTATCTATCTATCTATCTATCTATCTATCTATCTATCTATCTATCTATCTATCTATCTATTTATCTGTCTGTCTATCTGTCTATCTCTCTACATACATTTTTCTTGTTTAAATTCAGACCTTATATGAACCTTATATGAATGATTCAGTAAATAAATAAGTAATATACTTGATAATGAGCAATTGAACCTGTGATACTGTAGGTGCATATTGCTGATAATAGTTCATTACTGTTACCTAAGTAACAGCATTTTGAAAGATGCAAAGGGCAAAGGTCATGTGTATGTGATTTATAGAATAAAGTGTGTATCCTAGTGATTTATTACTTTGGAAGACAGATGTTAATACTTTTCTAACAATCAATATACTTTAATTTTAATCTATCTATCTATCTATCTATCTATCTATCTATCTATCTATCTATCTATCTATCTATCTATCTATATATCCATATTTTCTAGTTGTAAAAATCATATTTTATGTGGAGGCAAATTTAACATTCAGTAATATTAATAATTTAAGGGAAATCAATACACTTTAAGTCTGGTCTATGTATCTATGTATCTATCTCTATCTGTCTATCTAACTATTTGTATGTTTTCGTGGTTAAAATCATATTTTATATGGAAGCAAAATGAATATTCAGTAATGTTAGTAATCTACATGAAATCAATACACTTTAATTCTGATCTATCTATCTATCTATCTATCTATCTATCTATCTATCTATCTATCTATCTATCTATCTATCGATCTATCTATCTATCTGTCTTTCCATACCTTTTTGTTGTTAAAATAATATTTTATGTGGAAGTAATATTAACACTTAGTAATATTAATAATTTACATGAAATCAATATATGTTAATTCTCATATATCTATCTATCTATCTGCCTTTCCATATTTTTTCGTTGTTAAAATAATATTTTATGTGGAAGTAATATTAATATCCAGTAATATTAATAATTTACGTAAAATCAATATATGTTAATTCTCATATATCTATCTATCTATCTATGTATTTATCTGTCTGTCTATCTCTCTACATACATTTTTCTTGTTTAAATTCAGACCTTATATGAACCTTATATGAATGATTCAGTAAATAAATAAGTAATATACTTGATAATGAGCAATTGAACCTGTGATACTGTAGGTGCATATTGCTGATAATAGTTCAGTACTGTTACCTAAGTAACAGCATTTTGAAAGATGCAAAGGGCAAAGGTCATGTGTATGTGATTTATAGAATAACAAAGTGTGTATCCTAGTGATTTATTACTTTGGAAGACAGATGTTAATACCTTTCTAACAATCAATATACTTTAATTTTAATCTATCTATCTATCTATCTATCTATCTATCTATCTGTCTTTCCATACCTTTTTGTTGTTAAAATAATATTTTATGTGGAAGTAATATCAACATTCAGTAATATTAATAATTTACATGAAATCAATATATGTTAATTCTCATATATCTATCTATCTATCTGCCTTTCCATATTTTTTCGTTGTTAAAATAATATTTTATGTGGAAGTAATAATAATATCCAGTAATATTAATAGTTTACGTAAAATCAATATATGTTAATTCTCATATATCTATCTATCTATCTATGTATTTATCTGTCTGTCTGTCTGTCTATCTCTCTACATACATTTTTCCTGTTTAAATTCAGACCTTATATGAACCTTATATGAATGATTCAGTAAATAAATAAGTAATATACTTGATAATGAGCAATTGAACCTGTGATACTGTAGGTGCATATTGCTGATAATAGTTCATTACTGTTACCTAAGTAACAGCATTTTGAAAGATGCAAAGGGCAAAGGTCATGTGTATGTGATTTATAGAATAACAAAGTGTGTATCCTAGTGATTTATTACTTTGGAAGACAGATGTTAATACCTTTCTAACAATCAATATACTTTAATTTTAATCTATCTATCTATCTATCTATCTATCTATCTATCTATCTATCTTTCCATACCTTTTTGTTGTTAAAATAATATTTTATGTGGAAGTAATATTAATATCCAGTAATATTAATAATTTACGTAAAATCAATATATGTTAATTCTCATATATCTATCTATCTATCTATCTATCTATCTATCTATCTATCTATCTATCTATCTATCTGCCTTTCCATATTTTTTCGTTGTTAAAATAATATTTTATGTGGAAGTAATATTAATATCCAGGAATATTAATAATTTACGTAAAATCAATATATGTTAATTCTCATATATCTATCTATCTATCTATTTATTTATCTGTCTGTCTATCTCTCTACATACATTTTTCTTGTTTAAATTCAGACCTTATATGAACCTTATATGAATGATTTAGTAAATAAATAAGTAATATACTTGATAATGAGCAATTGGACCTGTGATACTGTAGGTGCATATTGCTGATAATAGTTCAGTACTGTTACCTAAGTAACAGCATTTTGAAAGATGCAAAGGGCAAAGGTCATGTGTATGTGATTTATAGAATAAAGTGTGTATCCTAGTGATTTATTAATTTGGAAGACAGATGTTAATACTTTTCTAACAATCAATATACTTTAATTTTAATCTATCTATCTATCTATCTATCTATCTATCTATCTATATATCCATATTTTCTAGTTGTTAAAATCATATTTTATGTGGAGGCAAATTTAACATTCAGTAATATTAATA